>OX104063.1:69960712-70030808 GCA_944474145.2 Dicrocoelium dendriticum
ATTGTATCTCTCAAATGTTTGGCTTTTGTTTGATATCCCCGATGTGGCTGCGCTTGATGTGCATGTTGACAAGGTGCCTACCTGTCTATTACCCACTACCTCGTCCATACTGGCTCCAGGAGACAGTTGGTCGTTGCTGGAGGGGACGGGGTGCACGGTCCTTGTGGTCGCGCTAGGCTAAAAGTATGGTTCCATGCACTCAGTGTGAAGCGGCCTACGGTCCAGCTACCGCCTTGTGTGCGCCTGATTTCCCCAAATACAGCGTGCTTGTGTTTGCCTGTGAAGGAGTGTGGGCCGGCTTCGTTGATGAAACGTAGTTCCCATCCGCAAGCCTCCCGGTCTTATTCCTTCGGGTTTACACTGGATATGGGGTGTGTGGATGGAGCTGTGGGTGGTGCAACGCAAGCCACCTGTAGGCGCAGGCGTCCTGTGGCTGGCCACAGTGACAGGCAAATCCGAAACCGGATGTCGCCAACCATGTATTGCCTTCACGTATTGCAGCACGATAGCGGAGGTGTGTTCCCACCTCTAGCTGATATGTGCACAATGGAGCACCACCTACCTACGGTCCTCTAAGAACTTATCGTTCACACGTTGACTCCGCACTTTGTGCGTAAGACCCCAAATATCTGGCTTTGTAGTCCACCTAAAACCTTATCTCGTCCTAATCCTTCATGCATCTATTTGATCTGGCTCCTTCCTTCTTAAGAAGCGCCAAGCTCCAATGCTCTACTGACTAACCTTTCACACGGTAGCGCAGCACGTTTATGTAGCCATTGACAGTCTTTGACATAACGCACCAGAAATTTATGAGAGACGCAGGAGGCGCTGAGCATAGAGGCATAGAATGACAGCCTTCTGACTTCTGTGAAAGTTTCAGTAACTTGAAGCGTCAAAGGTAAGTCGTAAATTTAATTCATACCCACTTACAATACGGCTGTGTTAAACTATAAGCCGTTGCCAGCCATTTGCAACTGGTTGCAGAGTGTAAGGGAGCTCTTCGTTCCTTGCTACTTCGTGTAAGCAAAAATCTCCTGGAAATTTGAAGCATGGCGTGGAGAATGATTTCTAGCACAAGAGATCGCGAGTTCCCCTAACGTCACCTAGATTGCATTCAGAAATATTCAGCAATAAACCTACTCATCATCATCATTATACATGTCAGCTAGAGGTGGTAAAACACCTCGGCTATTGTACCGCAAAACATAAAGGAAATACATACACACATAATAAATAAAGGAAAAATAAATACGACGGTTGCACGCCAGCTGAACTACCAGCAACGGATAGGCATCGTTCCGGTAAGAGCAAAGACATCTACTAGGCAAAATAATTGATTATATTTTACCATACGAAATGAGATCGTAGATGGAGGGGAGGCTAAAAGTGATGGGGAGGGACAAAGAAGCTCACCGCACAAACGCCACTAAGGTCGGCTCCTTACCATGTCAGCAAGTGTATCCAGTCAAACGTGTTCACCGTCTTTTGTAACCCAACCAGGGAGCCGTGACGCTCCAACCAAGGCCAGCTCTGAAGTGAGGGGCTTCATTCCTTTGAACGAAGTCATCGCTTGGCCACCTCACCTCTTCTTCCACCCACATCCCCGGTGAGCAAACAACGCACGTCGAGAGAGTCGGTGGGCTGGCATGCGCAACACGTGGCCCAGTCATCGGAGCCTGGTGCGGGAAATAACGGTGCTGAGCGGTTCATTACATTGCCTGGGCCGTAAACAATGCGTCGAACACGCTCGTTACGCACACGGTGTTCTTACCACATATGAGCCAAACTTTGTAGGCACCGGTGGTCAAACGCAACTATCCTATTCATGTCCGCCGACCTTAGGGGCCAGGTTTCGCAACCGTACAGTAAGGTCGAACGTACCGCTGCATCGCACACTCTACCCTTCAGGGCAAGAATAACGTCTCGCCGCCGCCATAGTTGGCGAAGGTTAGCAAAAGCACTTCGAGCTTTCGCTATACGGTTCGTGATCTCGTCTTCGATCCCAAGGGCGCTGATACAACTTCCCCAGTAATTGAATTTCTGCACGACCTCTAGCTGATCCCCACTAAGGGTCAGCGCAGGAGGCGATCCTTGCCAATCTTGGAGGAACGCTTTGCACGTGGATTGTGCAAAGCAAAGCCCGAAGCGGCTGACAGGCAGTGCTAATCTGTCCAGCGCGACTTGGCACGTCTTAGAGTTGTCACAGATGAGGGCAATGTCGTCTGCATGCGTTAGGTCAAGAAGTCGTTCGCCTGGGAGTAGCTCCACACCTCCCAAGTCATGTCCTGTAAATGCAAACTCCATGACTTCGTCAACAGCGAAGTTGAAGAGGAAAGAAAACAGAGGGCATCCCTGTCTCACACCGCTGGGGATATTAAAGAGTGGCGACAGCCTGCCGTAAGCTCTCGCTCTGCCCGTGCCACGCGCATATAATGCTTGGATAACATTTACATATTTCTTGGGCACACCTTTCCTGAGTAAACAATTCCAATGGGCACACCGATCAACCGAATCGAAGGCACCTTTGATGTCAAGGAACACGACAACGGTGGGCCGCCAATATGTGTGACAGTGCTCCAACAACTGACGCAAGATGAAGATGTGGTCGATGCAGCCACGACCCCGACGAAACCCGGCTTGCTCCTCACGAATCTGGTTTTCACGAGCGCCTGTCAATCTGTGCAGAATTATGGAGGTGAGTAATTTGGAGGCGACGGTGATCAGACTGGTTCCTCTATGGTTCACGCATTCCGAGCGCGAGCCGCCTTTGAAGATGGGAACCATATAGGAGCGGCTCCAGTCGGTTGGGACAATCTCCTGCCCCCACAGTTTCACTAGTAATTTATGCAAAGCATCCAGAAGAGCAGAGCCTCCGAATGTGAAAAGAGCTGGAGGAAGATCATCTGGTCCCGCGGCTTTGTTCAACTTCAGCAGTCCGATCTCGTGTTCAATTTCTGAACGAGAGGGTGGATCCAATGGGACTTCCGACGCAGCAGGACGATCAGTGACCGGCGAATCGTGCATTTCTAGTTGATTTAATTGCTTTTCAATATGCACAGCGCAACGCTCCATACTTTTTGACAAATTACGGATAGGCTGTCCTTTCTCATCACAAATTGTTTCACTAACACCAGGTCTCCTGCTGCCCGTTTCCCGTATCAGACGGAATAACTTACGCTGGTTGCCAAGGGCAGCGGCCACTTTCATCGCTGATGCACGAACAGACCACCAAGATTCGCGGTCTCTCTTCAGGCTAGCGCGGAGTTTTGCCCGGAGCTCTTTGCGAGTTTCATTGTGCTCGCTTCCAGCCGGGATATACCGGCGAGCGTCGATAAGTTCCAGAGACCGTGAAGAGACCAAATATCCATGTTAGCTTTTAGACATACCACATGAGGATTTGCCCGCTGCTAGCAAGGTCTGGCTAACATGTGACCACTGACCATCAGTTGTCTCCAGTGAGCGATTACCCAACTCGCAGGTCAGCGTACTTCGATACGCATTCAAAACAGCTGGCTTTGTCAGTAGGCTGGTGTTAATGCGCTCACATTGTCGTCGTGAGCGTCCGCCAAAACGCATCCGCATGACAGCACGTACAACTGCATGGTCGGTGTCTACACATGTGCTTGAATTCGAGCGACAGTTCTGAACGCAGCCTCTGCGATCTGCGTCCAATGCTCTTTCGAGGCCGGTGGGCGCCAAGTTACCCTCCGGCGAGTGCTGTGTCAGAAATTAGCGCCGCAAGAAATAAGCGAGCATCTTCACACAAATGAAGTAACCACTCACCGTTATCAGCACAGGAGCCTACACCGAGATGACCGCCCAGATGCATTTCATCGGTGGACAACTTTTCAACTTGTGCGTTCGTATCCCCCGCCAGCACAACTGTGTCCGAGTTTCTTCTGTGGCGAAGGAGCTGGGTCAGTTGGCGATAGAAGTCGTTCTTTACCGAGTCATCGCTACAGTTTGTGGGCGCGTAGGCAACGATGATGAATAGGCATCTATTGGTCCCGCGCGACTTCAAAGCTTCAAACGAGCCAGCCAATCGGACCGCACACATCTGGCCATTGATTAGAATCCAATCAACCAGAGCAGCTTCAGCCTGGGGCTCAGGGCAATGCCAACACCAGCTTGGCAAGTGCTCGAAGCTGCATCGTCACCGGATAAGCGCACTGAGAAAATACTGCTTGCGTCACCTGAAGGGGATCGCAGAGTGAGCACAGTGATGGAGTCCTGCAGGCGAGTCTCTGCTAAGCTGCAGATATCGATTGAGAGGATCTCCAATGTTCGGGTAAGTGCGGCCTGATGGCCGATCCGCAGTAGCGTGCGTACATTGAGGCATGCCAATCTGAAGGAGGATCGAAGGCTCCAAATGGAAGCCGATGTACTGGAATGGACCGCTTGGTTGGACCTGTGCTTGTCGACAGGAGAGGAGTGACGCTCTGCGTTCACATGTGAGTTGAAATTAGAAGATAAATGCCTAGCAAAGCATGTTGGGGGAGAGCCAGGAATTGTGGGTTGAGAACTTGGGGGTATAAGTGAAGTTGGAAGGGGACGGTAAGGAGGAAAAGCGTAGGAGGGGGAATAAGAAGACGGGAATGCTTGAGCAGTAGCATCCAAACCCCTATCCACCCTGCTCGATGCAGCAGATAGGGCACCGTTGAGCATCCTCTGCGGTGGCCAGAGCATCAGCAATTTGTTTGAGGTAAGATTCATGGTATTGCGTGGGTAGGATACTGTCAGGTTGCCCAGGCCTAGACAGGAGAACGATTAGGGTTCTTAACCAAAGCCTTTGATTCAAAAACCTGTCCGCAAGGCAGCCGGTTTTGCGTTGGGCTCCAAGGTGTCCGTTTTAAGGAATAAGGTGCCACCCTCCATCCAACCCTTAACCTGAAGGACCAGGAGGCTGAGTTTGTCTGGCCTCTATCCTTTGACCCATCTGGTATGAGTGACTCTGAAGGTGCAAACGCACCACTCAGCATAGCTCAATGGATCGCTGAAGCACACAAAATATGGCTCCACGGATAGGTTCGGCCTCATTGCGTAGCTAATTGTTAGTTGATTCACTTACTTCATTGTCCGCTTACTGTTTATATTCTTGGGATCAACGTGTTGCAAATGGCCACTTAAAAAAGAGACCGAGAGCTACCGGCGCAGAATGGTATCGGCGGATTAGACAAGCCAGATTAAGCTTTGATAGACTGTAATCAACACTTTGACTTTATTCGTGTAGTCTTCAATCAATCTTTCCCTTCAAGCCTCTTACAAATGCTTAACGTGTGCGTGCAACTGCACGTGGACCACGCTGTCCAGAAATTGCATCTGCAACAGAGGCAAGGTTTTGCTGCTCTTGAGATCCCACAGTGAAGGTCAACCAAATTGCTAATGGCCTTATCAATCTACCCTGATCGCTTTGATTATATTTTCTGGGATTGTAAAGCAGTATTTGTCGACATTTGCCGGGACCTTATTCAGGTTTATCAGTTTCGGAATAATCTAAACCAAATTTGCCGATGCTGCTAGAAAGAAACCATAACACTAATCAGCATCAATCAACTAAAGAGGGTAATGCACTTCAGTCGACTGGAATATAGAAAAGTTTATTTTCACTCCGGCAGGCAACAGTTACACGCTTTATGCAACAAGTCTAGCAAAATATAAAAGAAATTTAAGAAGAGCGGTGTTGGTTGTCTTTTAAGTTGTAACTTCTATTAGCCAGAAGATTACCAACGCAAACGAACGGTATGTTTCAAAAGTGCAAACAGTTGCTTTGTATTTTTAGCACGTGAGAATCTCGGTCCATTTAAGCATGTCTCAATATGTAAGCTGGGGTAAGTTTACCGCAACACCACGTTATTATTACATTTTATTTTCATAGTAAGTTCTATTTCACAGAAAATATTAAGCATCACCTTTTACCTGTAACGGAGCACATCTCCATTTTTCAGTCTCTCTTAGGCCTAGGAAATCAGTGAGAAAGACCCTTGTGAAATGTTCTAAAAATAACTATTCCTCTTGTAAAGTGTTTAACGTGTCACGAAGAAGGTTACTAAACTGTAGCGTGATCGTAACACACCCTGCATAAATAATGATTATGTGGCCACCATAAAAAAGTGTTTATATATTGTAGGTCTTGCATTAGCACAGAATCTGCTGATTATCCTCGGAGGATGGGTAAATCTAATAGTGCTCAAAGCTTGAGTTGAAGGGTGCATGTTCAAAATACTTTTGATGAACATTTAAATGTTCATACTTATGTAACCACATCATGTGGATTATCTCGTCACAACATTTACCCGCTTAGTTTCACTTTTGCACTGTCTGCTGTTCACGCTGCTGTAAACTCCAGTGTATTGGGATAAACCTATTGTTCAGAACATTCATAAACGTTTCACAAACAGGGTTTTGTGCAGTTAGATTTGACGGTACTGCAGTGTAGTATGTTTGCGATAAACCCGCTATTAGGGTCTAGAAGCACATTAACGTAGGAGTAGGTCCTTTTCATCACCGTACCACAACCAGACTAATGGTATTTCAGTGTTGCTTCAGTGTTGGGAGAAGCAACACGTATATCGCACGATTTTGTTCACCTTTGGAAAGTTATTGCGAGTTCAGCACAATCATAAATCATTCAAGCTGCAGGTTCGGTGCATCAAAATATTCCTACATTTACTATTTAGTCGATAGAAGTGGCTTTTATTTTTCACTTGCTCGTTTCGCTTGGCCACTCACTGCTGACACATCCAAGAAATGCAATGAGATCCGATCTTCCATCGGCTCTGCATACAACTCAAAATTCATTCATAATTTTGTTCAAGTGGTATAACTAGTATTCAAATTACCGTCCGAAAAATGTTCATCTGAAACAAAATCCATTAGATTACTTCACTTACTTTCCTCTGACTTTTGTCTACGAATACGGTTTTACAGCCATTTTTGTCAAAATTACCATCAGTTGCTTTTACGGATGCATCAGCAAGTGACGTAGCAGCTGCATCAGAAAAAGATGATATTCCCGTGCTTCGCGTCTCTAGAAGTGTTAGTTTTGCAGAACGCGGAGGTTCTCAAACCTTGAGGGAAATCCTCGCGGTGCACTTGGCGATCTAGCGCATCCACATACATATTTTAGCGTGCCTACCCTATGGTTATCTATAACGCAGCTTTTAGGTTTAGTTACGATTCTAATAAACTTTGACTATATCGTCTGTTGCAATGGTAGAGTGCTGGATTATTGCGCCTGTGTACATCATATAAGATTTAATACAAAAGTGCTTAAATTGTTCCACATGCTAATTATTTATCGCGACAGGTTATATCTAATTAATTGTTGAGTTCAGAGTGTCTTCTACAGCAGACTTTTGAGATAGTCTGCTTCTATTCGTTTCTTAGTTTAACTTGTTTCTGAAACAGCAACCAATGGAGATTCCCATGCGCGATCCCCTTGAGCAGATTCATAAGCCAGCTGATTATAAAGTGTTTGAGGTTTTGGTGTGTACCATATAGCACCCGAGCTGCATCCCGATCAGCAAGTTACCGCCTATCATATCAACCCTAGCAATTTCTTCTCGCATGTTACGTGAAGCAAGTAAGGTGTATAAAGATAATAGAAGGTCAAGCGAAGGTAGGGCTAATTAAATAAAAGATTTCATCAATATTAATAGGAAAGCAAAACGAATAAGATAAAATATGAAGGCGAAATTTTGATATGAGTAGGCTGTATTTCGTTGCAACTGAGGGGCATATAAATTGTTTTCGTAAAGTCTAGCTTTATGGTTCCAAGCCAAATATTCTGAAAGGGAGCTGCAGCGCTTACTAACTACTTCCCACTTCTTAAGAAAGGCAAATAGTGCAGCTTGGAACAGACCAGCAAAGTAAGGCTAAATAGCTTAACTTAATCAGCAGCAGCCAGCAAACGGTTCTATTAATCAGCCTTCGTGAAACAAGTGTCTCTACCTACTCAACTGAAATAGAACGTTTGCTCAGAATCCTGGACTCTAGCAAAGGCAGTTGGTGGTCCGAAAATTTAGATAAATGACAAAGTCAGTCAAGAACTTTCCTACCTATTTCAGATTACCAATTTAACCGGCTTTACTGACTATTGGCGGACAGCAGCTAAGCGATACTTCCAGCAGAGGAAAACTTTTGGCACTCCAAAATTTGGCACTCCACGCAACAGCAGCCTAGAAGTATAACATTATTTATTTCTTTATGGGATAAGCGCTAAGTGCAGTCAACCTCCGCAGGCGTAGTAGCGAAGTCAAGTTCTGCGCGACCCACACAGTACATATTTTTGTGTCTCAGAGCGCTTCAAAAACTTTGGTAGTGCTTTGAAAACCTCCTTGGAGAAGTAAGCAACCTGGAGGCGCGTCTGTAATTGTAACATTAACTTTAACCATGTGCAAACTTGCAAATTACCTCTGGGTTTTATCTTTCCCAAAAGGGCCGGAGGAGCAATAAACAGATTCAAAACGATATTGACAACTAAACTCCAACATTATTGCTTAATAAAAACACCATACGGAACTCTCCGTTTGCGGTCCTTGTCAGTCGTCCCCCGAGTGCAAAGTGAAGGAGTTTACAATTTCACAGATCCAATGGCTTGGTGACAAGAGATAAGTAACTCGCCGAGCAAATCCCTGAACCAATAAGGGCGGCTCCAAAACAAAAAAGCAGCACTTTTGTTGATTTATGGGTATTAGCTACGAATCAAGCCGGTCCAATTTACTATCCCAGGCCTTTTAAATGGTCGCTGGTCCTCATGAACACCTACAGCTTTGGTCATGCAAAAATAATAGCGTTGACACCCTGGACTGCTTAGGGAAATCAAGTACATAGACAAGGAGCGAGGTTCCTATTTAAGGCACCGCCGATGCCAGTTTGCCAAATTAATAAGCTGTGAAACACGAGCACAAACAACTTTTTTTCACCAAGAATTCATTGACTCCGTCAAGGACTCGCCTAGATGCACCGTCAGGGAGCGCATTTTGTGAGAACCTCAATTGGGGTACCACATGAAATGCATAGAAAAATCCACGAACTGCGCGTCCAGTGCATGGCAATTGTCCACTGTAGCAGCCGAACCTCATGAGGCACTAATAAATTCGTTAGACACAAACGTTCCTTCCAGAATCCATACTGGTCACTTCTGAGTATACTGAATTTATGCAGGTGACTCCACAACGAATAACAAATCAGCGTTCTGAAAAGCTTGATCAAGACAACCGTTGGTTTGACTGGCCCATAATTGGCAGAACGACATATGCTTCAATTTTTGAAGGTAAGATAATTGAGAGCTTCCATGTATACAGAACATATACTTTCCTAGTGACTTCGGAAAAACCGCTGTAAGCCATCCGCTTCCTTTCGTAGCTAAGGCGTATATAGGTTTCGAGTGAAGTAACTCAGGCCTAGATGCTTTAGAATGGTTAAGTTCAAGCAGAAGCCTACACAGTTGTGCTTACCCTGATAAATTCCGCAAAAATAACCACGGAACCTCACGCAACTAATTCAACACTAGTCAGCACGGCCTCGCGTACAGAACCCCTGCGTATTGCTCACCAAGTGCAAAAAGCTTATTTGCATCCGCATACACGCGAGGTCCTTTGGCCCACAGCAAAAGCAGCGTTGCGGATTCTTGACCGCAAAGCCTCTAGACATAAAAACAGTGTGGATTTTTAGAGATCCATTAGCACCCCGTTCTCTTTTAACAGTCGAGCATTCCTCAAGTGTTGCTTAGATCAGGTTTTAGCCTTAATTACGGTGACTAGCTTATCAAATCTACAGAAGGCAAAATTTCCTCAAACACCGGCGACGCGATCGAACTTGTCCAAGAGAACTGCAACATATTTCTAAACACAGGCAAAACGCATACCTACGCACTGACATTTATGAATCCAGATAAATGAAAAGCATATTATACTATTGCACCTTGCTTGGTCAATTTTTGTACTATTACTATGCTCATGCAATTAACGGCGCGGCTCTAGTAGCCGGAAATAAACACTTAGTAATCTATTTAGTTTAGGTTCTAGTTGATGGACCGCTACGGCAATTCCACCAAAGTCTAGGTCGCCTAATGAAAATATACGCGCAAGTGGTATCTATTCACTAGGGTTTTGCTCGTGTTTCTTTGCTATTTGCGAGCAGAATGCAAGGATCTAAACCGAACCGGACAAAGTGAACATAATACGCGAACAGGGAGTCTTGATTAACATAGTTTGGTAGCGTACTCCGTATCTTTGGATCTGACAGAATGTTGCTCTGGTGACGTAGTCACCGCGCAACCGAAGAATAGGAAAACCTAACCACTGGACCCAGAGGAAAGCCTAAGCAATAGCAACCATGAAATCGAGTGACGGCACGCACAATGTCCAAAAACGTAGGGTACTTCGGTGTTCTTGTCCATATTGGGAAAGATTATAAACCGATGCAACGGTATTGTGCCACACCGTGCCTATGTAAAATTTCTAACCTTGCACTCAAATCGGATTAACTGTCACCCTTCTCATTAAGCGCAAGAATGCTTATACTCATTCAATACAACTACGTTTGCGCTATTTAGTGCATTCTGCATTCGGACCTCTCCTGTGTAGGTCGCTTTTCATCTTCACTTCGCGTCCCTTGCGCCGTCGTTACAGGAACAACAGTGCGGAATATTCCGACTCAAGTAAAAGCAGCAATATTTGTGAGCTCGAAAGCAAGACAGCTCTAAGCTTTATACAACGAGCTATCAAACAACTTTGTCGATTGGAAAGTAAAGTAGCTACCGAAGAATTAGTGTTTTGGTTGCCCATATGCATTGCGTACCAAGCAAACGAACCAGCCGCTTGAACCTGCTTCGCCAACCACGGACCCGCCAATCAATTCGCACAGGAAAATACAGCCACTTAGGTGTACATGTGAGGACCATAAGCGTACGATTAATAGCCGGAAAAGCATCGCTCTCTGCATTAGCTTGTGCTGACCAAGAAACTGATGCTCATTCTACTTTACCCGGTCGGCAGCATTATGTGTCGTTCCTTTATGCTAGGATAATGTACGAAGCGAGAGCCAGCTTTCAAAATGTTTCGGCAACTTTCATTAAACGTGTTCCAAGCTAACAGTAAACCAGTCGAAGATGCATAATAGTAGAACAGATTCTTTTTGTTGCGGTGAATAAGGTAGAACCGGCACAGTGGTAAATATTTTACATGCACGCTTGCGGAAAAACCTTTGGCCGCATACAACGATTAACCAAGTAATCGCGTGACACCAATATCGAGTTATTTGAAGAAAGCGTAACAGAGAGCAACAACATAGTCTTTCCCGTTTGCTTTCAACTCAGAACGGAGGAACAGCATTGGGCAACGGATTATCCACGAGTCATCTGTGGCTTGAAGACTCAATGCTATCAGTGGTTAAAATACCTTTGAACCAACCACCACCACTATGCTTGGAATAAAGGTAAAGGTCGCAGTCGTGTAAAAGAGAGGTTGCATAACATGTTTCGCTGTGTCGCTTGAATGGGAATCACAACACATTGACAAGAACACAAAGTGCAAAAATATAAGTTGCTTTCCTGGGCTCTCCAAAGGGTTCACAAAGGGACTTGCATAAAGGATCCAACCTCTGTTGGTACGTTAGCGCATTATTTCACGTTTGCCACATTAGATCTTCGGCCGATATTCACAGACTACATCTCCAAACCTGAGCGGGTTTGTGGTACGCCACGACGTACTTCCGCCTCAACGAACAAAGTAAGTAGAAGCGGAAGAAATATAAATTGGGTTGACTTTCCGCGGATAACAGGTAAGAATAGGGTAAAAGTTTAGCCAACTTTCTAGCCGACCGCATTGCGTAACCAACTTGAACTGGTCGACCCTCATCTTTATGTTGTGACTAAGATGCACGAGATGGCGACAGACGGTGAGGGTTCATCAACGTCTGTTAGGCTATTAGACCACTCGGCCGGTGGCCGAGTGGTCTGCTCGTTCGCTTTGCAACCATAACGTCGCCGGTTTGAATCCGAGTAGGGGTGGGCATCCTCGCGGTATACTCTGCCCGCGCGCGACTGGTGGTGGTCGCGCGGCACCGAAGCGCCGTTAAAGAATTCAGCTGACACATTGTTTTTATTATATTTAGGCAAGCACCGATAACGGTCGCAGTGCAAATAGTCTTCCGCCTAAGTTGATATGGGGGATGAAACAACCCTCGGACGTGCTTGGTGGCTATTTGCTGTAGCTCACAAAACCTGCAAGCACTTGCTTGTACCAGGACTGAAAGGCCAAGGTTGTGTATTTCACATGATACCTCATGTGTCTTTTGAGTCAGGTTTGTAGGGCTAGTTGATATTAGTCGGAGACGGTGCGCGAAATTAAGCGCGGATATCAGAAGGCAATGGTAGTCGGACACAGCGGACTGTATTCGATGGGCTGCAATAAGAAGCGGACGAGTGAAGCGAGAGGAGAACGAACACGTGAGCGCGGGAAATTACAAGGCTGTCGAGCCGGTTGTAAGGCTGATTAAAACAAGAAGAAATAACGTACAATCGGTCAACAGGCCATTCAAACATGAAAGCTGAGAGGTATCTTTCTGGGCGCTACAGGTCTCAAAGACAACGAGGTTAACCCGCCAGAAAGCAAGCAGCTGCATGCCAAATTTATGGGTTCTAGACTTTGACGTCTTCTCAGCTTGTGCTGCGCAGCCTAGATTAACCTTGTTTAGTACCCAAAGCTCTCGCTCCTGAGTGACTTCTTGCACGACATTGTCCCTAAGCTCGTAATTGATGTTCGGTTTGGGATAAGTAAATAAATCAATGGTAGATTCTCGAAAAACCGAGGCGTACCGGCGAAGGTGTGATCAAATATACGCACAAGCATAGCTGTCTTGGCATAGTACAATATTTCGTGTTAATAGAAGGTGCAGCTGAAATTTTGTAGGTTTGACGAGGGAGTATCTTTTAGGTAACAGTGCGATAGAGGAAAATGATGGTGCTGGGGCGCGGAAAAATCAGAGTCATAACTATTGGGGGAATATACCGGTTCGACGTGATTTCGCATTGTGCTAATCCATGAGCCAAGGAGCTAATGTAAACGTTCGGCGCAAGTTTTCTTCAATTAAAGCTAAATAAATAAATACATTTGAAGCAGTCGGTTGCCATCAAAAGTTAAAAAGCGCGGTAAGCAAAGGAAAGTTGATAGATTCACGCATTGCTTAATGTTTCCTCAGGAGCAGTAACAACAACCTAGCTGCAACTATATACCGGTTTTCGTTAAGGATACTGAGAGGCAATACAAAATGCATGCATCTACCAGATTTCGTCTTCTTACAGCGCTTTTCAAATAAATATATGTTTTATTCCCAGCAGTGCGAGGCGCACCTGCGAAGACACGATCTTGATGCTACAAAAAGGTATAGTCAGTGCTCGTATAAAAAGATAGATAGTTAACCAGTAACATACGGGATTGTGTGTATGTATATATGTAAGCATATGTATATGTGTAAGTGGACATGGTGCGTGAACTTGTAAAGCTTGACCCAATTCGTGTTTTAATTTGCTTTGTTTGCCATCGTACGAAGGGAGCAAAGGAACTCTTCGAGCTGGATGACGTTCGGGGGGTAGGAAGATCCTCCGGAAGGGGAAGAGGCAGTGACTTTATGTAGTGGCGTGACACATCCGCCAACTCGAAATGTTGTTAAATAGACCTTTGTGACTTTTTATAGGTAGAACACTTGCCAGGCGAAGATCAAAAATGAAAGAGTCGTTGGATCGGCTGATGAATTGCGCAAGTGAGTATAAAGGTCAAGGTAGTAGAAGCTGGCTGCTTCTTCTGTGGTACGCTTGTCTGGGTATTGCAGGCTTAGTGTCTAGCTGTCTACGATGGACTTGTCACGTGCGTGGTGACTGCATTTTATCCTTGTGGCTGAATACGACCATATAAGGCAAAAATGCTATTCCTCGGTTTACCGTGGGATACTTACGATATACCCAGCAGAAAGTTTGTCCGCAAAATAGAATCATAT
The DNA here is from genome assembly GCA_944474145.2 of Dicrocoelium dendriticum. Classification (NCBI taxonomy): domain Eukaryota; kingdom Metazoa; phylum Platyhelminthes; class Trematoda; order Plagiorchiida; family Dicrocoeliidae; genus Dicrocoelium; species Dicrocoelium dendriticum. The sequence continues at coordinate 69,974,711 of OX104063.1, forward strand.
TTCTTGATGCCATGCTCAAGTAAGAACGCCATGAAATCTCATCGGAAAATCTGCAGGTAAATAAAAGATCCGATTGTTCTTGAAGGAATGAAAGGGGCCGAACCCAATTGTTCGAGCGCCATTGTGTAGCAGCAAAGCTCTCCATGAAAAGCCATCGGAAAGCTCCAGTTAAATGGTTTCAAAAAATACTTAAAAAATGTAAGGTACGGAATCTGATTGTTTGTGTGGCAGTATGAATCAGTGAAGCTGTCCGTAGCAAATTACCTTAATCGCGACAGAAGAACCTGTCATGCAGGAGATCCATGTAAACATACGGTGCTAGTTGAGTAAATTGTGATACGGTGTTTTGGTGGCGAGCTAAACCCAATGTTCTCGTTGTTATATGCCTCTCACTGCATATTAACCTATCCCGTAAAGAGGTTCAACTACCACCCACTCGTCGCAACTTCCCTTACACTATGTCTCACCCGAGCTCTTAGCTAGCTTTGTAGCATCCTATTACTGAGCTTGTCACAATACTCTTCTCCTTGGTCTCTAGGCAGGCGTAACAACTTTCCTGGTTATGTTAAATGCTCAGATGACACCTGGTGACTGATAGCTGAACCTACATCCTAGTCTCACATTTGATTACTTTTTATGCGTTTTTGGTTCCCTTAACTCAGTCGCTTGTTAATGACGTCTGGTACTTCGATTTTCGCACAAGTCAACTAATGCTTATGCTAGAACAATTCGGAAAGCATTTGTCTCTCGCATTCAACAAATATCGCGTCCCTGATTGCACGCAAAGTAACAGTGCTGCAACATAACATGTTTCGGTCCATCCATTGCTTTTAACCACCAAAAAATTAGTAAAAAGATTTTATTCACACATCCACCTAGTCCAGTTCAGTATCCTTTACAGTTTGTTTGCCCTCTCTTTTTTTCTTCTTGTATAGGATAGCAGTGGTTAAATGCAACACCACGGAGGACAAATCTGTGGTACCCATCTGGCTACGGAATCAACACAGGTCATGCAAATCATCCACACTTCTCAATCCTGATGAATCAAGGGGATTCGGAAAGTTTCTCTATTGAATTCAAGTCTTCTCAGTCGACTGGCTTCAGCACCTCCAAGTAGTTACCGTCTGCTCCGAAGAAAAAACCACACAGCCAATCGAAATAAACTGATGAAACTTGAGTGCCCGTAACCGCGAGTACAATCGGTCCAGAGGCAGTCCCATCAATGTCACATCCCCGGTCGGCAGTATTCCGGGGCGTGGTGCATTTTCGCCTGGCAAGCGCTTGCCCTACAAAAAGCCACAAATTTCCAGTAAAAACACCGCGACGTGACGAATAGGACTCGCCAATTAAAAATGTCACAGCCCCTTAGCGTGCACTGGCAAATTGACCGATACCGGATTTCACGCCTTCTGTGCATATAAACGCCAACATACGACTACACGCAAACCAGTTATCAATGACCTGCCACCATTTTTTAATATGCATTGTGTACATAACCTCAGCAGCCAGGTCCTCAATGACATACTCCACTCCAATGATCTCTGTACGTTTTATCTATTTCTCACTGCGAAGATAAACGTAATTTTAGTTTTGGGCATGTTGGTCTACACTGCTGACTACAGTTGCATTAGTCCTGCTGTTGGACCTGCTCTTTATGCTATTATGTACAACAGTGCACTATTCTGACCATGCCCAAGTTGCGTGTTGCGCTTTGTCGTGAATAAATATTTGCTTATTTATCTAATTGTTTAGACCGCGTAAAAGTGGTATCGCTCCAGGATGGCGATAAAGAACTCCAGTTGGAACGAGAAATTCATTCTTCCGAAAGGTAAATTGTTCTTCATATCCAGAAAAGAAGAGCAAAAGTTTAAGCTCACTGGCTATTGTGAATGGATCAGCCTGTTCTAGAAAATAAACCATCCTGCGTCCGCAGTTGAACTTAACTATCAAGGACACCAAATAGAAGGAAATAGATTGGAGGCAGCTTGTTTCAAATAAGCTAGTGGTGAGGTTGGAGGGTCAAGTTTGGATTACACGTTGTGTGATTGGATTGCGACACGCAACCTCAATTTCATAGACTGTGATTCACATTGAAATGAACCGTAGTCACTGCGATCGCTGGGACCGTATTCAAAGTAGATGGAAATTGGGTATTGCCCACCCGAAAACACTGCACAACCACGACGCGTTTCGATGTACTTTTCATCTCATCAGGTGGAGACAGCAGGATTTGAACCCAGGACCATTGGAATAGCAGCCAACACTACTACCCCTTTGGCTACCGGGTCACGATGGGCAATGCTTTTTGTCACAACGGTAGATGACTAATTGGAGGGTCAAGTTTGGATTACACGTTGTGTGATTGGATTGCGACACGCAACCTCAATTTCATAGACTGTGATTCACATTGAAATGAACCGTAGTCACTGCGATCGCTGGGACCGTATTCAAAGTAGATGGAAATTGGGTATTGCCCACCCGAAAACACTGCACAACCACGACGCGTTTCGATGTACTTTTCATCTCATCAGGTGGAGACAGCAGGATTTGAACTGGGTTCAAATCCTGCTGTCTCCACCTGATGAGATGAGAATTACATCGAAACGCGTCGTGGTTGTGCAGTGTTTTCGGGTGGGCAATACCCAATTTCCATCTACTAGTGGTGAGGTGTTCGGTAACACGGGTTCTTGGGAGTACTGGCTGTTAGAAAAGTCAGTATGTCGGCATAACATCCGGGTTGTGAAATTATTTTGCAGCGGAGTTTGTTGGACAGGCCTGTGTCAGATATTCCGCAACGCTTGGCAATACTACCTCTATTGCTTTTATTGATTTCTGTAAGCTAATCAATAATTGGTACCCGTGAACTAAATAAAGAGTTCTATGGAGCCGGAACAAATCTCTTTGAGAGTTGCACCCTGCGGCGTTGGCGTGTCATGGCCGAAAATTGCATGAGTGGGCATTATCCTGGTTGAAATTATTGTGATGCATTGCTATCAACTCGGTAAAGTCTACCTGGAAACCAGCTAAGCATTTCACACTGACGCAGTCCTCAGCCTTCTACATCTAACCTGTGCAACTAATTCTACTGAAGAACGCTTTGTTGGAGCACAGATCATCCACATTTTGTAATGGTTGTTGGTTGCAATGAAACCTTGTTTAGGCTCCTGTGCTCACGGATCACCACCTGGCGAAAATACCCTCAACTTGTGTCTTGACGGAATTTTGCGCGTCACAGCGCCATCATGTTCCTTGGTCTGACTATTACCTGACAATATGCTCACTCACATTAACTACATCTTTTCTTTTATACCTTTCATTAAAACGAAATGTTTTAACATTCCAAAGAAGCCCTGCTTGTATGCATTTTTGATCACGCCTTTACAGGTGTGCCTCGTTTTACCGAGAATATACCATTTATTCATTTATTTATAGATGTAAAAGCGTCTGCGAATCCAACGTCGAATTCCGTACCACTTTGCCAAACATTGCTCACATAATTTGGAAGCATAGTGATCAAGGTGTCAGCGCTTAACCACAGGCACTGCGATCCACCCCAGCACAGGTTATCTCCATATGATTAGTCCAAACCAGGACGAAACCGGTCACAGTGCGTCCCTGTGCGGAGGAACAACCCCGAAACGTCTCCATTTCAGCTACGGGCCTTTTGCTCGGAAGTTACAACGTCCTCATCAAAGTGGACCTACGTTTCAATAACAATTGTGCGTCTCATTTCAACTACAAGGCAGACATTGCAACTCCAACGTTGAATTCCTTACCGCTGGCCTAGAGCTACACACGGATCTCCGTAGCATAGATATCATGGCGTCAGTCGTTAACCACCAGGCGCTGAGGTGCAACCTAGCCCAGGCTATCTGCATCTAATGAGTCCAAACCAAAACGAAACTGGTCATGGAGTGTAAATCTTATTACGAGCAACACGACAACACCTACGCCTCTGGTTATACTGACGGCAGCGGCGAAATATTTTGCAAAATACTGCGTGCAAGGAAGCGTAACATAACACTTATGGCTCTCGTTGACTGGTACGGCACTGACGATCAGAGAGCGTAGGTCCATATCATTATTATTATTCGCGCAATAGCATGTTATTCGTGTACATAAGGACCTGACCTTACGCGAACACAGCTTCCAGTCATAGTCACGAAATGCCTCTTAAGTCATTTACTTCTTTTGGTTTCCCAATATACTCAAACACTTCTTTAAGCCAATCATAAGTCTGGGACATTGCAATTACGGTCTAACATTTAAGACGGTATTACACTTCGCGCAGAATCAAAATGAGACTGACCAGACGCTGATTAGCCTAGGCTTACTTTGTCGGATATTCCGGCATTACGCAGAAAATAAGTGGTGGTTTTGAACATGAAATCTCTCTTTTAAACATCGTATGGTGCGTTGTGCAAGCGCCATTGGGCACAGTGATTTGACCATTCCCAGTCGCCAGTCAACTTACGTGAACAGTTTACGGTTACCCTAACCCTGGAGACCATATTGAGGGTTTCCGGGCTGTGGCCAGTCTTACGAGACAGGTGACTGTCTCCCTGCCTCTCTTTTTCTTTGCTGAGCACAGATGGCCGGATGCAGCGCCGATAGGCGTCCGCCTATCCTCCTGACGCGATGTATAATGGAAGCGAGACGCAAAATGTTTAGTACCTTTGTCATGCAGCAGCCTGCAGGGATGGTTGCAGTGTCTTTTGAATGTCCTTAAGTTATACTCCTGCATAAAACCAATATTATTGCTAGAAAGCTAAGGAATCGTTTAATTGCATACTTGTAACCCGACGCCATTCTGGAGACGCTACATACACGGGGCCTGAACAAATAATTTTAGCTCACCTCGTACTCAGAGACAAAAACTTACTCACCTGGGATAATATATTTACATGGATCCCCCGTTCCACAACCCAAGACAAACAACTCTGGCGTGATTACCTTCAGTGCCTCAAACATTCCTATTCGCCAGTCACCTGAAGCTATTCTGATGTCATTTCACGGAGAGCGTTGCGCCCGTATTCGTGGCCTTTCCCATGGCCCTTCATGGAATTTTCACTTGGCTATGGCGACAGTTAAACTTACTTACATTTGAAGGAAGCATTAATCCACTTTGCGGAGAATGGCATTTTTGCCTGTTATGGACATAATCAGCCACAAGAAACATCACTCACCGACCCCCTGACAAGTCCAGCGTGGATAACTGGACACGGTTTGCGAGCAGAACCAGAAAATAATAAAAAAGCCGGCCTCTATTAACAATATGCTTACTCACCTGCATAATTATCTTTCGACGCTTCGAATCTTTCGCATAATTGACCGGCTTCAACGACTGCTGCCGAATCAGTTCTAAGCCACTCGGCTACCCAACGAATAATTTTGGCTGTTAACCAACTGCGAATAATAGAGTGCAAAATCGGTCTATACGATACATTGCCGACTTGCACTACTGCTCAACGGAAGCTACGGCAGTGTTCCAGGACGTGGTGGGTTTTGCCTGGCAAGCCTTCTCCCTATAAAAAGCCACAAATATCCGCTTAAAAACACTGCAACGTGGCGGATGTGACTCGCCACAAAATAAAGTCACAGCTAAACGTTTCACACGGACGCAGTCCTCAGCCTTCTACATCCAACTTGTGCAACCAATCCTACTATGAAGAATGCTTGGTTGGAGCACAGATCATCCACATTTTGTAATGGTTGTTGGTTGCAATGAAACCTTGTTTAGGCTCCTGTGCTCACGGATCACCACCTGGCGAATAGACCCTCAACTTGTGTCTTGACGGAATTTTGCGCGTCACAGCGCCATCATGTTCCTTGGTCTGACTATTACCTGACAATATGCTCACTCATATTAACTACATCTTTTCTTTTATACATTTCATTAAAACGAAATGTTTTAACATTCCAAAGAAGCCCTGCTTGTATGCATTTTTGATCACGCCTTTACAGGTGTGCCTCGTTTTACCGAGAATATGCCATTTATTTATTTAGAACTGTAAAATGGAACAGCAGTAAAAACCATCCAAGGTACTTTAAAAGGATTGAATAGTGCTTGTCGAACTAGTTTGCAGGAGCGTAAGCACAAAAATGTGTGAGGTCAATTGGAATAGCTGCGGCAGACGAAGCGTGGGTCTAGTTAATGGGCGCTCAGAATGCCATAGAATTGTACACCGTCCAAACTGTTCCTGATTTTTAGAAGGATGCCAAAACTATTAGAGGCTTGTTACTATGCGCGCCTAGCTATATTACTCTTGCGTAGATTGTTCCGGGCTCCTAGCTGAATTACAGTCACTTCACAGAGAGTCAAATTGCTTTGCAGCAACCGAGTCATCACCAGGACATAGACGTTAAGCGACAAAGAACCAGCAGAGGTCGGCGCATGACACGTGCTTTTGTCGTATACGCAGCAGCGAACGCACTGAACACTCCTAATGACACCGCTGGTTCTATCGTGTCATGCCGCAGTGAACCACCTGAGGTTTGCACTTGCCGCGGCTGTTTCCGCACTCATCATGCCGACACTAAATGAGATTCTCTCGGGACAAGAATACGGGACAGGTTATTAGTTGCCAAACGCTAACTTTTTCTGGAGTTTAGGCTATGTTATTGAGCAGGGACACGCAGAAGACATGCTTATCCTTGGCTGGGTCAGTAAATGAAATAGCGCTAACGAGCAGTCTTTGTTATTTGGATCTTTGGGCAGTCTTGCTAGGTTATGTGAAATTCCACCCCAGTAGCAGCTCGCGTCTACCTCCGGCTGCTAGGTCTACTTAGCCCACAGCGTTATCAACTCCACTTACTAATCAGCGCGCTTAGAATACTACCTGCGGAGAGAGTTCTTCCGTTTCGACTAGCCATCAAAACAATAAGACGCGTTAGAACAGGTTGAAAAATGTTTCCTACCAAACGCAGTCGTAAACTTAGCCCTTAGTTGCTCTCATTTTTCCAAATTCAAGAAAGAAGGCGAAACTTAATCTACGCATTTTCCATCGGTTGTATGCAGATCAGCTGTGCGGCTGACCTTAACCCAAGCTGCAAATGGTGTACCATCTCCGCCATCATGTTCGATTCCAGGTCAAATTCGCAAACGTTAAAAGGTTTGATGATGTGAGCCAGTGGAATGTTAACCATTAGACCGCTAAAGCCCTTCTCAATAATGCTTGCGCAATCATACATAGGATACTCTTATTAAGCCCCTTTATCTTTCTATTCGGTCCCCAGATGGCGCACGTGCACGAAACATGCACTCATCCAGTACATCCAACACGCTTCTCCACTTCCACGGTTATGAACATTTACGAAATAGACGTGTCACTAGTCGAGGTGATGGATCTCCGTATATATCCATGAGAACGTGCATACTTCTAAAGTTGCAACCTCGCATTCCGTAATTCCAAAGCATCAATCTTTGTGCGGATCAGTGGGGAACACCTTGACCTTTCAACTGGATGCATTTATAACCCCACACACACCATCCACCAACATGCTACGGAGCTACCCGAGATCTTATGTCGACCTACCGAACTACTGTCTACTCACAAAATAGTGGGGGTGATTTGAATATGTCGCAAATCAATTTGGACTCTGACAGCACCTTCAAAATATATGGCTCCATTTGACAATACTGCAGCAGGCAAATGGACTCGACATTTAAGTGCATCCGCTAGATAAGATATTTTTATTGACTTTTTATGACAACAGGAACCTTCTACACATACGCGCCAGCACTAGAGCTCATTTAACATTGCGACCAAATGTCAGTGGAGCTTTCGTTTGAGCTTACTAGACTGGGGAGTTGCACTGTGGGACAAGTGACTGCTTACTGACCAATTCAGTTTATTAGCTAGAACAGCTTCTCTAATCACTTCAGCGCCGTGGACTGGGATAGCATTTTTGTAGCAACTGCTATTGATGTAGCCACCTACGTACAACAAAACAAGGTCGGACTCTATCTGGATATACTCGCAGCAAAACTGCGCGGATGTAGGTCATGCTCTTAATTAATCATAGCGATTCTAACGACAATGTTTGCCAGTCTCAACAAGGCGGTTAGATATAACAAGACATAGCAGTTCATCAATATTATGCGCTTCAGTAAAACCATGCTGCAATGGAGAAGCACACAGTCTTCCGTGAAGTCAGCACCGAAGGGAACGCCGACTTTAGAATTAGGCCGTCTAAATTGCTTACAATTTTACTAAAACTGAGGGAAGTGGTACTAGTACACCCATGAGGTCACTAACGCTACCGGATAAACCTGTAGTTACTAAGCAAGAGTAGCTATGCGGGATCCTAGACATCCAGTTTACAATGCCGTCAGCATTGTTATTATGACCACCCAAGCTCACGTATCTAAAGTTAGAGGTGAATAACTATCTAGCACCACCTTTGATCTGTACACTATTCTTATGGTGAGCAAGTCGTTCAAGTAGTCCTTCTACCGTGGCCCCGTTGGCCTACAAACTATAGTATAAAAGAAAAGAACCTGTGCCGGCACGGGACCAGATCATTTTGTACACTAGTTCCATGCTGTTGCAGGAATAAAACAACTATTAAAATTAGTACTTCCGGAAGGTCACAGCGGGGGTTACCACTGTTTGATAGTTTTCACGTCGTAGCATTGTCGGACGTTCCGTTGATATTTGTATATACTACATCAGTCGATTTACTTGTGATGGTGTGCTATTCATTGGAATCAGAACACAGGGGCGTTATTATATACATTTCCTTACAGGACTGGCCAGAGCCCTCGAGCCAACTTTTGATGTAATTGCTTCCAATTTCAGCGGAGTAATTATGCACTTTCAGAAGTACCGAATTATGACATGCTCCTGGAAGAGACAAGATAGCGATGAAAGATAGCTGCTCACGAATTGCCATACATCTTACTAAAAATTTTAACATTGTTGCTGCAAAGCAGCGCCTTCGCTGCCGCCTGGAAGCATGCCTTTTGCTACCAAGACACAAAAGTAACTAACTAAAGTATTTATACATGGAAAATGGGAGACACGTCTGTATCGATCTGCTCATGGTAAAGGCACAACCGCAAGTTAGTGAAGGTATAGAAATAGTGCAGTTCTGCCATTAATCTTGGAACGTTGACTTTATACAATTTTGTGTTTACCTTGAATTCGAGTTTGAAAATATGCAGCTGTATTTGTTATTGATTGCGTGGATAGTGTGATAAAGGGTAATTGACGTCCGTGGTGGGGTTTTTGGATGGGTAACCGTGTGGTCAGGACTTTGGTTGGAGGCGAGTAACCACGGCCTAATCACAGTACTGTTCAGCAATTAGCAGCTTTTTATATGGAGAACGCTTGCCAGACGAAAACTAAAGACGTCCTGGAGCACTGGGTAACGTCAGAACACTGGCAACTATCGTGTAATCAGCTACGCGCGGTACACGTCAAGGGTGATATGCATGCTAATCAAAGAACGACTTCTGGATTTTCCGTTCCCAGTCAGCCAAAGTAACAACTCATGATATAGATTCTTAACGGCTAAGTCCTGTCAGATTTGTCAATTTAGGTTTCAAGATCCTGTAACTCAAGAAAGAGATTCAGGGCATGCCCTTGACCGTTATCTCTTTGAGGGAAAGAAGTCTTTGGACGGATTTCTGCATGGTGGCCTATTGAACAAACGTCAGGCCTTCGAGGAATTGCATCAGCTGCACTCCTGGTACTCATTCTAGTTGGTAGGGCGTACACAGTTGTTTCGGCTGGATAGAAGGTAATCAAATTACTGGCCCGTCGCTACTAGTGTTTTCAGAGAGCTTTCCTTACCCACTAATGTTGCTTCCGTACGTTAACGACAGATGCGTCTGTTTCACCCATGGAAGGCCACTAGTATTTGTAGATTATATTTAAGTCATTTTTTAAATCTTAATGCTGGTGGAACAGGAACTGGCTTGTTCAAAATGCAGAGCGATCTTACGACATTAGACTGGTGGTGTTATCAATCGAAACTGAAATTCACTAGAGCCAGTGCAACGCCACCTATCGCTGTAGTCTTGCATCTAATGCATTGAGTACAAACGGATTACCAGTTGTCAACTGCTCTGCAGTACGTGACCTAGGAACACACTACACTAGTTTGCTAACCGCAGAACACACGTGGTATAGTAAGTCAAGGATGGAACCATACTGGCTATATCTATTAGTCAATGACGCTTAGGAAATCGGGCTTTGCACTATACAAGGGCTGCGCTCGACGAATCCTAGCATACATTTACCAGATGTTAACTAAGTCACGGAAAATTGAGAGAATAGCAATTGCTATAGTACTAAGTGGCATTACTAAATGCCTACTGAAAGCACATACACTTTATTCCCAACCTCCAAAGGTTAGAATGCTTAGCAGCGGAGATTCCTTACGGGGAAGCCGCCTGCAACGCACCTGGCCCTTGGGCAGCCACCTGTACATGAACACTCGAGCAGAACAAACACAACATTACTTCCATAATCATACCAACCTTCACAATGCTCCTGCTCCATTCTCATGGCTCTACAACACCTTCGACAGTACCGCTGAGTTTAACCACTTAAGGTGGATCCTCACTAAGCCACTCTGTCAGCCAACTGAAAATATTGGATGCAGAGTGACTGCGAATTACTATGACATAAATCGGTCAAACTGTAGCCTTGCCGGTCACATTTGGCTCAAATTACTTTGAATGACACTTTCCAGGATGTGGTTGTTTTTCGCCTGGCAAGCTTCCTCCCAATGAACATCCACAGATCCCTGCTTAACAACACTGCCCGTGGCTGTTGTGTCTCGCCACTAAATAAATGCACTGCTCTTTACATTAAACTGGCATGTCTCTCTACTTTACATACCACTAATTCCGATGCATACGCTTAGGTTGGTTAACATACGCTTGTTAAACGTACTCGATCCCCCTTTATCAACACAGCACTATGTTGCTTCGCGCAAGTTAACTTTGCATTTTCACTTTCCTGTATATAATCTAGCCTGATCTTTGCAAAATGTCGTCGCTTGTAAAATTTTTATCCTGCCCCCTTTAGTGTGCCTCGAAATATTCGAGGATAAATTTTTAATTTATTTTATTTTAAATATTGTGGTCGATGCAAACAGCCCTAGCTAGACCCGTTGTTGGCCCAATGACTCAACATTAACCTAGTGTTTCCCTTCCAGATACTGTATAAACTGTTTTTGGTTTATCAGAATGCAGATGAGCACTATCCACCACGAACTAGACCTATTCACTTATCTTACCAATAGCCCTTACTAGAATATGCTAGTTTCCCTTTTATAGATACCTGCTCGCAAGGAATAAGCTGTCAATGGAAAACAGATAGGTATCAACGGCTGCAACGTTCCGCACGACTTTACGCCGATTTCTCGACGCCCTAAAGGTTGACTTCTAACGTAGTATCAGTGTCTATGATTTGCCAGCAGCACACACCTGGCCCGTGAGGTTTTCGGCCGAACGCGGTTTCAGTAACGTTCCAAAGAAACCGTCATACTACTGGACCATAATATAATTTACAATCTAGTAACAGCTCATGCATATAGCAGGACCGGAGGCAACCCGACTGTGTACGTGCAACAGAATGTCTCCGAATCATCCTTTGCTTTCTCGCGCAGGTCCATTAACCAGTAATGTGGAGCTCCAGCCGACACTCATTAGCCTTTTTCAATCAAGCCTCTGATTTTACCACTCCGATTCCAGTGTATTCAACTAGAGGCACCTCCAGTGAGAAATGTCTTCATTTTCCAAGAACGACGTCCTCTCCAATACTCATGGTAATCGACCGTACCCATCGAACACGTAACCGGAAAGGGCCCAGCAGGCTGCGCATAAGCGCGCCACCACTCGGTTCGATGACAGCACAACGACTGATCAAAACCGCTCTAACATGAACAACAACTCTTTATTACTTTTGGTGCATAATGACAGATTGCGGTCGTAACATTTCCATGTCTGTGTATTCCTAATCCCGGTAAAACAGTACAAGCAAATCATGAAAGTCAAATGTAATCTCGAAAGTTATCACAGCCTGCCTCACTAGGATTTGTAACATGCTGCATATTCGCCGTTTCTTTACCAGGAATAACTCCACAGCTTTTTGTTATCGACTTGTTTGTAAACGGCAGGTTATGACTTAAGCGGTATATCTGGCACATATTGAGGGAAGATATAAGTTATTTACATATGTCAAAATTTCTCGGGCTAAACCTATCTGAAAATGAGAAAGGAGTACAAGACCTAGCTCGACTCCAACCGTGTTGTCATCACTATCGTCTGTAGTCCAGGCACAATAAGAGCACCCAGTGGTTGTATCGCTGTTCGTGGTAGTTTCCTGCCTGGCTGAGGTGCGATGCCTCTGCTAAAACCTCTACCGTTACAAATACCTCAAGTACTGTAGCAAACGACATCACTCACCTTCACTTACCTACATCGCCTTCGCATCGCTCATGCTCTTCGACCACTTGATAATCATCTTGCCCTAGTGAGACTGAAGCTTTCTTTGACAAACTGCACAAGAGCAGTTATTCAACAAGCAAGGTAATATCCCGCTCAATAAAATCTATCTAATCCTTCTCCATGGTGTCTAGCCCTTCTAAGTCCAAAGTACTTCCTCCTGATACAACTACGTTGCGCCGTCCACTCCTCTAGCCGCCCAAACAATCAGTAGAACGTAGTCGCTGCAACGAAAGTCATCTATCTGACAGAAGTTTCCATATAAATGTGCATGTACTTGGCAGCTAAATTAAACAAGCTTCACACGTGTGATTGCGAATTGAAAGCCGGCCTGCTCACGAGATTTTCTTACCTGCGCATGGATGTCCTCGTTTGCTTGCTTCTTCTTTAGTACTCCTTTCCTAAAATCTGCAAAACTGTTCGTTAGAACGCACCTGATCTACAAGCACCGGCCGTTCTGCTAGTAGGAACTGAGCTCCACGTCCCCCAAAGCACAAAGGATCTTCTTTTGTCAAGTGTGGCATTTTGGCTATTCGCTCTTATTCCTAACCGCATCGGAAACACTGATGCTTTTGTATGGCTTTTCATAAGGACCGGACAACTACACCCATGACCTGGAAACATTACTACAAGCATGTAGATATACCACTAACATTCTTAGAACTATACCCAACTCGCTATTGGTGAAGGGTTACAAACAAAATAATTTCCATCTACTTTCTCCGGATTAGCATTCAATCACGTTTCATGGACGGCAGCGATTTAAGTTCTACCACGTCTTACTACTCTCCAATATAACCCTGACGGACCTTGTAGTGCACCGGAAAATACGCTCTTTCAGTAGTTTACATAGTAGGATTTCACGGTTGTTGTAACCCCCAAAAGGTCCGTTGACACAAGTCGTTTTGGTGAGTACTTTGTTGTACCGTTTCTCGCTCTGGTTGATTTGCTTCCCATTTTGTAGCCTGCTTAATATACGTTGGGTTCAGTCGCCTGCAACTACTATACTGTTCTGTAGTGTACACGGCTGCTATGTGCCGTTGATTACCGACTAGTATCCCAGGCGCCATCCAAAAATTGGTGACCCCGGTCCAAAACACGCTGTCCGCCATTTTGAATTTTCATTCTGGTGAGCTCTTCCCAGTAAGTTCGTTGTTCATAACTTGTGGTCATGTGCTTTTCTCACCTATCCCATTTCTTATTTGCTATTTGCATTGGCTTGGTTAGAGGATGTACCACTCCATATGTGGTTAGCGCCGTTGAGACTGTCTTGGTCAATGTACTTGCGTTAGACCCTCCACCTTTTTGTGGGAATGGTCCTTCGTTTTGGTTTTGCACCTAGAATCCGTGTTTTACATTTGTAGGAATGCTTCTGATTTCTCCATGTAAAATCACGTGATATCTCGCGCTTCTCAGAGCACATCCACGCAGGTGAGAGATATCACATATTGCCCCTTCTTGTATTGAAATACAAGACTCTTAAACAGGCTATTATTCAGCGAATCACGCCTTCTGACAAAGCTTGTCTGCAGCAACTATTTAGTGATTTGCTACTAAGAGATAGGATGCCCTCAGTTTTGTTGCGCCAAATGCAACAGCTCTTCGGCACGTCCAACTTGGACGTAAAGATTCTCAGCGAGCTGTTGATGCAACGCCTTCCGTAAGGCAATCACGCTATCCGTGTAGTAGCAAGTGACCTGCCAATCACAGCAATTGCAGATCCAGCAGCTCGCGTCATCGAACGGCACCTGCCAGAGACTAAGACCAAAGCAGCTATGCAGTTGTGCTGGCGCAACCACACCGACACCCGCGACTAGCCGGCCGTCGGCAATAGACGCATTATCATCGCAGATAGCGTTACTTTAGCGCCAGCTCGATACGCCCACGTTAAACTGCAAGCACCGTAGCCGTTCTGGATCACCACACCGTAGCACAAAACTTGGTGCCTCAGGTTACTGGTTTTATCACTCGCGTTTCAATAACAAAGCCCGTAAGTGCGTACAGCCTTGTAACTACTCCGCTACAGATGATCCTTCACACCGGCATGTAGTCGCCATGAATATCGGCAAAACCCAAACTCGTCTCATCTACATTAGGGATTATGATTTCGAGACCCAGTTCTCAGTCGATACAGGGGAAGTCAGCGTCAATCCCCAGGCCAAGTGAGCGTATCGCTTCTTCGTCGACAAGCCTGAGTGTCGCCCAAGGCATGCCAATAGCCACCCGCGGTCATTAGTCTCCTACCACGGACCTAGGACTTCGGCGCTCGTTCCGTTAGGTATGCACCGCCACTGCAGTTCCCTTTGCCATCAACGGTATTGACGTTCTCAGGCGGTTTGACCTCTTGGTGGACGCAAAACGCCACACCATAGCCGACGGTGCCACGAAGCTCAATGGACGTGACACCGCCGCCGATATGGCATCCATAACGTAAGTCTACGCCTTTCCCCAGACCACGCCAGACTATGCCAACGTCTTTTCCCAGTATTCCAAGCTGGTTTACCCAACAAACGCAGTTTCGCTCATGGCATTCCAAGTCCCACGCCACATACGGAGAAATGCTCCCCGATCTCACGCGGTCCACGCTGACTATCGCCCGAGCAACTAAAGGTAGCTAGAGCGGAATTCGATCAAATGCTCCAACTTAGAATAAGCCGGCCCTCCAACCGCCCTTGGTCCTCTCCTCTACAGATGGTCCCAAAAGAACTTGCTACTGGCGCCCTTGCGGTAATTATCGAGCACTCAATCGGCTAATCGCCCCAGATGGGTATCCCATCCCACACACGCAGGATCTTACCGCATGTCTCACAGGTGAGACGATCTTCAGTAAGTTCAGACTGGTTCGCGCCTATCACCAGATACCTGTAGAAGCAAATGACATACCTAAAATAGCCGGTATCACTCCCTACAGTTTGTTTGAAATGTTAAGAATGCGATTTGGACTGCACAGCGCCGCACAAACCTTCCAATGCTTCATCCAAGATGCCACTCGTGACCAAGGCCGCTTTTTCCTACCTCGACGATATTTTAGTAGCCAGTTCGTCGGGACAAGAGCATCTCGAGCATCTTCGAACTCTCTTCCAGCGCTCGACCCAACGCAGTGTCACAGTCAATCAGGCTAAGTGCAAGCTAGGCAAATCAACGGTAGACTTCCTAGGCCACCTCGTTTCATCGTCTGGTATCGAAGTCCTTCCTGAGAAGATACAGGGAATCAAGGAATTCTTAACTCCGATTTCGTTCAAGCACCTCGATCGATTTTGTGGTTTGGTAAACTACTAGCCTCGCTTCATACCGCGCTGTGCTCAGCTCAAGCCGCCTCTGACTGACCTACTAAGGGTGAATGAACGTAAGTTCGCTTACCCTGACACAGCACGGGTAGCCTTTGCCGAACTCAAGAATGCTATCCCCAACAGAGACTCCTCGCTCATTCCGAATCGACTGCAATACTTTCTATTACGACTGATGCCTAAGATGTCACCAACAACACCTTGGTGGGCATTGGCAACCCCTTGGATTAATGTTCATGCGCTTACCGTTAGCAGAATCCCACTACAGCACTTCTGGCAGGGAAAGGTCTCACTCTACTTACCCATTAGTTGGGTTTGGAACATGCACGAAGGCCCCGTTTTTACGGGCGACACTGTCCACTAGCACCTTATCTTCGCATTCAACCCTGTTTGTGTCATATATTCACCACGGGAAACAAGACACCTAAACTTTGTCACGCAGTTCACTACTGACACACATCATGTCCCCGGTGTCGACAAACCCGTAGCAGACGCTCTTGCACGCGTCAAGCTGGTTCTCCAGTCTCTGTCTACCGTCAACCATGCTGCCATGGCATCTGCTCAGGCTCCAGCTGAAGACATACAAGGGATTCTGTAGTACACTACGCTGCAGGTACAACCTGTTCCTCTTCAAACCAAGGAAGGAACCATTCTCTGTGACCTTTCCACAAATAGTCCTAGGCCCCTCGTGTCCGTCTCCTTCAGACGCATATTCTTTGACACACTGCACTCACTATCACATCCCGGTATCCGTGCATCTTTGAAACTGGTCACCGAAAATTTAGTGTGGCCACGCGTAAACAAAGATGTTCATACTTGGACTCGCGTCTGGGTTCAATTCTAGCACTCCAAAAATTGTCACACCGTCAGTCCTCATGGTTGATTTCTTGCCTCGTACTTTCGGTTCTCGCAAGGAACACTTAGACCTGGTAAGTTTCTTGCCTCCGTCACGCGGCTTCGTGTACATTCTTACATGTGTAGACCGCTTCAACAGATGGCCAGAAGCCATTCCTGTAACAAACTGCGCAGCCGAGACTGTTATTCGGGCCTTCTTAGATCGGTTGGTTTAGCACTAGAGATGCCCATCTACCATTACAAGACACCGAGGAACACCTTTCGAATCTTCGTGATTCGATACGGTCTGCAACTTGTTGGGCTGCCGCCGCCTTCATACCACAACGTATCACCCAGCAGGCAACCGGTTAGTTAAATGCTTCCATAGACAGCTTAAAGCCTCGCACTGCGCCTACTCCGAACCTAGCTGGAACGAAAACATTTCACTCTCACTCTCAGGCATTCGTAGCAGCATCAACGCTGAGTTGCAACGTACAGCAGATGAGCTGGTTTAGGACACAAGGCTAAAGTTGCCAGGAGAATTCGTTTAACCAACCCATGGTCGGGTAAGCTTCCACCTAAATCTGCATCCTCCCTAGCGCAACATGAGCGTTCGCTAAGCCCGACTCCGCCCCGTAAGCAGACAAGGTGTGCAAATGCACAGTGGACTCTAAATGCACCCATGTCTTCTTCCGCATCGACGCAGTGCGGCGCCCTCTCCAGCCCCTACCCTGGCCCGTTCAAAGTCCTGCAACGGACTCCGAAACATTTCGCTTTAGACGAGTATGGTCCCCGAACAACGGTGTCTATTGACCGCCTCAACGTGGCTTTCTATCACAAACCACCTGCAACCTAACCTGATGCTATTACACAAGAGCCAGCAAGGGCCTCGTCCTCCTGAGCACAGGCTATTCCAAAACATTCTGTTCCCCTTACCCTCAAGCTACCCAATCTAGCCCAGGCAACCGACAGACGCGGTAGACAGGTCAAACGTCCGGTCCGTTTTACAGATTTTGTAAAAGGTTTGCTATTTCCATTAACACGCTTTTTCGTCTTTAGTGGTAATCGTGCATCCATTTCGCAGAAGGTTTGCAAAACCGACGAAAAGAACCCGGAAAATTCTAAAAAGATAAAAAGCGTCTTTGCTCTTATCATGCATGCCACGTTCCCTCTCTGGCGTCTAGCAACTTCCCCTGATCTTTGCCCACTGTCTCCGAGTTACTTTTCCACGAACGCAACCCCCGGAACTGCCAAGCCAACCCCCGAGTGACACGCCAGCAGACTCAAGCCCCCTTCCTGACCCAAGGGAAAGGCAGTCGCCATCGGCCGCAGAATACCGCGAGCGGGTTGGTGCTCAAGCGCCTGGCTATTTGTTGAAGTCAAGGACGCCGGATTTCTTCGTGAGACGAGAACGCCCGGATTCCTTCGTGGAACGAGGACTGTGGGCTGGAGTGCGGTGGGGAAGCGACACATACCAAGCACACCGTCGGGTCTGCAGCAAAGGGAAGGTCATGTCGGCCAGTATCTTTGCAATCCGAACATCCCGCCGCGGCGGCCCACCGATGATGCACTCTGATTCATAGGATCACCATAAATAATTAATAACCAAACCCTGGACCCAGCGGACGCTGCCACTCACCGCACTTTGGAAGCCCTTAATCAAGTCCATGCAGCTATTCGCACACACCCACACCTTTCGTTTTCCGCACTAACAGCTCCATCGAAAGTTTTCATTCCTCAGCCTTCTAGGAGAAGGCCGTTGCAGTGTACTGGAAAACACGCTCTATCAGTATTTTGCAACATTGGAGTTTACAATTGTGTCAACCTTCAAAACGTCCAGTTGGTTTACTGACGGCACATCCGTTGACACAAAAAGTTTCGGTGAGTACCTTGCTGCGCCCCTTGTCGCTCTAATTGATTCGCTTCTCATTTTTGTAGCCTGCACAATATACGCCGGGTTCAGCCGCCTCCAACTGCTACACTAGCCTGTATTTGACGCGGCTCTTACGTGTCCTTGCTTACCGAATAGTATCCCAGGCGACACCCAACATTCTCTGTGTCAACTTGCCAGTAGCCTAATCATTCAACATGCCGCCTTGTGAAAAGTAGGAAGAAGCGACTAAAATTCTTTAAGTAAATCAATCTCACCGATTGTCTTTGCTGGATTTCAGTAGCATCAATATATTACCTATCAAATAACTAATTTCCGTGTATTTCCCCGGAAGATAATACTATCAAAACACACATGGTCCCAATTTTAGAAGAGGGGAGGACTGAGAATATCAAATAGTATTTTAACCGCACATTGTTGGTACATAGCTTAATATACCCTGCGGTCACCGGGTAAAGATCCGCTCATCTCTAAAATCATTACAAAAGCTATTTTGTACCACTGCGTGGACGCGCCTAGGTAGTTCGGACTTACACTATCGTCTAGATACATATGTCGAATATCGGATTGTTCACCCCCTTAATCGTTGCACTTATCCATCTATACCATTGTTACTGATCAGCCTTTTATTTATGTGATGGACACCGCTGCCCCTCCAACATTATGCATAAAATGGAAGTTCCAGAATAGTCGGGAAGAAAACTACTTTTACTTTTTATAAGTACATTTGCGTTGTAGTTAAGTTTGTAAACACGCCATGCGTCATCAGTAGCCAAAAATGACTGCATTACAACAAGTATAGGCTTCCCGAATTGCATGGACTTCCGCAGATGAAGCAGAAACTGTATTTTTTTCAAATGTCTTCACCGGAATGGGAGGTGCTCCATCCACTTGTTCCTTAATGTGCCGTTTCGCAAGCGCCAACAGGCGAAGCGCCACTTGAAAGAATACCGGCAAAAGCCTGTGGTTAAGGCAATCTTTGTACACGATTTTCCCGAAGCTGGAGATCATGATGAGCGTGAAGCGAAAATATACAACCCGGGAGAGAAGCGCTATGTCACGGAGAACTTGCGTTGTGATGGCCCATGAATCCTAGCTTCGTTTACTTGTTTTCGTGTACCCATGTAGTCAGGGCAAATCCGATGTAACTTATTCACACCAGTAGTTCATGAGCTACATAGCACAACCTAGTCCGGAAAAGCACCAGACCCCTTTTCCCTATTGGGGTTCGACAGTGGTGCCCATTCCCTTAGTCCAGTAATGGGAATCAAACTCATGACCGCTAGAAACAGATGCGAATTAGCCAGCAGCTCAGGCCAATGAGCCGTGGAACCGTTATCTGGGCTACATAACTTAAAAGTAATAGCCTCTTTTAGTTTCACGTTATGGATATAGCGTCTAGTGTGAGGACGTCAGCAACTCACAGACTAGCCACAGTCAGTGACAGTGGAAGGTAGGTGGTGCAGTAACCCAGTTAGTTTGCAAATTATGTGGCCAAGCTGACGTCCCCCATGGCTTGGTGGCTTAAGCTTCTGGCCATTTTCCTCTGGCTCTAGCGCTCATGGGTTTGATCCCAGTTAGGGGACCAAGGGAATCCGCACCACTTACTAGACCTAATAGGGCGAAACGCTTCTGGTGCCTACCGAGACTAGGCTGTGCTATGTAGTTTATGCACTACTGGAATTAAATACCTTAAAACCCACAATTAAAATCCTGCTACTTATGCCTACATTGAAAATAAGTAGCCCCTCCTAGTTTCAACTGATGTGGATATCACGTCTAGTAAGAGGACGTCCTCAACCCGCAGGCTAGCCACTGTCAGTGACAGTTGAAGGTAAATAAATAAATTAATAATTTTTTATTCTCGACAATGCGAGGCACACCTTTACAGGCATGATCATATTTAGCTAATACAGTGTGATCAAAGTGTACAGTAGGACATGTTTGGCATAACAGTGTAAGTATATGGGTGTATATATGTATGTAGTTGTGCAGGAATGTAGCTTGTGTTTTTGAATGCGCCGCAGAACTTTTGGCTGTTTGTTATCGTCAGGAACGTGGGAATAAGCGATTGATTTTCGTGGGTTGGATAGCATTTTCTGAATATCCACGGGCTAGTGACTTTAGTTTGTGGCGAGTCACATTTGCCACGTCGCAGTGTTGTTAAGCAGACATTTGTGGCTTTTTATAGGGAAAACGCTTTCCAGGCAAAAACCCACCACGTGCTGGAACACTGTTAGATACATGGTAGCTGGCAAAATAGTTAGCCCAGTTACCGTTTACCGTGGATCATAGTTTTAAGCCGCTGGCTACTTGGCATCTGTCTTTAGCGGTCATGCGTCCGATCCTCATTGGGCAACCGAAAGAACTTGCACCAAGCCCCAAAAGGGCGAAGCGCGTCTAAAGCTTTGCAAGGCTGAGCTGTGCTATGTAGCTTGTGAAATACTGTGATGATTACAAGTAAAATCCTGCTACTAACGAGTAACATAAATTGTATCTAGTTACTGCGAGTTAAACGTGCCTACACTTTGCTGCATAGTTGCCAAGTCGACGCTGGTGCTGCATCCGAGCAACGACTAATTCGTTTGTGATATTTTCGAAAAGGGTCGTTACCGACTAATAGTCTTCTTAACGATATACCATGGCGTCACGGACAAAAACGTTTCCATTATTATGTGTAATCTAAGTAACCGAAATACTCATTCCAGCTGTCGCAATATCGAGGACTACACGGCAAAAGTTGGGAACGGTTGCATGACTATAACCTTTTTGACGTAGAACTGAAATCGTTTGTTGCCTTATTAATAGATCAATAAATCAAGGGCATATTTCTAGAGGGACTAAAATATGTGCCAATGAGCAATCCGAGAACTACGTAAAAAGAAATCCTGCTAAGGAAAAGCCGGCAAATTATGTCGTAGGTACCGCATAATTAGTAGAGCGATAGGTTCTATTGAGTTCTTTACAGCAAGCGAAAGTCATTAGTTCTTGACATTTTATTTTGGATCACCTGCCGTGAGTCTTGGATTGCGACAAGCAATCTCATGCGTGAATCGGTTGAATTTCAAGTCAGCCTCCGCCTATACTGTCAGTGGGACCGTCACCCAAGTAAAAGGTTTAAGTGTAGCTCTCTCCCCCTTGCGCTGCAAGACTGATGGTGTGGTCTTAGTTTAGGCTCGTTAGGTCGAGAAAGCCGAGCGGGGAGTGGCACTCGGCGCAGAACTTTTGATGGCTAGCACCATAATCACTAGGCAGTTGAGCTTCGCCTGCAGTGTTTGACGCTAGGGCTATAAGTAGTTTTACGGTTTCTGGAACACCTGCCTTGTGGCTTGGATTGTGACAAGCAATGTCCGTCTAGGGCTCGGTGGAATGTAAGTCAGCCGCTGCCAATGTGGTCAGTAGACCCTTCACTAAAGTGCAACGGTGCGGCTCTCTTCCGCGCTTCATTCCACGACCGACGGTTTTGTCTTTGTTTTGACTCAGCAGGTAGGGATAGCAGAGTTGGGAGTGAAACGCTGCGCATACTGCTTGACGGCTGTCTTTAGGATCACTAGACCATTGTGCTCGGCGAGCAGTGTTTGCTACGATGGTTCAAAGAAGCTTTTCGGGTTTTGGGGCACTCGCCGTGTGGCATGAATTACGTCGCACATCCTGAGTCGTGGTTTCGGTTGATTTTGAAGTCAGCCTCTGTCAATACGGTTACTG
Organism: Dicrocoelium dendriticum; assembly: GCA_944474145.2. NCBI lineage: Eukaryota > Metazoa > Platyhelminthes > Trematoda > Plagiorchiida > Dicrocoeliidae > Dicrocoelium > Dicrocoelium dendriticum. The sequence goes on from OX104063.1 coordinate 69,996,888, forward strand.
GGACCATCATAGAAGTGGAGGGCTTCGGTTTGGCTCATCCTGCTCGCATTGCACGACGGACGCGTCAGGTTGGTTTTGACTCATCAGGTAAAGATTGCCGAGCTGTTAGTGGAACTCGGCGTATAATGCTTGGCGTCTATCGCTTTGACAATTAGGCAACTTAGGTCTGCGATCAATTTTGACACGGTGGTTAGAAGTAGATTATCGGGTTTTGTAGCACCCGTCATGTGACTTGGATGGTACCACGCATTCTCATCCGTGGCCCCGGTTGACTTTGAAATCAGCCTATGTTAATACGTGCAATTGGAGTGTCACCGAGGTAGAAAGTTTTAAAAAGGCTCTAACCTTACGTTCACTGCATGACAGATGGTTTCGTTTTTGTTTTGTCTCCTCAGGTCTGAATGGGCGAGCTGGGAGTGGAACTCGGCGCATAGTGCTTAACAGGTTTTGCCTTGACAATTAGGCAATTAAGTTCTGCAAGCACTGTTTAACACGTTGGTTAGAAGCATATTCTCGGGATTTGGAACACCCGCCTTGTGTCTTGGCTTGCGACACGCAATCATAAGCGTGGCTTCGATTTACACTGAAGTCAGCCTCTGCTAATACGGTCAATGGGACCGTCATCGAAGTGGAGGCTGTCACATGACTATCTCTGCATGCACTCCTCGACAGTCGGTTTCGTTTTTGTTTAGATGCATCAAATAGAGCTAGCCGAACTAAGATGGGAAGTCGACGCATAGTGATTGCCAGCTTTCGCCTTGATAATTGGGCAATTAAAATCCGTCAGTAGTGTACGAAACGGCGGTTAGAAATAGATTATCGGGTTTTGGAGTACCTGCCGTTTGCCTTGGATTGCGACGCGCAGTCCTATTCATGGCATAGGTTGACTTTGAAGTCATCCTTTGCCAATAAAGTGTTAGAGAGAAATGTGCCACCGAATCACGGTAAACTCTTTAAGTATTTCCGTTACGGAAATGCTGTATGGTGTTTCGAATAGTTCCGGAGCCTGAGCTCCACGTTTGGCAGTAGGAACCAGACAGAATGTTCGGTACATACGTCGTGCTTGCAAATATCGGACGTTGAGATCACATCCTTCGTGTGAACTAGTGGGCAGTGACATTATTTTGTTGTTGCTTCATATCCGCAACGTCACAGTGTTGTCAAACAGCCATTTATGAATTCGTATACGGGGCGCACTTGTTAGACAAAAACCCGTCATGTCATGGAACATTTCATCCGAATAAACCGTTGGCTGCTGGGTGGCAAGCTGTTTCATGAATGCGGCGGTACATTAAAGAGTTGCAGGAAACGTCAAAATGTGAAGCTCCGAAAGGCGCACCATGGTTAGTTACGTAGGTAGACGGGCGTTCGTAGTGCGTGACCCGCGAATCTAAGCCGGCCTAGATCTCAGTCTCAGATGTGCAGTCTGCTACGCGAATGGTTTCTGGACATGGGTAGAGCTGGTCGACGGATATAATAAGGTACAAGAATTCCCTTAAAGAGGGCATAGGACCTACTAAATCCGAGTTGGTGCAAGAACTGTGCGTCCGGGGCGGGAAAGCAGCCAAGGTTTCTGTGCGTATGACGTGGTGGTTTGAAGCGCTGATATTAAAGGCAGGCGCGAGCTCATGTACGAACAAATTTGTTTAAGAGTGGCCAATAGAACCGTTCGGGGACCAGTTTCAGATGAACGGATACCGGGATGTGCTAGTGAGTAGAGTGTGTGGAAGACAGTGTAGGTCTAAAGGAGACAGGCACGTGGGTTCAAGGATACACTGTGTATGTGTCCCAGAGGATGGTACCTTTCGTGGTTTAGGGAGGAACACGTGGCGTGTGTAGCGAATTGGACTAGAGTGTGCGTTTGATAGGTCCGGCCTGAGTCTCAGCCGATGCCATGGCGGCAGGTTCGACGGAAGACAAAGACTGATGAGTGAGATAGACGCGTGCAAAAGCGTCGGCGACGGGTCCGTCGACACCAGAGACATGACGTATTTCAGCAGTGGACTGCGTGGCAACCGCTAGGTAAATGGTTTTTCGGGGTGAGTATTCCTTAAAAGCAAAATTGCAGGCGACGATGAGGGACTTGTATTTGGTGTAGACCGTGAAACCACAGCGTTTGAGTGGATGCAGAAGTAAGGAATAACTAGGTAGAGGGCGACCTTTTCCATGCCAGACGTGTTGTAGCGGGATTTTACTGAGTGCAGGTGTATGGAGAGGAAGCCAAAGGGTTGTCAATGGCCACCAAAGTGTTGAGTAAATAAAAAATTCTTTACTTTCATGCAAAGCGAGACACGCCTATGTAGGCTTGATCATGCTAAGGATACATATAAATATTGGGGAAGGTATAAAATCTGGTGTAAGTTATCTATGAACTTTGGATCTGTGAGTCCTACATGTATGTGGGAGTGCGTGTTTATCTGTTATACGAGTTTGAATATGTGCCCCTGCGATTACGACTGATCACGTGAATATTGTGGGAAGGGTTGAGCGATGTCCATGGTGGGCATGTGGTTGATTAGATAATCCTATGGCCGTGACTTTAGTTAGAGGCGAGTCACATCTATCTCGTCGCAGTGCCGTTAAACATACATACGTGACAAATACTTGGATGATACTTGGAACCCATCACGTAGTCATGAGTTCAGAGAGGCTTGGAACCAATCGGTTGGTATAACTGTTATACCAGCCGAGGGTTTCCAACCCTCTCTAAACTCAAGACAAACGTGACCTTTAATAGGGAGAACGCTTGCTAGGTGAAAACGCATTACGTCCCAGAGCATTGGTGCTAAACAGTTGGTAGCTCGGAGAAGTCATCTTTTCGTTGTTGATTGAGCAGCCTGAGGTTGCTGACAAGCCATAAACGAGTGATTGGATGCTTGGCAGGCGGGACCACAGGTAGGTAGGTATGGTTTGATTCAGATAAGTTGCGTTAATCAATTGATTTGAAGGCTGTTTGCATGTAGGTCATGGATAATCCAATCTTCCGTATAAGGACATCCAGCTCCAACTGACCAGTGTAAGTAGACCAGAAAGGGAGTGAGTGTGTTGGAGGCCTTATATGATCCACCGTTCCCTATGTATGTAAGTTCAGTCGCAGACCCACAAGCCAGGTAAGGACCTTGGTACATTTCTGTTGATATCTTCAACCCTCGGGGAGGAGGAAGGCTCCTACCGTGACATCTGAGGCAACAGTCGTGGTAGCAAGCGGTGCAGTCGTTTTGGAATGAGACAGGTGAGCTTTGTTAGAGATAACCTCATTGGTTGCTGTTAAGGCTGTCTGTGCTACGTCCAGGAAAGCATACTTAAGTTCATCCATTCAGAGCAGATGTGTTACAGGCTGCATGAGCTGACAGCAGCGGGGCATGAAGCAGGGATAGTCGTTGACAAAACTACGAAATCGACGGTGGTGCTTGACTGACGTCGGACCTGGGAGATCTTTCATTGTCATGACAGTATCTGAAAGAACTTTGATATCAGACGATGAAATGAGGTGGTCTAGGAATTGGACCGTTGACTTGCCGCGTTTGCACTCAATCGAGTTGACTGTGACACCATGTTGCATCAAGCGTTGGAAGAGAACTCGAAGGTGGCCGAGATGCGCTTCATTCGATAAACTGGCTACTAAAATATCGGCAAGTTAGTGATAAGTAAAGTTTAGGCAATCACTGCCATGGTGGAGGAACCGTTGGCAGCTTTGTGCCTTGTTGTAAGTCCAAATGTCATTCCCATAAATTCCAAAAAGCTGAAAGAAGTGAAGGTGACTTTTTTGGAAAATGTCATTTTCTTCTACAGTTATCTGGTGATAGGTGGAAACCAGATCGATCTTGCTGAAGATTGTTCTAACTATGAGGCGTGCGGTGAGGTCCTGTTTGTGTGGGATGGAACACCTATCGGAGACAGTTGTGCGATTGAGTGCGCGGTAGTCATTGCAAGGCCACTACTCGCCAGCCGCCCTTTGGAGGTAAGTTGCAGGCAAGAGGACCAAACGCTTTCGGAATGGCGAATTATTCCAAGTTACAGTATGTGCCGAAACTCTGCCCTATCTAACTTAATTTCTTTTGGCTGGTACTCTGCCTGGGATGCATGATAAGGGTCGGCCATTCGTCCGAATGTGGTGCGTGAATTCAGATGCCATGAGCAGGACTGCGTTCATTGGATGCACGAGCTTGGAGTACTGGGAGTAAATATTAGTGTAGTCTTGTGATATCTGGGGAAAGGCTTAGACAGGATTGATAAATTCGATACCGGCAGTGATTCCACATACACAGGGTTTCGTTGCAGTGTCAGATATCGTTGGGAATTTTGCAACGACAATGTGGTCGAACTGTCTGTGAAAGTCGAGACCGAGGATGGCAAAGGGCAGCGGCGGTGAATGACCAGAGGAACGTGCGCCAAAGACTTGGGTTCAATGTAAGCGACCGATGACCGTAGGTGGCTATTGGTCTGCCTTTGGCGGCACTTAAGCTTGTCGACAAAGAAGTGGCTAGTTTAATTGGAATGGGGGGATGAGGTTTATTCCCTCCCCGGTATCGCCTAGGAACTGGGTTTCAGTATCATAATTCCCTAATGTAGATGAGACGACGTTGGGCTTTGCCGATATCGTTAGCCACCATGAACTGAACGTTGTCCGGCGTCACGGCGCAGCAACTGCATGATTGGTTAACAGAAGAAGAGGGATGCTTGCCCCTTAGCAGTTATGTATAGAACTCCGAACTCACCAGCAGACAGCGATAACATTCTGTTAAACGCCCTCCGCTATGCTGTTTCACAAAAGTACTCTCACTAACTTATAATGGGTGACTTTAATGTTCCTTCAATAGCATAAATGTCCCCTAACGGGCCATCATTTAAATTGAAACCTCTAATTCGCGGAAATGGCAGTTTTGTTTAACCATGTGCATCGATGAACCTGACATCGCGGTTCAAACAAGCCATCACTCCTAGACTTAATCCCGACTAATGAAGAGTTGATGGTTGAGTCAGTAGCATACGATCCTCCACTGGGCCGTAGCGACCATTCAGTACTAACATTTGGTTATGTGTGTTATGTCAGTATTGTCGCTAATGAAAGAGAGACGACGAACTATTACGGACTATTATAAGCTGCGCAGCTTAGCAGCAACCGTTGACTGGACCCAACAGACGCACAGCTCAGCGAACGGCGCGTGGAATGAATTGAAAGACAAAAATAACTGGGCCATACAATCAGCATAGAAAGTTGTAACATTACAAGCATCGCGCCGGACTAATACGTGGATCCGGAGCAGGACACGTAAATGGATCAACAGAAGAGATGAAATCTGGAGGCAACATCTGCTAAGCCCATGTACTATCACATGGCAGGATTACAAAGTCATCAGAAACTACTGCACGTCACTCATTAGAGTCGATAACCACTAAGGGCAGGAGAATATGGTGTTGAAATTTACGAGTAGCACCAAACAGCACTACAGATTTGTAAATGGCAAAAGAAAGCTTAAGCCCGGAATACCACCACTCAGGACTGTCAGTGGCCTAACAACTACTGCTGTGGATGCCGCGAACGCACTACTCTTGTAATTGGGCTTGTTAGCTACCAATGTCATGGAATCTACGCCCTATAAAAACCCAACCAATGTCATTGGCTTATCCAGCGTCACCTTTACTCCAGGAGCGGTTGCAAGCAAATTACAGTCTCTCCGAGAGTACAGTGCCACCGGAATCGACCTGATCTGCACAAAAGTACCGAAAACCCGTGCTACCACCATAGCAGCACCACTAGCAAGCTTTTCCAGGGTACGCTTAACTCCCATACACTCCCATCTGAGTGGGTAAATGGAATTATCCCTCTATTATACAAAAAAGGTAAGCGCTAGGATCCTGTTAACTACTGACCTATTACTCTCCTACATGTTTTATCAAAAGCGATGGAATCGATAATCGCAGCTGGACTGACGCGATAATTTGAAAGTTAACAGATAATTTCTAATGTCAAACAATTTTTCCGACGCAGACGATCTTGTCTCACTAAGTTGCAGATTACTGGGGTCTTATGGACCAGGGCGGTTGACGAAGAAGTCCCCATAGATGTGATGTACCTGGAGTTTTCTGAAGCATTCGACAAGGTCAAGCACCTCTTTCTCCTCCAAAAGCTTGCTGCCTATGCTATCAACGGTTCCCTGCTCACCTGGTTAGAAGAGTACTTACACGACGGAGCAATCAAGGTAAAAGTAGCCGACACATTCTGAAAGCCTTTGCGTCTCCAGTGGTGCACCACAAACATTCGTCCTCAGCCCGCTACTGTTTTTAGTCTACATTACTGAGCTTCCAGCAGACATTCTATCTCTGATGCAAATATTTGCAGACGATGCCAAAATATGGAGAGCAATTCGCTTAGCATCCGACCATGTCTACCTCCAGGAAGATCTGACCAGGATTAACGAATGGGCAGAAAAGAACCAGCTCACCCTGAACCCTGCAAAGTGCCACCTGCTGACGGTGCGCAGCAGCTTTGTCAACACATACCTTTCGGGGCGACACGTCATGCAACATGTGACTAGTGAACGCTACTTAGGTATACTCGTGCACGAGAGTCTTGGAAATTCGCTCCAATGTTCGAAAGCAGCAAGTATGGCGAACTTGAACTTGCGACTTTTGAGGCGAGTTCTCCGCAACGTTGAGCGACGGCTAGTGCCACTGCTGATTAACTCCTACATTCGTCCACATGTTGAATATGCACTTTAGGCCTGGTGTCCGTGGTTAAAACGAGAAATCCGCCTATTGGAACAGCCCCAAAGAAGAGCCCCAAAGGCAACACGTGGACTATCCGGTATAAGTTACGAACTGCGTCTTCGTGTAATTGGTGTGTTCTCATCAGAATACCGACGGCTTCGCGGAGATCTTACTTTCGCATACCGGATACTAACCGAAAGCGAGCATTCATGTACATCGCTGTTGACTCTAGCCCCCTGAAACAAAATTGAGGCAACCTCCTGAAACTAATGACGCAACACTCGCTTTTGAATTGTAGAAAGGATTTTTCTCACTAAAAATCTATTCTCACTGGAATGCATTACCAAACTATGTGGTGAACTCACCAGACCTGAAGACATTCAAGAGCCTCCTAGATTTTCATTTTAGTGATAAACGATACACAACACTTTGCTAAAGCGCAATGATTTAACCACTGATACTTTAGTTCCACGTTGGAACATTTTGATTTTAATTTTCTTTTGCATATCTATCCTGTGTGTCCTGTAAAGTTATGCTTTTTATCCCACCATACATCATTGAACCAGTGATCCCACATACGAGCTTTGTTACCAAAATGCGGGTGGTAATATCAAAAGCCTGAATTGTTACGCTTCATGCGACGAGGTGATGAGCTAGAGCGGCTTCGCTGCTTTCGGCCTATACCGATTTTCTCGACGGCGTTATAGCGACACTATTCGCCATGATAAAGCGTCCATTGCTAACGGCGCATTAGTCGCTGAGGTTATGGCGGTGCTATGTAGTGTGAGCGTTCTAGATTCGTTCGTTAGCTGATGTTGCTCGATGACCTGGTTGGCTAGGTCTGCCACTGTTGCGAAAGGCAGCGCGCTTACCATGGCAAGGATGGCCTGTATGTTTTCCGGGTGACCTCATATCCACATTTTGCGGAGAATCCCCATGTTCCTGCTGTATGCGCCTAGGCGCCGTTGCATCCGTCGCAACAAGGATAAAGACGTCCTTATTTATAGTTGCCGCAGTCCGACCTTGTCGGAGAGCATCATTCGTTGGAAGATCGTCTGCTTTAAAGGCTTCCATTTCGCATCAGGCGGAGGGCAGCTATGATGTCTCTCACCTGGGAGGATACACTTTGCGGAAGCCGAGAAATCCATTAGTGATATTTAGGCCAATCAGAATAAATCCTATAATTGTAAAAGTGGGTTGTACATTTGCAGTCCCTAATAACGAGTCACTCGCCAATAAATTTTGGGAGGCTAGCTCTAAGGCACTAACCCCGTACGTGGATGGTTTATCCTCTGAACTACTCATCGTGTGAAACGAATAAGTACATTCAGCAGGTGAGTAAAAATTATTGCGAATAATGAACCAAGAAATCACTGGAAGGAGCTTACCAGGATGAAAATGCAAAATGGCGAGCGGCTTGTTCTGGAACAAAGTTACCAATTTTTGTTTGGCGGCTGCAGTACTACTCGCTAATCAACGATAGATAAAAGACGGGTCAACTACGGGAGAGTATAGAAGTTGGAGGCAACTGAACCCAAAGTGTATTGTGCAGGCTACAAAAGTAGGAAGTGAATTAACAAGCGTGGGGAACGGTATAGCGCGGAACTCACCAAGGCCGTTTGTGCGAACGGAAGTGCCGTCGGTAAAACAAATGAACTGTTTGTAGGTAAAAACAACATTAAAATATTGAAATGGTGTGTTTTCAGGTCCACTACGCGCATCACTCAAGCCGTACGTTAACTATACCCAGGACTTCGAACGGCTGTCAAGCTTCACTGAGCGGCGTTTTGTTCCGGATTTTTGCACATCCCTCGACCTGTGAATCGTTATCCATTTGTTTTGTTCTTTGTTTTCTTGGAACCGTTTATTTACAGATACTTCCTGACCGACAATTGAGTGCATTTACAACTATAGTCACAGCATTCGCGTCATTTCGTAGCAACCTAGTACAGGTGGGCCTCACCGTATCCACATTAAATATACAATAATTTACGAGCGCTTTTGCTGGGAATCTAGCAATTATCACAGTGTTCAAGGAAGACAGTACTTTCCAAACATCTTCCAAGGCGCTCCATGACAAGCGAATTTGTCAACCTTTCGAATGGATCTGCGAGTTCAACACGACCATAAATATTTCAAGGTGTATGTTCCGTGTAGTAAAGTATTCCTCTATTGGCTATATTGTTGCTGGAAGTGGTCTTCATCCGGATCCTGATAGTTTCTAAGTTATCGTTATCTAAGTTATCGCTATCGCTTTCTAAGCTATCGAATGATACTACTTCCAGACGCTTCAAATAACCTACTTCTATCTGGTTGCTGCATTACTACGCAGATTCCCTCATAATTTTGTCCCAAAGTAAGAACTAGTATTCAAAGTACAGTCGCAAAATGGTTTGTCTGAAGCAAAATTCATCAGAATACTTTACTTACTTCACTCCGACTTTTGTCTGCGGATACGGTTTTAGGAGCATTTTCGTCAAAATTGCTATCAATTGTTATAAGTGATGCAGGAGCCAGTGGGATAACAGCTGCAGCAGAGAAACTTTTCATCCCGTGCTGCACATCTTTAGACGTCTTACTTTAGCGGAACCAGGATACGCTCAAACCATGAGAGGAAACTCCGCGATTCACTGGGTGATCCAGCGTCTCCACACATACCAGTTTAGAATACATTTCCCTATTATAACCTATAGCGTATCGTTTACGTCTAGTAACCGTTCTCAGTAGTTTTAACCATATCGTCTGCTGCAACAGTAAAACGGTGGCGTGTTGCGCTTTGCACACGATATGATAGTTAACACAGTAGTTCTAAAAACCTTCTATCTGCTACTTGGTTGTCTTGAAGCGGTATAACTAATGAAATGGTGAGTCCAGTGTCACTTAACGCAGACAGTTCCCTTAAACCCTTCCAGTTTGATTCGAGCTATACGAGAATAGTATAATGCCATATGGTTAGCAATTCTTAAGGGATGAAAACCTGACCAGAAGAAACGATTTTCACAGTTCCGCAAGTATGTGACAATTTTGCTTTTACGGTCGATGAAACTCTGTGTGCCCTAACTTGCATTGGTGTGCCTCATAATCGGCGACCTGCCGTTGTACATAACTTCCACACCGGTGATTTGAGAGTTGGCGAAATTAAGTATTTATGTTGAGAGACATGTTGGTTGTCAGAAGCAGATAGATAGACGCCTAATATCGATGCATTGCGACAGCTGCTCAGGTAAATGTTAATTTGCACCAACTAACTATACGAGATATTTTATGATTTTTGAGGTGTGGCGACGAGAACTTTCAAACTACTGTGGTTTATTTGTTAAGAAATATCGTGCTCAGCTAATAACTGTTTTCATTTCGTGGGTGACGGGGGCGAATTTCAAAGTTTCTACAACGTCAGAGCTCATCATTGTGACTGTTCAAAAGACTATTAGTTGCAAGAGAGTATTTTGTTCCTTGGTTGGGCAGGGAAACCAACTTCCGTGCTAACGAATTTGACCATGGGCTTAAACAGTGGGCTCGACGGAGAGTTTTATCGCTTCAAGAACTCCACGGTCCAATAATTCTGTTAAAATTTTTGTGCCAATCGTAAAACTACAATTACCGCTCAATCCAACCACGTTTCTTTTGCTCGAATGAAGAGTTAACCACATAGGGATGCAGCACGGGAAAACAGCACATTCGAAGAACTGGGAGAGCCCTGCGAATTGGCGCGACTGGCACTTGCACAGAACAAATATATTACGTTTGTGGTATACCAAGGCCACTTTTTCCTGGAACAAGATTTCCTACAGTTTAGACCGCCACCGAAGTGGTGGATTTCAATGTAGGTACCTAAAAACCGAGGAGAAGATTAAGCTTGCTTGTCACAATTCCAGACAAACAGCTGATGCTCCACAACCAAATACTCCGCTTCAACAGCTGCATCAAGCATTTCTCGAGGAGCCCAATGACCTAGGTGTTGTGGCAATAAGGTCCAAGAAGCATGCGCCTGGTTCCACTCCCTGCTCGGCTATCTCTACTTGAGAATTCTAAACCAGAACGAGACCGTCTCGCTTAGAGTGTTTGGATGGGAGAGAGTCACATCGAAATCCTACACTTTTGTAATGGGCTCAGCGAATGTATTATCCGAGGATGACTTTAAAGTCCGTTCAGTTTACAAATGGATTCATGCTGCAATCCAAGACATACAGCTGACACTGCAAAACCAAAGCATTAAGATCTTCGATTAAATGATAGAACAATCCCGTGTCGTCACATGTCCAGAATGTGTCTAGTGCTTCATCAATGCGCTAGGTCGGTACAGGTACGACATCTGAATCCATTTTATATAACACTGCTATTAGTCCTGATTTCTGATCATACCTAACACTTCTTTAGCAGAGTCCAGTGGCAAAAGACAATTTCGTGCCAAGGAGTAAAGAAGGTCCGCTGGAGAAAGCACGTGGATTTGACCGACTATAGCACAAAGAGGGCCGTAGCTACCATAACCCAATACTTCATTCAGTCTATAGCGGATATGAAGACCGTTCATGAACTGGATCTTATTATCTCGTTTAAATGTATCGGTTATATTTAACACGCGCGCTTACTATGTGCTTTTACTTCCGCGTTGACGCCAGCTGTGGTTTTGAGTTAGCAGATGCATGTGCAACTCCATTGGTAAAAAAGTAAATCTAAGGTGTTATTGTGCCTAGTGGGTGCATGGCACGTGTTGAGTCCACCCAAATGCATATGTGGTGTCCACAAAGGTACGGTATGTGAGTGGCGCAGATTGCGTTTGCCAGGCCACTTGTGGCATGTTAAAGTCACCACCGATTATCTTATAGCGAGCAGGCAATAGGGATACTCCTGTGAAGAGTTCCACTAGATTGCGTATACCGATTGTGTTAGTATGTGGAGGATTATACTGACAGCCAATTAAGATATCGTGCTGCCCCTACTAGTCTGCATCCAAACCGAGTCTTCCAGAGGGCCGATTGAAAGTTCCTGAAACGATGGCGCCCCGAAATCATCACGCGCGTAAATGAGGCATCCGCCACCTCGGTGGTTGATACGTCCATTGCTGAAGGAGGTGTAGCCCGGGATTCGCAGATGAGCATCGGGTGTGTTAGCATCATGCCACGTTTCTGTGATGAGCTTTTCATTTATCTGGATCCATAAATGTAGGTGCGTAGGTATGTGTTTTGCTTGCGTTAGAAATATGTTGCTGTTCTTTTGGACAGGTTCTATCGCGTCGCCGGTGTTTGAGGAAATTGTGCCTTTTGTAGATTTGCTAAGCTAGTCAACGTAATTAAGGCTAAAACCTGATCTAAGCAACACGTGAGGAATGCTCGACTGTTAAAAGAAGAGGGAGTGCTAACGTATCTCTAAGAATCCACACCGTTGTTATGTCTAGAGGCGTTGCGGTCCAAATTCCGCAACGCTTACGTTGCTGTGGGCCAAAGGACCTCTCGTGTGTGCGGATGCAAATTAGCTTTTTGTACTTGGTGAGCAATATGCAGGGGCTTCGTACGCGAGACCATATTGACTAGTGTTGAATTAGTTGCGTGAGTTTCCGTGGTTATTTTTGCTGAATTTATCTCAGGGTAAGCACGACTGTGTAGGCTGCTGCACGAACTTAACCATTCTAAAGCATCTAGGCCTGTTACTTCACTCGAAACCTATACACGCCTTAGCTACCGAACGAAGCGGACGGCTTACAGCGGTTTTTCCGAAGTCACTAGGAAAGTATAAGTTCTGTATACATGGAAGCTGTCAATTATCTTAACTTCGAAAATGGAAGCGTATGTCGTTCTGCCAATTATGGGCCAGCCAAACCGACGGTTGTCTTGATCAAGCTTTTCAGAACGCTGATTTGTTATTCGTTGTGGAGTCACCTGCATAAATTCAGTATACTCAGAAGTGACCAGTATGAATTCTGGAAGGAAAGTTGTGTCTAACGAATTTATTAATGGCTCATGAGTTTTGGCTGCTACAACGGACAACTGCCATGCATTGGACGCGCAGTTCGTGGAATTTCCTATGCATTTCTTGTGGTACCACACTTGAGGTTCTCACAAAATGCGCTCTCTGACGATGTATCTAGGCGAGCCCTTGCCGGAGCCACTGAATTCTTGGAGAAAAGAAAGTTGCCTGTACTGGTGTTTCACAGCTTATTAATTTGGTAAACGGTATCAGCGGTGCCCCAAATAGCTCGATTACAAGAACCCTGCTCTTCGTCTATGTACTTGATCTCCCTGAGCAGTCCAGGGTGTCATCGCTATTATTTTCTAACGACGAAATGTCGTAGATGTTCATGAGGATCAGCGACCATTTAAAATGCCCGAGATAGCCAATTGGACCGGCCTGATTCGTAGCTAATACCCATAACTCAACCAAGTGCTGCTTTTTTCTTTTTGAGCCGCCTGTATAGGTTCGGGGATTCTGCGCGTTGAGTTACTTATCTCTTGTCACCAAGCCATTGGATCTTTGGAAATGTAAACTCTTCCACTTTGCACTCGGGGGACGACTGACATAAAATCGCAAACGGAGAGTTCCGTATGGTATTGTTATTAAGCAATAATGTTGGAGTTTAGTCGTCAATATCTTTTTGAATCTGTTTATAACTCCTCCGGCCCTTTAGGAAAAGATAAAACCCAGAGTTATTTTGCAAGTTGGTACACGGTTAAAGTTAAGGTTACAATTACAGACGCGCCTCCAGGTGCTTACTTTTCCGGGGAGGTATTCAATGCACTACCAAAGGCTTTGAAGCGCTCTGAGACTCAAACACTCTATATATACTCTGTGGGTCGCGCAGAATTTGAATTGCCTACTTATCCTGCGGAGGTTGACTGCACTTCGCGCTTATCCCATAAAGAAATAAATAATGTTATACTTCTGGGCTGCTGTTGGGTGGATTGCCAAATTTTGGAGTACTAAAAGTTTTCCTCTGCTGGAAGTATCGCTTAGCCGCAGTCCGCCAATAATCAGTAAAGCCGGTTAAATTTGTAATCTGAAATAGGTAGGAAAGTTTTTGACGGACTTTATCACTTATCTAAATTTTCGGACCACCAACTGCCTTTGCTGGAGTCCAAGGTTCTGAGCATACGTTCTATTCCAGTTGAGTAGGTAGAGATACACTTGTTTCACGAAGGCTGATTAATAGAACCGTTTGCTGGCTGCTGCTGATTAAGTTGGTCCATTTAGCCTTACTTTAATGGTCTGTTCCAAGCTACATTATTTGCCTTTCTTAAGAAGTGGGAAGTAGTTAGTAAGCGCTGCAGCACCCCTACAGAATAGTTGGTTAGGAACCATAAGGCTAGACTTTATGAAAACAATTTATATGCCCTTCAGTTGCAACGAAATACAGCCTACTCATATCAAAATTTCGCCTTCATATTTTAGCTTATTCGTTTTGCTTTCCGTTACATATTGATGAAATCTTTCATTTAATTAGCTTTACTTTCGCTTGACCTTCTATTATCTTACTACACCTTGCTTGCTTGACGTAACCAGCGAGAGGAAATTGCTAGAGTTGAAATGTTAGACGGGAACTTGCTGATCGGGATGTAGCTTGGGTGCTATGTGGTACACACCACAACCTCAAACACTTTATAAGCAGCTGGCTTATGAATCTGTTCAAGTGGAACGCTCAGGTAAATCTCCATTGGTTGCTGTTTCAGAAACAAGTTAAACTAGGAAACGTATGGAAGCAGTCTATCGGAAAAGCCTGCTGCAGAAGACACTCTGAACTCAACAGTTCCTTAGATAAAGCTTGTCGTGACAAATAATTAGTATGTGGAACACTACGCAATTTTGTATTAAATCTCATATGATGTGCACAGGCGCAAGGTTCCAGCACTCATCCAATGCAACAGACGATATAGTCAAAGTTTATTAGAATCGGAACTAAACCTAAACGTTGCGTTATAGATAACCATAGGGAAGGCACGCTAACGAAATATATGTGGATACGCAAGATCGCCAACTGTTCCGCGAGGATTTCCCTCAAGACTTGAGAACCTCCGCGTTCTGCAAAACTAACACTTCTAGAGACGCGCAACACGGGAATATCATCTTTTTTGGATGCAGCTGCTACGTCACTTGCTGATGCATCCGTAAAAGCAACTGATGGTAATTTTGGCAAAAAGGGCTGTAAAACCGTATTCGTAGACAAAAGTCAGAGGAAAGTAAGTGGAGTATTCTAACCGATTTTGGTTCAGATGAACATTTTTGGGACGGTAATTTGAATACTGGTTATACCATTTGGACAACCTTATGAATGAATTTTGAGTTGTATACAGAGCCGATGGAAGACGGGATCTCATTGCATTTCTTGGATGTGTCAACCGTAAGTGGCCCAGCGAAACGAGCAAGAGAAAAATAAAAGCCACATCCATGGACAAAATAGCAAATGTAGGAATATTTTAATGCACCGAACATGCAGCTTGAATTGTTTATGGTTGTGCTGAACTCGCAATAACTTTCCAAAGGTGAACAAAATCGTGTGATATATGTGTTGCTTCTCCCAACACTGAAGCAACACTGAAATACCACCAGTTCGGTTGTGGTACGGTGATGAAAAGGACCTACTTCTACGTTAATGTGCTTCTAGACCCTAACAGCGGGTTTATCGCAAACCTACTACACTGCAGTACCGTCAAATCTAACTGCACAAAACCCTGTTTGTGAAGCACTTATGAATGATCTGAACAATATGTTCATCCCAATACACTGGAGTTTACGGCAGCGTGAACAGCAGACAGCGCAAAAGTGAAACTAAGCGGTTAAATGTTGTGACGAGATAATCCACATGATGTGTTTACATATGTATGAGCATTTAAATGTTCATCAAAAGTATTTGGAACATGCAACCTTCAACTCAAGCTTTGATCATTATCAGATTTACCCATCCACCGAGAATAATCAGCAGGTTCTGTGCTAGAGCAATACCTACAATATATAAACACTTGTTTTGGTAGCCACATAAGCACTACTTTTTGCAGGGTGTTTTACGATCACGCAACAGTTTAGTAACATTCAGCGTGACACAAGTTAATGACTGTACAAGGGTAATAGTTGTTTGTTAAAGTATTTCACAAGGGTTTTTCTCACAGATTTCCTAGGCCTAAATGAAATTGAAAAATAGAAATGTGCTGCGTTACAGGTAAAATGTGAGTCTTAACATGTTCTGTGAACTAGAACTTACTAGGAAAATAAAATGTAATAATAACGTGGTGTTGCGGTAAACTTACCACAGCTTACATATTGAGACACGCTTAAATGAACCGAGATGCTCACGTGATAAAAATACAAATCAACAGTTTGCACTTTTGAAACATACCGTTCGTTTGCGTTGGTAATCTTCTGGCTAATAGAAGTTACAACTTAAAAGGAAACCAACACCGCTCTTCTTAAATTCCTTTTATATTTCGCTAGATTTGTGGCATAATGCGTGTAACTGTTGCCTGTCGGATTGAAAAGAAACTTTTCTATATTCCAGTCGACTAAAGTGCATTGCCATCTTTAGTTGATTGATGTTGATTGATGTTATGGTTTCGTTCTAACAGCATCGGCAAATTTGGTTTAGATTATTCTGAAACTGGTAAACTTGAATAAGGTCCCGGCGAATGTCGACATATACTGCTTTACAATCCCAGAAAATATAATCAAAGCGATCAGGGAAGATGGAGAAGGCCATTGGCATTTTTGGTTGACCTTCACTGTGGGATCTCAAGAGAAGCAAAACCTTGCCTCTGTTGCAGGTGCAATTTCTGGACAGCGTGGTCCACGTGCAGTTGCACGCACACGTTAAGCATTTGTAAGATGCTTGAGGGGAAATATCGATTGAAGGCTGCACGAATAAAGTCAAAGTGTTGATTACAGTTTATCGAAGCATACTCTGGCTAGTTTGATCGGCCGATACCCTTCTGTACCGGTAGCTCTAGGTCTCGTGCTTAAGTGGCCTTTCGTAAGACGTGGCTCCCAAGCTTCTAAACACAGCGGCCAATGAAGTAAGAGAATCACCTGGCACTTAGCTACGCAATGAGGCTGGACCTTACCGTGGTGCGATGGTTTGTGTGCCTCAGCGATCCACTGAGCTATGCAGGGTGGGGCCTTTCTTGCACCAGAGCCACTCATACCAGATTGGTCAATGGTTAGAGGCCAGACAAACTCATCCTCCTGGTCCTTCAGGTTGGGGGTTGGAATGCGGTTGGCACCTTATTCCTTAAAACGGCCTCCTTGTAGCCCAACGCCAAATCCACTGCCTTGCAGTCAGGTTTTTGAACCAAAGGCTTTGGTTGAGAACCATAATCATTCTCCTGTCTAGGTCTGAGCAACTTGACAGTATCCGGCCCACGCAATACTATGAATCTTACTTCAAACAACTTCTTGATGCTCTGGCCACCGCAGAAAATAATCAACGGTGCCCTATCTGCTGCATCGAGCTACTGCTCAAGCCTTCCCCTCTTCTTATTCCCCTTCCTACGCTTTTTCACTCTTACCGTCCCCTTCCAACTTCACTTATATCCCCCATATTTTTAACTCCCGCTTTTTGGCCCTCCCCCAACCTGCTTTGCTAGGCATTGAACTTCTAATTTCTACTCACATTTGAACGCAGAGCGTTACTCCTCTCCTGTCGAAAAGCCCATGTCCAACCAAGCCGTCCATTATAGTTCATCGGCTTCCATTTGGAACCATCGAGCCTCCTCATATTGGCATGCCTCAATGTACGCACACTGCTACAAATCGGTCAACAGGCAGCACTTGCCCGAACATTGGAGATCTTCTCGATCGATATCTGCTGCTTCTCAGAGACTCACCTGCAAGACTCGAGCACTGTGCTATTTCTGCGATCTCCTTCAGGTGACGCAAGCAGTATTTTCTCATTGCGCCTATCCGGTGACGATGGAGCTTCGAGTTCGCGCGGGACTAATATATGTCTATTCATCATCGCTGCCTATTAGCCCCCAAACCCTAGCGATGATTCGGTAAAAAACAACTTCTACCGCCAAATGACCCAGCTCCCTCGCCACAGAAGAAGCACGGACACAGTTGTGATGGCGGGGGATCTGAACGCACCAGCTGGAAAGTTGTCCCCTGATGAACTGCACCTGGGCGGTCAACCCGGTTTAGGCTCCCGTAATGATAACGGTGAGCAGTTCCTTCATTTGTGGGAAGATGTTCGCTTATTTCTTGCCAGCACTAATTTCCGACACAGCACCCGCCGGAGGGTGACTTGGCGCCCACCAGCCTTGGAAACAGATCGATCACATTGCAATCGGTTACCGCTGGAGAGGCTGCATCCAGAATTGTCGCTCAATTTGGAGCACATGTGTGGACACCGATCACGCACTTGTATGTGCTGACATGCGGATGCGTTTTGGCGGACGCCCACGACGAGGATGTAAGCGCATTGCCACCAGTCAATTGACAAAGCCAGCTGTTCTGCATGCGTATCGTAGTACGCTGACATGCGAGTTGAGTAAGCGCTCACTGGAGACAACTGATGGTCACTGGTCACCTGTTCGCCAGACCTTACTAGCAGCAGGCAAGTCCTCATGTGGTATGTCTAATAAGCAACCTGGACAGTGGGTCTCTTCTCGGTCTCTGGAACTTATCGACGCTCGCCGGCATATCCCGGCTGGAAGTGAACACAATGAAACTCGCAAAGAGCTGCGGGCAAAACTCCGTGCTAGCCTGAAGAGAGACCGCGAATCTTGGTGGTCTGTTCGTGCATCAGAGATGGAAGTGGCGGCTGCCCCTGGCAACCAGCGTAAGTTGTTCCGTCTGATACGGGAAACGGGCAGCAGGAGACCTGGTGTTAGTGAAACAATTTGTGATAAGAATGGACAGCCTATCCACAGTTTGTCAAAACGTTTGGAGCGTTGGGCTGAGCATTTTTAAAAGCAATTTAGTCGACTATAAATGCTCAATTCGCCGGTCACTGATCGCCCTGCGTCGTGGGCTGTTTCTTTGGATCCACCCTCTCGCTCAGAAGTCAAACACGAGATCGGACTGTCGAAGTTGAACAAAGCCGCGGGACCCGATGCTCTTCCTCCAGCTCTTTTCAAATTCGAAGGCTCTGCTCTTGTTGATGCTTTGCATGAATTAGTAGTAAAACTGCGCAAGCAGGAGGTTGTGCCAACCGACTGGAGCCGCGTCGTTATTGTTCCCATCTTCAAAGGCGGCTCGCGCTCGGAATGCGGCAACCATAGAGGAATCAGTCTGACCTTCATCGCCTCCAAACTAAATAAATAAATAAATAAATAAATAGTATATTCTCTGTAAAACGAGACACACCTCTAAAAGGCATGATCAAATATGCATACAAGCACAGCTTCTTTGGAATATTAAAACATTTCGTTACAATGAAAGGAATAAACGAAAAGATGTAGTCCATAAGTGCGAGCATATTGTCAGGTAATAGTCAGACCAAGGATCATAATGGCGCCGTGGCGCGCAAAAACTGTTGCGTCAAGATACAAGTGGGGGGTAAATTTGACATGTAGTGATCCATGAGCACAGGAGCCCGAACAAGGTTTAGTGCAATCAATGACCATTACGAAGCCGGGATGATCGGTACTCCACTAAAGCATTCTTCATAGTAAAATCAGTTGCACAGGTTCGATGTTGGAGGCTGAGGACTGCGTCAGTGTGAAAGATATAGCAGTGACTTTATTTTGTGGCGAGTCACATCCGCCACGTTGCAGTGTTGTTAAGCGGACATTTGTGGCTTTTTATAGGGAGAACGCTTGCCAGGCGAAAACCCACCACGTCCTGGAACACTGTCGTAGCTTCCGTTGAACTGTAGTGCTAGTCGGCTATACATCGTATAGACCGATTTTGCACTCTATTATTCGCAGTCGGTTGACAGCCAAAATTTTTCGTTGGTTGGCCAAATGGCTTAGTACTGAACCGGCAATAGTTGATGAAGCCAGTCAATGATGTAAAAGAGTCGCTGAGTCGAATGATAATGATGCGGGTGAGTAACCACATTGTTAATAGAGGCCGGCTTTTTCTATTATGTTGTCCGGCTCGCAACCCGTGTTCAGCTATCCATGCTGGACTTGTCATAGGGACGGTGAGTGCAGTTGTTTCTTGTGTCTGAATATGTCCAAAACAGGAATAAATGCTATTCTCCGCGAAGTGGACAAGTATTTCCTTCAAATGTAAGTGTAATTGTCTCCATAACCAAGTGAGAGCTCCAGGAAAAATCATCGGAAAAGCCGCTTATGCGCGCGCAGTGCTGTCCGTGAAATGACATCAGAAAAGCTCCAGGTGACTGGAGAATCGGAATGTTTGAGGCAGTGAATGTAATCACGCCAGAATTGTCAGTCTCCGGTTGTGGAACAGTGGATCCATGTAATGTGAGTACGAGGCGAGCTAAACCCATTTGTTTAGACCCCGTGGTGGTAGCTTCTCCAGAATGGCGGAAAGAGCTCCATTTGGAACGATGTGTGGGTTCTTCATCTCCCGGAGTAAAGAACAAGCATGTAATCCAGCTGGCTATTGAAAGTGGGTCGACTATTCCCAGTGGATAAACCTTCTTGTTTTGGCGGATGTATCATGCACTACTATACACGGCAGAATGACTGGCGCCCGTGAAAGCCAG
The DNA here is from genome assembly GCA_944474145.2 of Dicrocoelium dendriticum. NCBI lineage: Eukaryota > Metazoa > Platyhelminthes > Trematoda > Plagiorchiida > Dicrocoeliidae > Dicrocoelium > Dicrocoelium dendriticum. The sequence continues at coordinate 70,017,193 of OX104063.1, forward strand.
GTTCGTGAGGAGGAAGCCGGGTTTCGTCGTGGTCGTGGCTGCATCGACCACATCTGCGCCTTGCGTCAGTTGTTGGTGCACAGTCACACATATTGGCAGCCCACCCTAGTCGTGTTCCTCGACATCAAAAGTGCCTTCGATTCGGTTGATCGATGTGCCCTTTGGAATTGTTTACTCAGGAAAGGTGTGCCCGATAAATATGTACATATTATCCAAGCAGTATATGCGCATAACGCGGGCAGAGTGAAGGCTTACTGCAAGCTGTCGCCACCCTTCCATATCTCCAACGGTGTGAGACAAGGATGCCTGCTGTCACCTTTCCTATTCAACTTCGCTGTTGATGAAGTCATGGAGATTGCATTTGCAGGACATGACTTGGAACGTTTGGATCTGCTCCCAGGAGAACGGCTTCTTGACTTAGAGTATGCAGACGACATTGCCCTCATCTGTGACAGCTCCCAGACGTACCAAGCCGCGCTGGACAGATTAGCACTGGCTGTCGGTCGCTTCGGGCTTTGCTTTGCACCACCTAAATGCAAAGCATTCCTCTAAGAATGGCAGGGATCGACCCCTGTGCTGACCCTTGGTGGGGAGCAGCTAGAAGTCGTTCAGAACTTCAATTACTTGGGAACTTGTATCAGCGCCCTTGGGATCGAAGACGAGATTACGAACCGTATAGCGAAAGCTCGAAGTGCTTTTGCTAACTTTCGCCATCTATGGCTGCGGCGCGACATTATTCTCGCCCTGAAGGGTTGAGTGTACAATGTAGCGGTACGTTCGACCTTACTTAATCTCGTCTCAATAGTCTCTTTGTTTCTGGCTATTGTGACCTGAATGTCCAGGGATGGGCAGACTCAGCAGTCTGCTTTTCCGTCTCAGTGGTCTCTTTGCTTTTGACTGCTGTGACCCGATTGCTCAGCGATAGGCGGAATGGTCTCCTTTTTTCTGACCTCGCTCGGGCTTCTGCGATCTCACTGTTCTTGTCACTGCCGACGCAACGCTTTGTTACCCTCACCTCAAGAACTTTGCTGGTCGTGACTAATCGCAATCATCATGTCCTCTCTCATCCTTAACGTGTCCATTTCTGCCGATTCGATCCGACAAAATGCATAGCTTACTATTACGCCTTTCTCCTTATGAGTCGACTTTCTAGTCTGGTCTGAACGACCCACCTTCCAACTTCTGTGACCCTAACGACCAGGGGTCGGCAGACCAAATGGTCTGTTCATACCACGTCGGGAAATTCGCTGACTTCTTCACTCATCAATGAAAACTTTTCCTTTTCTCATTTTGTGTGCATTCCTTTTTCCACCGGTCAGGCAACTCTCCGGATCTGGCACTACTCTAGCGGCGTCCGACCAGCCTCCTGCTTTCTGACTATTTCCTTACATTCCAAACACTAACGATCTAGGCTCTGTTGCCCTGGTGCTCTGTCCCCCTTATCCTGAGACCGTTCCTCGGCATGCAACCGCCTTTTCATATAGTCACTTGCTTCCCAAACTGCTTTCTGATGACACTCATCACTTATTCCCACGTTACTTTGGAGGCCTAGCTTCAGCTTGCTGACTTACCCGGGATTGACTGTACGCTCTCCTGTCTTCTGACATCGCTCGGACTTCTGTGATCTATGCTATAGACGTTGCCGACGAAAGTCTGTTACCCTCACCGCAAGACCACCGCTGGTCAAGATTGAACCTTATTATCATGTCCCCTTTTTTCCTTAACATGTCCATTTCTGTTGATGCTCTCTGTCAGCACTTAGACTTTACTAATACGACTTTCACCCTACGAGCTGACATTCTGGGCTCGTCTCAACGATCTCGTACCTTCCGACTTCCGTGATCCTAATGAACAGAAACCGGCAGCTCCAACGGTCTGCGCACAGCACCTGGAGCATATCGTTGGCTTTCTTTTTCTTTCTCTTCTCACCCATGGAGCCTTTTTTGTACACTCTAGCCTGACTTATCTGGTTCTGGCTGTACGGTCTCCTGCCTTCTGACCTCTCTCGAACTTCTGAGTTCTAAATGATCTAGTCTCTGCAGGCGCAATGCTCGGTCTCCCCCGCCTCCAGAGCACTGCTGCTCATGATTCATCACTAGTATATCCGCTTTTATCTTTGACACTTCTATTCTGTTGACGCTCTGTTAACTTTCTGACAATTATAATACGGCTTTCTCTCCATGAGCCGATATCCTCATCTCATATCCATGGTCTCCAGCTTTCCGAATACTGAGCCCATACTTTTAAACCATCGACTGGTCCAAAGGTCTGTTCGCAACACCTCGAGATTTTTGTAGGCTCTTCCACTTCCCCTTAAGTGTCTCCTTTACGATTACATTCTTTCATTTTCGCACTCTGTCTGCCTTCCTTTATCCATTGGACGGATAACACTTCGGGTCTGGCTCCACTCTAGCTTGGTCTGACCAGTCTCCTAATTTCTGACTGTTTCCAGAAATCAGAGACGCACGTGTTCTAGGCTGTGCAGTCACAACACACCCTGTCCCTCAGCCTGAGAGCTTCGTTTGATATGCTAACGGGCTTTTTATATAGCCTCTGTAGTCCCGCAAATTTACTTTCTCGCGACATTCACTACTGTTATCCCCACTTTAATCTGACTGCCTAGCTACATCTTGCTGACTTATCCAGTCTCATCTAAACGCTCTTTTGCTTTCTGACCCCTCCCCAAACACTCCTGCTTCATCTTCAATCTTTCATCCTTTACTGATCCGTGTTCCGCTCGATTCTCGTCGTATTTCGCCACTTATGGTTTACGTGTATATGCGATATTTAAATAACAATTACATGCATAGTGGTACAATAGTTCAGGCATCGCCGCAATTGATTGACTGCATTCCTGATGCATTCCTTTCTTCTGTCTGTGTGGCTGTCTCTGTTCGTTTCCTTTTTCTCCCGAGTCTGTCACAGGTACGGCGACACGCACCCAAGGAATTGTCCTCCGTTTCGACAACAATACAAGGCACACAGTTCCTCTACCTGGAAATGAGCGGAAAATTATCAACTTTTTTACAACTTACTATCCGGACAAAACAATCAATTCTTCCGCGGCATGAACCACTGAGTCTAATTTACCGAACAATACCTCTTCCACATATCTCTTGACTGGAGGACTTTTGACTACGGAAGGCACATTCTCTTGCCAAAACAAAGCTTGAACAATCGGCCATTCTAAGCTCTTCAATCCGCTTTGACCGCTCAAATGGCCGTGGTTACCACAATCGCTAATCAATTTCACTACATACCCCGGGGGATCTGCCATTCTTTCTTCGGAACCTATCCTGTCCTCCAAGACTTCAACATATTTCAACGTATATTCTTCGAGGCTTCACGTGGTTCTGCAGATGATCAACACATCATATCCAGAAAGAATGCTTAGTTCCTGACCTACCGATCTGGAACAGGAGAGGACCCAGGCACGCAATGGCCACACGCGCAGCGCATCAGTCAGCAGAAAAATGGGACGCAACTTGACTGCGAATAACGGAGCAAAAGAACGTTCAACAAGAAACATAGCCAGTTACAACTTGCCATTCAATGGATTGGCGGCAGTGTTTCAGGAAGTGGTGGGTTTTCGCCTGGCAAGCGTTCTCCCTATAAAAAGCCACAAATGTCCGTTTAACAACACTGCAACGTGGCGAATGTGACCCGCCACCGAATAAAGTCACAGCCCATAACTTCACACTGGCAGCTCCATTAGAATCATCATACTGGATAGCTTGCTCTTCAAATATCTTCCAATGGATCACTCAGGATTCTGTATCTATTATTACTCGAGGTATGACTGCGATATAGGGCAGAGCGATTATGTCCCGATCCCACTACAACCAAATCGTTCTTTCGCATGTTCACCATCGCACAGTTACAAGCATGGACATATGAACAATTTTCTACTGTCACTACAGTTCCCATAAAATGTCTGTACAGCTGTACATACCTGAGCATGCCTCAACTGGCGTGCCTCGCATAGTCGAGAATAAATATTTATTTATTTATTTATTTATTTACTGTATGGTTGCGAAACCTGGCCCCAAGATCGGCAGACATAAAGAGGCTAGTTACGTTCGACCATCGGTGCCTTCGCAGTTTGGCTCACATCTGGTGGGAACACCGCGTGAGTAACGAGCGTGTTCGACGCCTTGTTTACGGCCTAGGAAAGGGAATGAACCGCTCATCACCATTATCTCCCGCACCAGGCTCCGATGTCTGGGCCATATGTTGCGCATGCCAGCCCACCGACTCCCTCGACTTGCGTTGTTTGCTCACCGGGGATGTGGGTGGAAGAAGAGGAGAGGTGGCCAAGCGATGACTTGGTCCAGAGGATTAAAGTCCCTCACTTCGGAGCTAGCCTCGATTGGAGCTTCACGGCTCCCTGGTTGGGGTCCAAAAGACGGTGAACACGTTTGGCTGGATACACTTACTGACCTGGCAAGGAGCCGACCTCAGTGGCGCTCCTGCTGTGAGTTTCTTTGTCCCTCCCAACCCTTTTAGCCTACCCCCCATCTACGATCGCATTTCGTATGGTAAAACATAATAAATTTGTTTGCCTAGTAGCTGGCTGGTAGCTTACCGGAAGGATGCCTATCCGGTACTGGTAGCTCAGCTGGCATGCAAATGTCGTATTTATTTTCCCTTTATGTATTGTATGTATGTATGTATTTTCTTTATGTATTGCGGTACAATAGCGGAGGTGTTTTACCACTTCTAGCTGACATGTATAATGATGATAGTGATGATGATGAGTATGTTTATTGCTGACGATTTATGAATGCAATCCAGGTGACGATGGGGAACTCGCGATCTCTTTTGCTAGAAATCAGTATCCAAGCCATGCTTCAAAGTGCCATGAGATTTTTTCTTACACGAAGCAGCAAGGTACGAGGAGTTCCCTTACACTCTGCAACCACTTGCAAATGGTTGGCAACGGATTATAGTCTTACACATCAGTACTCTAAGTGGGTATGGTTTAAAGTTACGACTTTCCTTAGACGCTTTAAGTCACTGAAATTTTCACAAAAGTCAGAATTCTGTCATTCTATGCCTCTATGCTCAGCGCCTCCTGCGTCCCTCGTGAGTTTCTGGTTCGTTTTGTCAAAGGCTGTCAATGACTGCATAAACGTGCTGCGCTACCGTGTGAAAGGTTAGTCAGTGGAGCATCGGAGCTTGGCGCTTCGTAAGAAGGAAGGAGCCAGATCAAATAGATGCGTGAAGAATTAGGACGAGATAAGGTTTAGGTGGGCTACAAAGCCAGATATTTGAGGTCTTACGCACCAAGTGCGGAGCTAACGTGTGAACGATAAGTTGTTAGAGGACCGTAGGTAGGTGGTGCCTAGGAGGTGAGAAAAGCCAAAGCCAAACAGGCAACAGAAGTAGTAGGAATATGCCATAAATATAACCAGGTGTAAAGGAGAATATACAATGGTGTTTTTGTTCATAGGGTACCGGTTATAAAAATAACTATATCAGCTTAGCGATAAGGATATATTTGGGCAACATAGCCTGTTACTTGTGGCGCTACGCACAAAATTGCAGCGCTACACTGTGGGCGGCAAGTCGGTGGAGCATCGGGACTTGGTGGTTCGTAAGGCGGAATAAGCCAGAGCAAAAGAGATATGAGTAAGTTTAGGACGAGACAAGGGATCGTCAGGCAGCATGGCCAGATACTTGTGGGTTTACGTATCAAGATGCGGAGCTACAGTGTGGGAGGTAAGTCGGTGGAGCATCATAGTTTGGTGTTCCATAAGGGGAGAGTAAAGCCAGTTCCAAACAGGCAATAGAAGTAGTAGAAATATGCGAGAAATGGAAAAGAGATGTAGAGAGGATATTCAATGCTATTGTAGTTCATAGGGAGGCAAGTATAGCAACAACGATGTCAGCTTCGCGATAAGGATATAAGTGAAAAACATAGCCTGCTACTTGAGGTCGTACGCACAAAATAGCTGAGCTACTGTGTGGAGGAGGAGTAGGCGGAGTATCAGAGGCTCGTGGTCCATAAGTGGACAGCAAAGCCAGCGTCAAAGAGATAAGTGAAGAAGTAGGACGAGATAAGGTTATGGGTGGGCGTCGTAACCAGATACTTAATGTCTTACGCACAAGAGTGCGGAGCTACAGTGTGAAAGATACGTGGTTTAAGGACCGTAGATAGGTAGTACCTAGAAGGAGAGATGAGCCCAAGCCAAACAGGTAAGAAAATTAGTAAGAATATGCGATAGATGGAGGGGAATAAAAGAGAATATTCAATGGTGTGTTCTGTTCATAGGGTAAGAAATAGAAGAAGTATCCATGCTGGCTTAACCATAGGGGTATAAGAGGGAAACATAGCCTGGTACTTGAGCGCCTGCTCACAAATGTGCTGATCTGCCGTGTGGAAGAGGATTAGGTGGAGAAGCAGAAGTAGGTGGTCCATAAGTGGACAGGAATGCCAGCGTCAAAGAGATAAGTGAAGAAGCAGGACGAGATAAGGTTACAGGTGGGCATCGTAGCCAGCTACTGGAGGTCTTCCGAACGAAAGCGGGGCTACAGTGTGAGAGGTACGTCGGTGGAGCATCGTATGTAGGTGATCCATAATGGAAGAGGAGAGCCAGAGTCAAACAGGTAAGGGAAGTAGTAGGAATATGCGAGGAATGGAAGCGAGATGTAGAGAGAATATTCAATGGTATTGCGGTTCGTATAGTAACAGTTATAGAGAACAGATGTCAGCTTCGCGATAACGATGTAACTGGGAAACAGCCTGCTGCTTGTGTTCCTTTCATCTCATTCACCGGTTAATATGCAACACCAAACCACTTTCATTTCATATATCTGCATAACTTCATTTCTTTAACTTTTACGTTACGTTGCTTTTCGCGTTGCATCAACGGATATATCATAAGTATCCATCACCAACTGACAAGTACAACAGCAAATGAGCTTAGCCTGAAATATATATGGTCCATAACCAATTTAGTACTTTTTCATTCATAGGACACCTGAATTAGGCTTAAGTTTATTATAGATCTAGGAGAGTACACCGTTTTACAATCTTTTGGTATATCCGTACTTTGCTGCAACTGCATCCTTTGGAAGTTCCGAAGGCATTTTTTCATGGTTAGGGTAAACTACTTTACTACAAAAGTTACGTTATCTTACTAATTTATAAACATATGCACTGCATGCCTTATTATTATTTAAACCTTAATAATTAGTTCCTAGGTTTTGCCCGTGCTTTCTTGTTGTTAACTGTTCACGTCAGCCTTGGCCCGTAACAAAATTTCCGAAGTGGGATAGAGCCGGCTCCCCAGCGAAGCCTACTGCGGTTAACTGGCCAACTCGCTTCAAATGTCGATAAACCATACGTTTAAATAACTATGGCCTTTACAGACGACTACTTTAATGTTGACATTTTAGCCTAATCGCAAACTATTATTATAACACAATACCAATTATATTGCAGTTGTCAAACCGATACATAACCTTTGTAAATAAATAAGTAACTAAATAAATAGTATATTCTCGAATTTGTCGAGACACCCCAAACCAGGCATGATCAACATTTACATGCAATTACGTTTCGCAACAAACACGTTGCTATGTATGTAATCGGCAGTAAGCCTAACGTTGTACAGACTTTGGAAATTGTAAAAGTAATCATGAGGAATAAAGTCGTCCATGCATGACGACACATTGGGTACTAGCGTGCGTAGTGTAAAAACTCTGGGCTTTATATGTGTAGTGACAACGATACATGTAGGCAGGGAGTACCTTACTCTTGAACATGTCAGGAAAATATTAAATTATGATTCTAATCAACTTGCCGGTATGTAGTTGTGGGCAGTGACTTTATTCAGTGGCGAGTCACATCCGCCACGTCGCAGTGTTGTTAAGCGGACATTTGTGGTTTTTATAGGGAGAAAGCTTGCCAGGCGAAAACCCGCCACGTCCTGGAACACTGTCCGAAATCCGTTTGTACACTAATGTAAAACCGGCAGAGCAGCTTGCGGACTGATTTCACCCTCGGTTATCCGCAGGCAACTAACTTCCAATTTCCTCCGTTAGTTGAACAGGTATCTTTGGTTAGGGCGGCCATAAAGGCTGAGGCCAATGGTAGGTTAGACCTTCACGAAGAGTCGTCTATGTGAGTGTCCAGCTGAGCAAAATGTCCGTTTCTTGCGTCTGTGTTTTTCAGGTTTATGTATATTTTCAGGAGTGTGATGGCCTCGGGTCCAAATATAGTTACTGGACAACGGCCGTTGTAGTGAGTGCAGTTGTATCCATTAGTTGCACAGGCATGTTCTTTGCAGATACTTGTGGGTTATGTCCTGTCCCGGTCAAAAACTGTTTCTCGGTCCAATCCCAGATCCCCAAGAAGTTCCGGGCCTCGGAGAAAAGAGAAGGTGAGAGGCAAACAAGGCCGCAAAGAACAGGCGTGGAAACAACCGTAGTTAATGTTCTATGGTCTAACATTTAGTGGAAACAAATGATGTACAATGCACAACAATGATGTGCTGAAAGTGACTTTTGAAAGTTCTCGAAAGTACTGGCCGAATAGGTTGGTTGCTACCATCTACCTGAAGTACAGAGCGTTGCGCCATTGCGCAGAGAACGCAGCAGCGGTTTGATATGGTGCAACTATCGGGTAGGAGAACAGAAAGCAGAATTTAAAGGCCAGTTATTAGTCAACCTACTTCGACAGGGAGCCAGAATAAGTAAGTGAAGGTATAATGGCTTGCGATGAAAGAGATTCAAAGGTCAAATGGTGGTAAGTCATCGGATGGATAGGATTCAAGCGCTGAGTAGAAGTCTTCTAGGGATCAAGCCAGAAAGGCGACACGAGAGTATTAAGCGTATTGTGCTATGGCCGACTGAGATGGGAAAAGCCTGTGAGCGTGCTTACCTCCTACATAAGTAAGTGTCGAAAACTTGGACACAGCACACTAAGTGAGAAAGGACTGCCTGATAGGAGTGACGTAATAAAGATCAGTTAAAGGAAAGCGAACGTGCGGAGCAAATGTATACGTAGCGTCGCGCAGAGAAACGCGTTATTCCAGGGTGCTAAGAAAATAGTATTAGAGTATGCTGTCTTAGGAAAAGCCAGTGAGTCTGTTGGACTCATAAATGGCTAATTGGCACAACCATAGTAGCGAGTAAGTGAGATGCTAACGGGTGTCTATCTACTGGCCAGATGAGAGGAGTGATGAACTGAAAAGCTAAGAAAGGTTAATTGACGGAAGGGTAGCGAATAGCTAGAATGCAAGCGTACAGCAGGTTTCTGAGAATAGCAGAAGCTGAGGCCTAACCGCAGCATCTAGGGCGCTGATAATAATACCAAGCTGGATCGAGCCAGAGAATGCTAGCCCGTGAGCTGGAGGATTGCAGGTGAAAAACCTGAGGCAGTACAGCAAGTAAGGGATAATTGAACATCTAGAAAGGTGAGGCAAAGCAGCGGCTTGCGCTGAATACATGGATGGGCTTGCACGACAGAAGGAAGCTAAGAGAGGTTTCGTGATGGAAGGACAGCGTACGAGAGAAGCGCAAACATACAATGAGGTTGTTAAATCGTTCAAAGCATAATAGAATAGGACGCATTTACGCGCAGCTAATCGAATCATGCAGGTGTGCCAATGGAATATAACTAAGGAAGCCTGAGCCGGGAGAAGCCAGTGAGAGAGCTGAACTGCGATTAATTAGGTGTCGCAGATGAGTAGGTGGCAGCTGTGCATCTAGGAAGGAAGCCTGTGCCGGGAAAAGCCGGTGAGAGAGCTGCACTTCAGTATAAGTAGGTGTCATAGACATAGCGAATAATAGATAAATGAACGTCTAGAAAAGAGCGCTGTGCGCTGACTACTTGGGTTATGTTTGCTCCACAGAAGAGAGCTAAGAAAGGTTTCATAAAGAAAGGACAGCATACGTATGATGCGCAAGCGTGCAATGCGGCTGTTAGATAGTTCAGAGCGTGGAGGCTAAGACACAGTGACGCACAGACAATCCAGTTATACTAGGGTGCTAATGAGGTAAATATGTTGCAGCGAGAGAGATCTAAAGTTCAATTGGCGGTAAGGCAGCGGAAAAGTTGGATGCAGATATTCTAAAGGAATGAAGCTTATTGAGTTACGGAGTGGCTCCTAACAGCTCAGGATAAGCGCAGATGCATGGGGCCTACGCCCGCTAGCTGCTTACTAAGCAGATGTGCAGACAGATCGCCAGATGGTGGCGCTAGGAAAGACTACCAGTGGCCAGATGTAGCCATTCCAATAAGACGATTGTACTGTATTGCTTTTTGTCCACAGGCATGGTATGAAGAGTTGCTGACGATGAGGAGCGCTATTTTGTCAGGTGTTCTAGGTGGGTACCTACATTTTGCTACCTTTCTAACTTGGTCAAAGTTGTGGGACGTACCACTGCACACAGGCAAATGCTAAGTCCTAACTCCACGTGAGGAAATTTACGGTGCATACATTTAATGGTCCCTAACACTGCGGCATATTGCCGAGGCACGTGACCTAGGTGTCATCTTGATGGGTGACTAAGCCCTCGGCGCAGTGCAGGCATGCAGTTACTAAAGCGCGACAGGCGTTATTTCGTCTCAGGAGAGATCAGTTTTACCAAGCCACGGGTTTTTCTTCCCTTGCTCAAAGCTGTGGTAAGACCACATCTGGAATATTGTGTTCAGGCAGGAGCAAAGTACATGCAGAAAGATATTATTTGTATTGAGTTTGTGCAGAGACTAGCCACTTGAGTGACAGAAATCCAGCGCGGGTTATCGAAGAATATCTGTTTGGTAACTTGGGTTTACTTGCCATTAGAAGACGCAGCCTGTGGTGTCACTTAATCAAGACGTTCAAAGTAATTGAAGGTCTCAGTGGTCTCAGGCCCACTAACCTGCTTGAACAAGCTAGTACTATAACTTGCGGGGCCATTGCATGAACTTAAGGTACCATAGGTCTACACTGTATTTAAGAGCCAGGTCCTTTGCTAACTAGGTTGGGCTTGTTTGCAATATACTTTCATCTGCTTCATTAGCATGCAAATTTGTCGTGAAATGTAAACGTAGCCTGGCAAACATTGGCCGAATTCCCTTGAGATCCAGTGACTGCTCTTAATCTTAGCACTTCATGATAGTATGTCGCTCTTCTTGTACTGGCTTCTGATTTTTCACCATTATAGAATCAAGTATATGCTACCAAGTCGCAGTGCTGGGGCTCTTTTTCGCACCTTGGCACAAGAAACGCGTGCCACTTAAGGCGAAAGTTTGTTTCTTCCCTGGATCCTGTCCTCTCCTGTAAGTCACCCCAATATTCTCACTCTACACCGGGTCATGGAGCGGTGGAACGTCTTTCCGGAAAGGGTTATCCGATACGCCACGGTTAAGTGGTTTAAGCTGCAAAGTGACGCTCATGGCTGGGACATGAAACCATTCCCATTTCCCAAGTAATTTGCATTTCCATGGTTCGAGGTTCTTTTTTCAACTTTTCTTTATGCGTTGGTATTATATTGTAATTTTATGTGCACTAGCCTACGCTCTACCTTGAATTTATCTTCTTATTCTTTGCATAATTCAAGTGGCTGCCAAAGCATTGACTGCAAATGAAGGGAACGTGCGCCTAAACTGGTTGGACAGGGTGCGGTATGGGTGTCACTATCGTGATCCACCTTGAACTGTGAGCACATTAGCAATTCCTAGCTCAACAACCTAGCCAAGTTGAAACACGCACGGGATACTCCTATCGTTCCAGTCCCACACGAACTTGGACTTGTACCCCACGCTTACATGAGTTTACCTTAGCGTAATGCGTTTGTTTGTGCGCCTCATTGATCCAGTGGGCTATGTTGGTGTTGCTTTATGTACCACCCGGGCCACTCACGCCAAATTGGTCAATGGTTAGGAGCTAGACAAACTCAGTCTCCTAGTGCTACGTTGGTAATTGTGGTGAAGCTGGCGGCTTACTCTATAAAACTAACTGTAGCCCAGTGTTGGAACCCCGCTGCGTTGCTGTCAGGTTTCTGAATCAAAGACCTTGGTTGACCACTCTATTGTTCAGCTGCCGAAACCTAGGCAACTTCACAATATCCTGCCATAGCAATGCAAGGAGTTCCTCTTTGGATAGTAGCTCGTTGCTCTGGTCGCCACAAGGTAATCACGACGCCTTTTTTGCTACCTCGAGCAGTGGACAGGTGTAAGCATGCTATTGCTGAGGTCCTCCTGTCTTTTCTCCTGCTTGCGCCTTTTCAACCTCATGCTCTTTAAAATTCCCTTGCCTTCCCCTCCTTTTAACCCCCGATAATTGGCTCTGCCCCATTCTGCCTTCAAGAAATTTGGCTACTAATTTTAACTTACATGTCGAATGGTCTGCACGCCTGGTTTGCAATCCCAAAGTCACCGTTTCGAAGCCGTGTAGGGGCGGGTACCTTTGCGGTCCACTTTGCCCACGCGACTAATCGTGGTAGCGTGGCAGCGAAGGGCCGCTGCGGCGTACGGCGGGCGATTCGCCCATTCATTCATTACACGTAATCTTAGGGCATTGCTCCAGTCCAGTCGACAAGCCATGTTCAATCAAACGGACAACGTCAATTCATCCGTTTTCTTCTTGGTACCCCGACTGACATGCCTCAACCTGCGCATCGTTGTGTAGATTGGCCAGCAGATAATACTTGCCAGAGCAATAGAGACCACGTCGAGCGATGTCGCTGCCCAGCAGTAGCAGACCTAAAAATATAGTTTACAGAGGGCACCGTTTGTGTTCGCATGGGAATGATGCATGTACCCTCTAGACTCTGGCATTCTAGTCTAGTGTACCTTTAAGACTGTGTTTTAGTGCGCTAAAACCCCTATCAACCGCCAGCCACGAATTTCAGCGTACGCGGATAGGGTTAAGGCAATGCAGCAAATTGGGTAAATAGATTGGACAATAACATATCAACTCCCGTATGTCTAATATTTCAATATTGCAAAAGTTACGATTATTTTGCCCCTAGCACTCAAATATAGGTCTCCTGTTTTCGTGGACGCAATATATAACCAATTCGCAGTAGTGGAAGTCCGTTTGGGTCATTGAATTCTGCAAATTGTACCACTAAAACAATTTTAATGACAACCCTGTCGGCGCGAGCGTCCTTTGGACGTCTTTTAAGTGTCTTAACGGCGCTCTGCCTAGAGGTTTAGACGAAAATGGGTACAAAGGGTAAAATGATCTTTAAATGCAGGCAAACTAGTGCACACTCAAGCCGCAGTGCGTGTTACATTGCAAACGTGCCAATACGCAATTGGCGTCTATATGCGTCTACGTACAGCTGGAGAAACAATGACGTGTGTAAGGCAAGCACCAGTGTTTGACTTTAACTTGCGCAAAACTAATGCTATATTAGTAACTAAAGTAGAAACTATTCACAATAACCTAGCATAGATAAGTATGTTTATGGAGCCTATATGTTAAAATCACCTGCCGTCCACTGAGAGTCTCGTCCTGGACTACTTATGAATAAATAAATAAATATATAGTTTATTCTCGAATTTGTCGTGACACACTAAGCAAGGCATGATCAATATTTACATTCAATATTGCTTGGCAACAAACACGTTGCTATGAATGCAGTCGGCAGTAAGCCGAATGTTGTACAGGCTGCGA
>OX104063.1:70031290-70058506 GCA_944474145.2 Dicrocoelium dendriticum
TTAAAAAATTAGATAATACGGTGCCTATGTTAAGGAAAATCCAGCCAGTAGGCGCGAGGTGAACAAGCACTCAGGAAATCCATGGTGAGAATTGTCTCATTTGAATTCCTCAAAAAGAAGTACCAGGGAGTTCTTTAACAGACCTGGTTCCTCAGACGCATACGGGATTGATAGGTAGTTAAGACGTTTCTCGGGCAGAAATTTGACCAAACCATCCGGAAAGGGAGCCACGCAGATCCTGTGACGCGGGGCAATGACTGATAGAAGGCTCCACAAGCTAGAACGGCTTAGTATCCCAATATTGCATGGATGGTTTGAATAAACGAATTTCAGGCAGCGAGCAAGGAATATCCTCACCAACCCCGTTCTAGATTAGACTGGGTGGAATAAAAACTGCCGCTAAACATGACGCAGATGGATTTAATGATCCCGAAAAAATGCAGCGCGAGTAACTTGGGCTAGTCAAAAATCGTTATCCTTGCGAACTTGACATGGCGAGATCGCGGCACTTGCAGCAACAACAGTATGACCCGTACTCACAGGGTTTTTCTGAAGCCTCTTGAGACCCCATAGAAATAGTGAGTCATGAATGCCATACACATGATACATAACAATTGGATCATGACAATTTCATTAAGGCCAGTGTTCGTAATAGAGAGCTACTAGTTTAGTTAAGTTAGGTAAATGCGAGTATATAGAAGCCATTAAGTTGCTCGGCTCTATTGACACTATTCGAGGCTGCATGTCTTGACCATTTGCCGTTGCGCAAATCTGGCCTGAAAATGCAATATGCAAGTCCCACCAGAGCCTGCCTAAACGGAAGCTGGCACAGCCCAAAACCTATCAGAGGCAGGCGAGCTTGCGCAAGCACATACATTCCATCATCAGTTCGCCTAGATACTACCCCCCACCCCTTTTAAGCTGTACTAGAGATCATATCAACAATGCAAAACCAGGGAAAACTGGGCTATGCCAAACAACATAAATAATAAACTACCTTCTTATAGCCGTTTATGTCTGTTAACATGCACCAAGTTACATTCCAACAGACTGGCAAGCAGGCTAGCCGCGCGACTTACTAGCCCGTTACTTTGGCTAGCTGCACATACAGAAGGTTTTGACTACCGCTAAACTTGTCGTCAGCCGGCTATGCGGAAGTAATATTTTAGCGTGCTCCGAGAACCCCATGTGCAAGCCATCATCGTGAGCGAACAGCCGTCCCTTACTTTTTCGCAAGTACTTGATGTCCCTGGCTACATCGTCATTTATTCACTTTTACCTGACGTACTGGAACAGCTGGTGTCAGATAGATGGCCAGTGTTATAGCTAGTCCAATGCCAAAGTCACATCCCCTACCGACGGCTTGGGCCTCATTAGGAACACTTGCGTCAAACCTATTTATTAGGAGAGATAAGCCTTAGGCCTTCTTCGCTCAAGAATAAAGAACCAGCGATGCGCTAACGTTCGAGGAGCAACGCCGACGACCTGCCATCTCCAAACTTGAGACCATTGTGCTGTTCAAATCGAGCTCGTGCGCTGGGCTGTAACGCTTTTAAAATCGCTTGCTTCATTGTTTCATACTTTGTCTCATTCGATGGGCAGAGTAGAATGTCCTCAACCAGCGTCACAACCGACGAAGGAAGGCGTGGGACGAGCTGATTGTACCTCGGACGGTCCGCCGTAATGCCCTTATTTTCCAGTTCGATCTCGAATATCGTAAACCAAACCTCTGGCTGTGTTCCATGAAACTTGGAACAGCCAAAGTAAGCATGGTTACGCTGTGAAACGACTCAGATGCCACTCTCGAAATGTGAGTCGAAAAGATAAAGGATGAAAAAAACACGATAAAAGTACTAAAATTACGCAAGAAACAAATGAATACAGGTATATAATCGAGAAAAAGGAACGAACTCACCAAAAAATACAAACGAGGAAAAAAGTTGAATTCGCGCGTGCGAATCGGGGTCACCAATTTGTAGGACTAGTTAATACTAGTCCGAGACGGTGCGCGAAATTAAGCGCGGATATCAGAAGGCAATCGGAGTCGGACACAGCGGACTGTATTCGATGGGCTACAAGAAGAAGCGGACGGATGAAGCGAGACAAGAGCGAACACGTGAGCGCGGGAACTTACAAGGCGGTCGAGTGTCGAGCCGGTTGTAAGGAGATTAAAACAAGAAGGAATAATGTACAATCGGTCAACAAGTAAATTGTACATGAAAGATAAGAGTTATCTTTTTTGGGCGCTACAACCCTGACGAACGCATACAGATCTCTGCTCTGTAATTCCTCAGCATTACTTGGCCACCCACGCAGTGTTTATTACAATTTGTGGTTTCCAGCTTTAACAATTTTTGCCGTGCTCAGTAGTACATAACATCGCCCAAGCAGAAGCCTCTCCGATCTAGGACTAACTACGCAATGTCTTACCTTCCCGTGTATCAGTAAACATTCCGTTAAGGCTTCTTGCGTTTTACCGGCAATTTTCTTTCAACTCTTTCCATTCGTTGTTACGTACGGTAGAAAAGCCGATTTTCAGCTAACCATGTTACACTTAATAAGAGTATTGGTAAGCTTGAGTCAACTCACACCCTTATTGATACACTTCCCTATTTAGGACAGGTAAAGCCCATCCATGTACCATTTTCTTTCTTTTTACGCCGTATTTGCTAGCGAAACAAATGCGCCTTCTCAGCTTACAATAATAATGGCCCTACAGGCGGTCACAAATAACTTGCAAATGATTGCGAATTTTCCAGTTGTTTTGCTTTCATCATACCGAGCGCTCAAGGTTTATCAAGCCTAACCATTTAGATTTCTATTATGTTCTACAATTAATCTGAATACCTGGTTTTGCATTTCCACTGTTAGCTCAGCGTTGGAGCGTGCAGGGTCCTCTATTACTAGGAAACATGAAAATATTTTTTAGTCCACAAAGCGCATTGGCACGTTAGTCGACGCTAGTAAGTCTATCTTTTAGAAACTATTTTACCTATTTATTTACCGTCATGAAAGATCTTGCTTACACTTTTCTTACTTCTACTTCCCTCGCTATCATTTCTCGTTCAGAAGCCCGCCATAAATCGGGACGTCTGAAGGCGCAGATAAACTCTGAGTAAAGGTGGACTCGTGGACTCTAGTTTGCCCTGTAATTAACTGTAGCTACTAAAGCCCCTGTTTTTGATTCCAAGGCAATCGTTCGATGAACTATGCACGAATATCCACGGAGGGTCCGAGGATGCTATATCGTATAACCTACCAAACTGTGGTACTCTAAGCATTGGCATTCAGGAAGTATTAATCCCAACATTTGTTTTATTACTGCAATAGCCTGGTATTAGTTTACCAAATGGTCTGGTCCCTCAGGGGTACATCTCCGAGCAGATATCTAGAAATATACATTCTATGTTATCGCCTTATTCATCAACAGGCTTATTACAGTAATACACATTGAGAAGAGTAATTCATTCTGGATAAAAATAATAACTGGTGCTTCAAGAAAAATTCAGATGGTTAACGTAACGTTTTTATTTGATCAAGTGGCTGAAGGCACAAGACGCCACCCAGTGGGGTCCGATCCATCTCTGATAGTGGCTGGCCAGGGTATTCATAATGGTCGGACATGCTTATTCTGTAGGCTTAGATTAGGTTTGTCAATCCGATGCATACCGCTTTAGCGGTTGCAAGCATTCTTGCCCCTGAACTATAATGCGGCTGCTACGGCATACCATACAATATCACAACTGAGCTACACTTATCAATTAGATGACCGGTACACATCAGGTAGTTAGTTATTGCACTCAAGTTAGTTTTATCCTACTGGGTGACGAGCAACTTCGGTAAAGATGCATTTAAATGCCTTTCCAAGGGTCTGGGCGCTAGACCATTGTACCTAGCCCCTGAGGAATAGGTGAATCGGTTGAGTAGCATCGACTGGAATTGCTCAGGTGTCTATGAAGCTAGGAGCAAGTAGAGAACCGCTGGTATACCGAAAATAAGTTAAGCCGCATTACAGATTTTTGGCAAGTCTCTGTCAGCCATCATGTGCATACCTCAGCGGCCTGTTCGCCATTAAAATATCTGGGGAAATAGCCGTTACTTCTTTACAGTTTGTACTGTTAAACTTGAGCTACTGGGCTCCATACAAACGTTGATGAACTATACTGGATAATTTTAATTTTACTTAACGTACCCAAGGCTGAAAACCTATGTCCACCTACAATGCAAGCTTAGATGCAGGCATTTATAACTTGCTGTTTCTGCTTCGTCCCTTATTAGCTTCCTTAACGCCTGTTGTAACCGAGAGCACTGTAGCATTTCATGGTCACGGTAGCGCGCAACAACGACCGGTTAACTCTACGCGCGAGCTCGACGTACGGGCGATGCCAGATCCCGCGTAGCGGTACCATCAGAGCGGCTTCAAGACACAGGTGACGAGCCGAGCTAAAATGATCCACACAGCAAGCACATAAACGGCAACTAGAATTGATTAGTGTATGCGTTAGCACCTCCGACACAACGGCACAGCCACGCAACGGTGGCGCTCAAATCAGCGGAAAGCATAAAAAGAAAGCAGAAGCAAACCTGTTTATCAGAACGCCATGCAATACAAAGGAGACAATACAGTTAACATATACAAAAGTTTGACAAGTTCGTTTAAGCATCTCAGGGAAGCTTTACAAATGGAAGGGGATAAAACCCTTCCGTTGGTGAGATACATTTATTCGGCGTAGTTCGCGTATTCTCATCCAGCCGCGTACATGCTAATAGTGAACACATGAAGCCTACGAAAGTGAAAGTGTGACAAGAACAAGCATCGAAACTCGGCTTCGGCAGTACCTTGAGAGAACAAATCCCACCTACCAGTGCAAGACTGGCCACAAGTTACAAGTGTTTGCAAATGGTAGGCCTTAGACGCCGGCTGGCAACAGCCTCCGAGGCATCAAAGTTGGTTCCGGAACTCGAGAGTTACAAGGCCAAATAAACATACCATAATGGTGACGATTCGTCTGAAAGCTACAGGGCTATTTAGCTTGCATTACATTACACCCCGTTCTGCGATGGCACTATCCTCATTGCCACAATGTCTAAGTGGACGGCTGCACCGTCTGTTGGAAGTACCTGTGCCGTTTTCTCAACTGCCGGGGGCCATACGGGTGGTACAGTCAGCTTCAACGGCGCGCGGCTAGAAAGGGATGTCCTTGGGCATAACTGGTCATAATGGACGGGCAAAACGCCAATGGTTGGCCTCGCAATTCTCCTAAGCACATACACCACGTGGGATCGGAAAAACACTACCACATAGGTGCTCGCAACTGACGCGCCCACAGGGTGGTTTGGTTAAGGTACACATCCGTGATCTCCGGCCCGACTGAGCATGCCGAAGTAGTCCGAAGCATTAGAAGTGAAGTTCGTAGTTTTAACTAAATTAATAAATAAAGCTTCTAAAGGAAACGTGCACAAATACGGCTCTGCCCCCCTTTCCGATACTAATAACTCAAGGGGTAAAACGGTAGCCTAAAGGAGCCAGCTGAACTTAACGGTGGGCGCGTACAACCGCTTCAACTTGATGGTAAATTGTCCTTGCATCCGTAAGTTCAAAACCCGCTATTCTCGCTCCTCTGGCAACAGCATGTGATTTGTGTAAATACTTAGCTGATTCCTTGCGGGCAAAGCGTTAAGTAACTCTAGAAATATAACTTTATTTATTGGTTTTGGCACACGGACATGCCTGTCGTAGCATATCTATTGGTTTTCCCGTGTCATGATTAAGTGAGTATGCGTGCTCTAAAACGCTAAGCGAAGGCATTCGTGGAATTCTCGGGACTATTCCGTAAAGCGTGCCGCTTCTGCTGGGGAATCGGTGAATTGAGTTCCAACGGTAGCCGAAGCATTTGGCTGTGTGTTAAGTATGCAGGAGTATATCTCATGGTCGCTTGGGGGAAGCACGATACGCCAGAATTCAATTGGGTAGTAATACAGCCAATCAACCCGACTGGTGTCGTTCTAGTAAACGCTGCGGAATGCCTTTCATAGTTCGATTGATACGTTCGACTAGACGGTTGTACTGTGGATGGTACGGTGTTGCACGTGCTTTTCTTGAAGCTAGCACTTGGCAAATTTCTAGCACCAGATGATTTTGGAAGGTCGCACCTTTATTGACGTGGCGGGATAATGGTGCGCCGTAGCAGACAACCCACTCGCTTACGAAAGCGGATGCAAATATCATCGGATCAGGATACTGTATATGTATGGCTACACAACCTGTTGTGGAACACCCTACCATTACTTGGATATGACGGCTCCCATACGACGTGCTTAGCACCAGTCCTACTTTAATCTACTCTAACACATAGAACACTAGCGGTAGTGACTGTCGATGTTAAGGAAAAGCAAATTGCTTGTGTTGGCGGTTAGATAGCAGCATGGCAAAAGTTTAGTCTGGTGCATCAGTAATCCTGATGTACGGCGGTGTCGATTTTATTTGACCAGTGTGGTTCAGCTGATAATGACTTGCGCAGCTCTCCGGAAACAAGTGGCCGCAGTAATTATTTTGGGCCCAGACGTATTCATGCTCTATAAAATGCGGCTAACTATTTTGGTGTACACCTCGTGGTGCCAGATGGGTGGTTTGCATTTAACCGGTTCCAGCAAATAGTGCGGCGGCCGTGTTCCAGTGCGTTTTTGCCTGTAAAGCTTTCTCCCAACAAAAGCCAAAAATGTGTGGTAATCAACACTGGGGCGCGGCGGATTTGACCTCACAGACTGAAGTCACTGCTCTGTGAGTAACCGGAACTGTTGGCATCACCCTTCGCTTGTACACATATTTGTGACGATTACAGTCAACAATGTTGCGGCACATCCACAAACATAAGCCACGCGTATACCTTCATGCATAATTGGACACGTGTACGCACCCATACACATGCATGCACTGTTATTCTAAGCATCTACTTTTGCACCATTTGTCTCATACGATGTCAGCTTAACATAATAATGCCATTAAACGCTTGTCTCGCAGTTACCAAACTAAGAGGTTAGGTATTTATTTAATAACCCCAAAGCGCCTTCAAATGATCGTGAGTGCATCCCAGTATTAGGTAGCTTCGAACATCCTTAACGTTGAAGCCTGTAGGTGCAAGTTATGCAAGGAGTCGTGGCTTGTTTCCGAGCTTACATAATAACGGTTTCAGCAACAAACAGCACCGCGTTCACCTCAGTGGAAATCGTCAGTCTTGAAAGTGCGTCTTTGTTGGCTTGCCGTGCACCGGGCCGATACTCGCACTCCAAGTCCCACTTGTAACGTCGTTGACTTTTTCACCTGAAGGCGTCCAACTCTCTGAGTAGCTTACCCTGGCCCTATCCAAAGTTGTAGTATCCCAACGTCCTAGCATGAATGCGTGCCTATACACCGCCGTGCTTTAGTATTATATGATGTGCCTCCCACAGTAAACTTAATGTATGCTTGCAACCTTCCGCTCTGCTGCCCTTCATAAACCTTTTTGGCTCCCGTCTGGCGACCTTCCTTATCTCATCCGGTCAGCGCACAGCTGCTTCTTGATAGATGCTCAGCTGTCACGTACTCGTCTGTGACACCTAATTACTTGTAGTTCAGCCCTCACTGGCTTCTCCCGGCTCAGGCTTCCTTAGTTATATTCCATTAGCACCCCAGCGCGATTTGATTAACTGCGCGTCGATAAATCTTTGCCTCCTATGCTCTGAACTATTTAACAACCACATTGTATGCTTGCGCTTCTCCCGTTTGCTGCCCTTCCATTATGAAACCTCTCTTAGCTTGCTTCTGTCGTGCAAGCATATCCATGTATTCCGCTGTTTTGCCACACATTCCCAGATGTTCATTTATCCATTCCTCGCTGTAACGTTTTGAACTATTTTTACCTGCCTTCCTCCAGCTCTCGGGCTAGCATTCCCTGACTCTCGCCAGATTGGTACTATTATCTTAGCGCCCCAGCTGCTAAGGTTAGGTCTCATGTCCTGATATCCTCAGCAACCGTAAGGTACGCTTGCATTCCGGCTATTCGCTACCCTTCCGTCAACTAACCTTTCTTAGCTTTTTAGTTCATCACTCCTCTCATCTGGCCAGCACACAGGCGCCCGTTATCTTCACTTTTCTAGGTGCTCCTTTCTCACTTACTTGCTGCTATGTTTGCGACACTTACTCGTGCATGAGTCAAAGAGACTCATTGGCTTTTCCTGCGTCAACATATCCTAGTACCATTTTCTTAGCACCATAGAATAACCCGTTTCTCTGCGCTACGCTACGTATACATTTGTTCCGCACGTTTGCTTTTCTTGAATATCTCTAGTACTTCACTTCTATCGAGCCATCCTTTCTCACTTAGCAAGTACATCCGCTCCTTAACCAATCCTTCGTGGGTGTTCTAGTTCCGCTTTTGCAGCAAATATTTTGTCAATTACTTAGGTAGGAGGTAAGCTCTCTCACAGGCTTTTCACAGCTCAGTCGGCCTTAGCAATTTACTCTTAGTACCTTCGTGTCGTCTTCCTGTCTTGATCCCCGAACCTTTTGCTCAGCGCTTGAGTCCTATCTATCCGCTAAGTTACCACCAACTGACTTTTGAAGCCCTTTCATCGAAGGCCACTTCTACCTTCACTTACTTATTCTGCGCTCCCTATCGCAGTAGGCTGACTATCAAGTGTTCATCCAACATTCAAACGCCACTGATCTTTGAATCCTGCCTTCTGCCTTCTCAAGTAATGGCTGCATCTTAACAAACCGATACTTAATGGCCCAACCCTCTGCATTGCACGTAGATGGTAGCAATCAACCTATACGACCATTTCTGTCGTCGAACGTTCAAAAGACTCTTTCAGCACAACCATTGTTGCACGTTATACAGCAATTTGTCTCCACCCTAAATGTTATAACATAAAACTTTAACAATGGTTGGTTTCACGCCTGTTCTTTGCGGCATTGGTTAACTCTCACTTTCCTTTTCTCCGAGGTCCGCAACTTCTTGGGGATCTGGGATTGGACCGAGAAACCGTTTTTGCCCGGGACAGGACATAACCCACAAGGACCTACAAAGAACATGGCTGTACAACAAATGGATTCAACTGCACTCACTACCACAACCGTTGTCCAGTAATGATAGATGGACACGATACCTTCACATTCCTGAAAAGTATACATAAACCTGAAAAATCCAGACGCAAGAAACTGACGTTTTGCTCACCTGGACACGCACAAAGACGATTCTTCGTGAATCTCCCATCCTTGATTGGCCTCAGCCATTATGGCGGCTCTGACAAAGATACATGATTAACTAACGGAGGAAACTGGAAGACATTTGACCTCGGATAATCGAGTGTGAGACCAGTCGGCAAGCTGCTGCGCCAGTTGTACATTAATGTACCTACGGGTAACTGACAGTGTTACAAGGCGTTTTGTTATTTGCCTTCCAAGCGTTTTCCTATAAAAGGCCACAAACGTCCGTTTAACAACGTTGCGAAGTGGCGCATGCGACTCGTCACTAAATAAAGTCAATGCCCACGAGTACATACTGGCAAGTCGACTAGAATCCTAATTCAATATTTTCCTGACACGTCCAATGATGGGATAACCCTGCTTCATGTACCGCTTTCACTACACATATAATGCACTGACTGTTTCCACTAATCATGCTAGAACCCAGCGTATCGTCAGACATCGACGCCTTTATTCCGCATGCTTACGCTTACAATGTTTGCAGCCTGTTCAACTTTCGGCATACTGCCGCTTACATACATAGCGACGTGTTCGTTGAGAAGCATAATTGCATGTAAAGGTTGATAGTGCCTGTTTTGGTGTGCCTCGACAAATTCGTGAATACACTATTTATTTATTTATTTACTCTCGTAAGTGTTCCTGCCAACCTGATCCTCGGGGTCGCGAAAGTTGCCTAGCCCTTGGACGTAGTGAGGGTCAATTTAAACAATGAATATATTTCCCAGTAATTAAGTATGTAAGAAACTAAGGCCGGAAAAGCCTCAGAAATTTTACGAGGCGTGACGTCCGCGCCACGCTGCACTGTATCTCCTTTCACGCTTAGCAAGCCGGGGACTAGCGTAAATGATTACAGTACTTCTGTTTGTTGATTCTTGGAGGAGGACGGCCCCGGTGGCATTGCTGCTAACATTAATGCCTAATATGGGCAGACAAACTTACTCAAAAGAGCTGAAAGTGCCAGAACTGGCGGTGATTCTGGACATTCCTTTCCCTTTTTGAAAGACTGAGAGCATTATTCAGTCCAGATGAATCGATTCTCACGTTCTGTCAAGAGGTGTATTGGTGTTGAGGTTGTTGCTACCTTGCGGATAAATCTTCGATGACTGACTAACCGAACAACCACTTTCTGGTGCTAGCTGCGTATTACGAGTTTACCGGTTTCCAGCAAATATTTCGACGGTAGCTCTTCAGAAGGTGATGGGTTTTCGCCAGGCCATCGTAACCCTTATAAATAGCCAGGAATATCTGTCACCCAAGACTGTGATGTGGCGGTCTTGACTCTCTCCAACTATAAAACCCGTTTATCCGAACAAACACTAAAAGCTCATAGAGTTTAGGCATCCATTTAGCACTGCTGCCACGTATACTCACGACTAAATATCCATGAAAACTTTAGAAAGCCCATAAACGCAGCTGTATGTGCCTACATGCACCCACAGACCTTCCTATATCAACCAATGTGACAATCCTACTGTTAGACTGTACTGGCTAGCCGAACCAACCGCGTAATGCCAGCTAAGTGGTTCTGGTTACCTCCGTTCAAAAGAATAGTTTGGTGGCAGTGTTTCAGGACATGTTGGGCTTTCTCCTGGCAAGCGTACTCCCTATAAAAGCCACCAAGCTACAATTAACAACGCCGTGACGGGGCGGAGGTGAATCGCCATTAACTAAAGTCACTGACACTAACGCTTCCAGGGGCTTCCCACTTCACAAACGTCTTAAGATACAAAGAGTTACATCGAACCCTTCATACGATGGCGAATACAACAAACAAACTCATGATTTCAGTCATACAACGCAAGTTCACTCAACGTACCCACTAGCACCTACAGTTCCGTATTTACCGAACAAAGTCTAGTATGTTTATGGTTAACACCCTCTATTTTTATAAAAGTACCTACTATACCTGCTTGTATTATCATGCTCACGCCTTCCTAGGCGTGCTCTCAACTGCGGGGAGTAAAACGTTTATGTAGTTTTTTATTTATCTATTTTGTGATCTCCGTTGTTCAACATCTGCTTATGCCCATTGTGTTGCGCACGTGTGCCCAACGTCCGAGAATATCAGCCAGCTTGGTTAGACAATCGTGGGGAGTCGGGTGCGCCATTGGATGTTTGACGGTCGCCGTGGACTATCTACACCTCAAAGCATGTGTTTAACTCCCCATCGTTAGCATCCATCGACAGTATGATTTTGTGAGCGCAGGCAGCATCTTCGACCGCTGTTAAAATGCAGCGTAAGTTACGCACCAATTCGCCGCTAGGCGACAGCTCTCGAAGTCCCATGCAGAATCGTTGGTAGAGAGCCCACTCTTTTTGTTGAGGCTGATGGTCCGGTAGAGGTTGCAGTGACAAGCCCCAGAGAGCTCTGGCAAATGCTACTACGGTATACTGTGGTACCTGTCGACGAGTGAGGAACCTCTCTTCCTAAATTGCCGCCGGTTTTGCCTTCATAAACATGCTGCGCAGCGCACCCTTGATCGCCGCGGGCAACGCTTGGTGGAACACTTTACCTGATCGAAACAGCCGAAGTGCGTCTGCACGCAGCATGATCAACATAAATACCTTGTGTTTGTGCGCTTGAGCCTCACACGGACAGTTGGACGTGTGACTCCTCCAATTCGTCTTTTCAGCTTCTATTCAGCTTCGATTTTCCGCCGACTAATTGATTGTAGGCGGTAGATATTTGAGGGACGGTAGACTATCATTTAAGGTCGACATATTGCACCGCCGATGACGCCGGCTGTAATAATTCCGTCAGAGTGGGTCCCAGACACATGCGGACAAGTTGAGTTGAAATAAACCCACAGCAATCATATAAACCACAGCTCTAGTAGGTAAATGAATGCGTACAATCCCCGATACAATGGCACAGTCACGCAAAACCAAATAGCCGATGAGTGGAAAGCAGAAAAAGCTAGCGGGGGCAGAGACCTAGAGCAGAACGGCAGACAGGGTAAAAAGTGACAGTACGAGTAAAAAAACGGTACCAAGGTTTAGTGCGCATCAGAGTGAAGCGTTGAATTCCATATGAAATCCTTTTCAGTCAATCGCTCCGTGCAACGATCAGCAACAGATCACAAGCGTGCCGATTTGTTTAAATGAGCCAGGACAATTTCGACTGCGGAACTGTCGCTACGTTCAAGGACAATTTTTATTGGAATAAGTGCTCATTGAGTTCACTGACTTGTAGAGAGTGGGAGGGAATACCCAGGCCAGCCCCATCGGTTCCGTATCATACTTGGTTTGTAGAGTGTCGTTAACTTACGACCTTCCAGTAGGTTTCGTCGCAACTGCACTGACAGCCGCAGGATTCCAACTTTTTCAGCGGATGGTTGTCTAGCAGCCGCTTGAAACTTTTCTCGAATGCTGCTGCTGCAATTGCTTATCTTTGACGGTTTCAAACCTTCACCACTCTAGTGTATAGGGTTATGTGCATGCAAATTCGGTGGCTTCTTTGTTTATGCGGATTCCGTGTGGGACCTTGTGTAGAACAGTCAGTGTTGGGTCGGAAGAATAGTCGTAACTCACTTCCATGTTACCCTCAGAGGATACATCTAGTGAAAAGGAAATCACCTCCGCGACGGCGGAACTTCACGGTGAACAGCTATAGTAGCTTGACTCGAATGAGTTATGGAAGATCGTGAAGCCCAAGCAAAGCTACCGATGCAGTATTTGAACTTTTCCAGTAGAGCCCATTCAAATGTTGTAAAAGGATAGATAGCTGGTACGCCATATTCTAAACCTGGACGGATCTACTAAGTGAACAACGGTCGAAAAGTCTCAGGAGTAACTCGAGTAAATGAGTTGCTTATGGTACCAACTGGCCTCCTTCCAGTGACCATCTTTAAGGTGTTCTGCTTCCCGCTAAAGTCAGAAGTCCTGGTAATCCCGAGCTCTCTCGCGTAGATGATATACTTGAGAAGAAACCCTTCAATGTGGTATACAACGCCTTTCAGTGCTGCTCATTGGGGAACTGCGCATTTATCTCGGTTTACTGGTAATTTCCACTTGAAGAACCATTCGTGTAGCTGGCGTAGATCCGATTGTAATCTGTCCACATTTTAAAGGTTGGTGATTGTTGGCTATAACTCGCTTCCAGCGGCGTAGAGCAAGCAGCCGGTTTGAAACGCAGTCGGTAGGTTGATGAATTAGAGTTTTTAGCGCAATGATCCTAGCACGAAAACATGGGGAAGGACACCAGTCAAAGACACAGGAGCAGAGAGGGCCTGGTTCAGTTGTAGGCTCATTGTCTTAACGCTCATGGTATCGGCAATCCAGGAGAGCGGCTTGCCTGTAATGCCAATTCCCTAAAGTGTGCGTGGCTGTCATACATATTGAAGTTTATCAAATGCTTTACTTCAGTTACTTAATTTTAGATCAACCTGTGTTCGGACATCCAGGCCTTCTGCCTAGGTTTCATTGGTAGTTACTACGTTAGGGTTGCATGCATATGCTCTCCGGAAGCCACGTTGAAAAGGTAACATGATGTTTAGTTCACAATGTGTAGACGGAGAACGCGCTTGTCTATTAGTTCCATGGTTTTGCATGCGGCTGACGTCAGGCACATTGGCCGGTAGTTTGCGAGTATCGTCGGTTTCTGCTGCGTATTTAGGCAGGACAGTATTTGCTTTCCAGCCTGTGAATAGGCGACAGACTTAGGGGTGCCTAGGTACTTGGTAGAGTGGATGGCGATGTATGCAACAATCGTTTTGAGGAAGTTGGGATGAAGTTCGTCCTGGACTGCAATGGTGATCCGGTACAGTTCATGCAATAGCTTCGTGGCTACCTGGGGATTAATGTTAATTTGGTCCCGTGGGGAGCAATTTGCGCGCAAGCCGTTGGTGAGCAGCGAACACTCCACTAAGTAGACCGTGGAATATTGCGCAGCCTGTAAGTTTAAATTTAGCATGGCCCTAGAGAAAGAAAACTTCCTTAGAAGAGGATAGAGCAGGGGGCCAGGTACCCGTTTTGGCATTTCGCTTAAGGTAGGTAGCGTTTTTGAGACAGCTTTGGCTTCTATACCAAGTGCAAGTACATACTAGAGTCTTTGGACTTGTTCTTTAGGGTACATATGTTCCTACCAATTTTGGACTCTTAGTAGCTTAGGTTAGGTCTGTGCTCCTGTAGGGGTTCGAGTTGGTATGTCAATTTTTAGTTAGTATCCTCTTTCTTTAGCAATTCGTGAAGGTCTTTTTAATGTTGGTCTGCTCTTATAGTTTGCAACAAACTGTTCTATGAGTTGCGTTATCATAAATTGTCGGCCTACCCATGCGTCATATAGCTCTAGTGCTTGCGTAATTCCATTCCATGTTGCCCGCAGCTGTTCTTACTTTTGACTAAGCAATGCGCCAGAATTTCGACGCAGTGGCCCCTGAGTGGGCATTTTGCTGCGTTGCTTTCACGAAAGGAGACTGGTGTGGTCACGCTTCCCAAGAAGTTATAGAATCGTTAGAGCTGAGACATCAGATGGAGCCGAGTTGCGGACCAGGTCTAGAAGGTTTGTCGTAGGAACAGGGACCATCTATGTTTTTGTCAATCCATGTTGTGTCAGGTTGCACCGGCGAACGCTATCAAGGAGAGTAACTTCAATAGCGTCCGTTGGGAAATCACTGTGAGGAAGGTAGCAGATTATGCCGGGGATTTTCAACTCACCCGTTAAGAGACAGTTTATGTCTCAGCTTGGGGGTCGCACAGCGCGTAATAAGGGTAAACCAGGTACTACCGTGGCTCCGTAGACCACTCCGAATATTAAGGTAATATGCTTCCGTACATCCGTGAATACAGAACAGTAAATGAAGCATTTAGATTGCAAATATCGTCACTATTAGTAATGTATGAAAATTTGCAAAAAGTTATGCATTTAGCAGTTATATATGTAAGAGGTAAGTTACGAAACTGCAGCAGAAAATTATGAAGCTAAGTTATAGTCACAAATAAAATGTTGCAAATTCATGTTATAACGTGCCCCTTAGATATACAACATTTTCATTTTTGTACCTTATAGCTAGGGAAACGAAAAGCAGCCATCCAAGTCTTTAAGGCACGCTGAGGGCGGGGAAAAGCAATCTGCGGTTAGTGGGGAACGTGCCTCACAGGGTTCGGACTAATGGGATATTAGCTCCCAGCCACGGGGTACATCTGGCAAGAGTAAGAAGGAAGCATGCAGTGAAAACGGGTTGGGGTGTGAACATGAAAACGAAATTACGAGTACCTGATAAGAAAGCCTTTGCGTGACGTTAAATCTTAAAGTATTTATGTGTTGAAATGAGCCACTAAGGGTCGAAGGATATAGTGACGGACTGTAAAGAAGAATCGAAACTGTTTTGGCGCGCGTCCGAAGTTGAATCGTTACCATAACGGCACTCTTTCCGTTTGTCTTTTAGAGCGCCTGTCTTGCTCAATTACCGGAGGAGAACAAGAACATAACGACATTGGTTAACTGTAACTTCCTTTGTTCTAATTTACCTCAGGTTCATTACCTTTTGTAGAGGCTACGTGTTGTGTAATAGAACTTTGTTCTCAACCCTTGAAGTTCTTCCGTGCTTGCGTGTTACAAAGTGGCGACCCTGCCAGGATCACAAGAATCAGGAATCCACTATCATTAGTCTAATGAAGGTCATGACGAAAGTGTACGACAAGTCTGATGATGAAAGCCAATCTGATGCCGTTGACCTCACGACCAGACTTTCCGCTTCACTGGATGTCTTGTTCCGTACTAAGAAATATCGTCAGCAGGCAAGAATTCGTCAGTCTGCATGCATGCAATTCCTCCGCCGGAACGTTACACCCGAGGAATGGCGTACTCCAGATGGGAGAAGCAAGTCCAGCTTTATCTCCGTCATTTTCTAGTCAGCCAACATTCAGGCGTGCTCGCCGGCCTGCTGTCAGGGGATGCTTCTGATATCGTTGCTGATAGTAAAATTCTGGAAAATTAGTCACGACTGGGACGTTCTCTGCCTTGCGCCGCCTACTGGACCATCCTGCTTTACCTGTACCCCAACACAGAGAATTCTACTCCCGATACCAGTGGCCCGGAGAGACCATTGGGACATACGTGCGCGAACATCGAAAGATGGCCGATAGCACATACGAGCGAGAGTCATCAAGCGAGGGCGACAAACGAATACTAGAGCAGCCTCTAGAAGGAATCCAAACACCATCCATTAAACGTGAATTTTTCTTCATCCCCGGTGCAGTTGGATGCAGCCTTACGGATTGGCGAACAACTGGAGCAGGTCGACAGAGCAATGGCTACGCCGATTTCCGGGTGTTTCGCGTTGATGGAAACCGGACGCCTCAGAGTGCGTCAACGGAAAGGTTTACGTGGCATCCTAACTATCGTCAAAGTTATTCAGGCTCACGGCGACCAAGGCAACCTGGTTTTCCGTGGCCCCGCCGACAAATACCGAACCGCGGATTATATCGCTACAATAACGGACGCCCAGGTGCGTGGCGCCGATGGCATTCACACTTTATACCAGGCATGGTTTGTGCATAGACCACACAATCAGTATTAACAGTAGAAGTACAGATCGCAGGTGTTCCCTTAATAGGTCTCACGACACAGGTGCATGTAAGAACCTGGTCAGGTCTAACTTGATTAACCAGCTAGAAGACCGCGTATGTGCGCCTTGGTGCCGCCGACTAACTGCCGCCAATGGGGAACTGTTGTCCGTTTGAGGATCCCTAACCGCACAAGTTGTCGTCGCAAAACAGAGCTTTACCGAAGAGTTTATTGTTGCGGATAAAATTCCGTTTGCTGTTATTGTTGGGATGTATCTGTTGCGTCGGTTGAAATGTAGATTTCGATCTGGTCAGGTGCAGTACTGTTAAGACCCTGTAAAAGCGGTGCTTTGGATGCTTCTACAACCTATGAGGACAACTTAGGGGTAAGAAAAACATTACCGTCTTTATTCGCTCACTCGACCGAGTCAAGGAGGAGCAGACACTGAAGCGACTCCAATACGTGTTGCGCAACCACTCAGACGCATTTTTGTGGCGAAGTACCGACTTGTGTCGCACCAAACTCGTAAAATACCGTACCGATACTGGTGCTACAATCCCGAGTAAAATTCCCGCAAGCGGCGTACCGTTATAGTGACAAACTGAACTGCAAAAGCTTTTAGATGAGATGCTAGAAAAGAAGGAAATACGGCCCTCTACTTCACCTATGGCGATGTCATAGGCAGCTGCTGTGATGAACTACTGGCAGAAATTGACAAAAGCAAAGGCCTAAATACGGTAACTGCTGAAACCGCCCCGAGCAAGCTTTGTCTAAGCGGAAAGGACATTTTTTCTAACAAGCACGGTTACATTAGTTAGAGCCAAACGACTAGGATGGTAGATAAAAGCTGCATACGTAGAAACAGCACGAAAGGTGATGGCAGCCCTAATTTGTGCAGTCCCAGGCAAAATGCTTATACAGTTTGAGGTAAGGTCATGCACACTCATGTGCACACGGCGTATGCTTCAGCAACTTGGATGGAAGGGCACGTCCCAAATGTACGGCGAGCGCAACAAACACTTTGGTACCGATAGGACGAAAGCGTATTTATTAACTTTTTGACAAATATGATGCTGTTGCTTGGCTGACCACGCCATTTTTCAGGTAGGTTAGCAGGTGAAGTTTTAATAAATGATTTTGGGATAGTATGCGTAGCATCATAAAGCAGCACAACTGCGGGTGCTGTTGATGTCTGTAGGTATACCTGACCCCTCCTATCATGTGATCTCAGTAGTGAAGTAGGCAAACCTACCGTTAGCGTCACGTGGGGTGTCGCTACAGGTGGTGGCCGTGGGTGTACCTAACGAGCAAGCAGCAACACGCTTGTGGTAAAAATAACTAAGCAAGGGAAACAAGAAAATGTCGACATGCAAACACTAATGGTAGTGAGTGGCTCCTGCCGGTTGTACGAGATGCGCGGTTGATGATACTGGGGACCGCAGTCGCA
Source organism: Dicrocoelium dendriticum (assembly GCA_944474145.2). Taxonomy (NCBI): domain Eukaryota; kingdom Metazoa; phylum Platyhelminthes; class Trematoda; order Plagiorchiida; family Dicrocoeliidae; genus Dicrocoelium; species Dicrocoelium dendriticum. Next base: position 70,049,492 of record OX104063.1, read on the forward strand.
GCACAGGACCCAGTCAACTATCAGCCCGCCCTCTGCCCCGCGGTCTAGCTGAAGCACAAAGCGTACTTGTCCTTGTCGTGCACGGCTGGTGATTTTTCATGGTAACGACGCTGCCATGCTGACTCGTATGCCTTGGTAGTGATCTGCGCTTCCGTCTAAAACGAAGTGGGTCGCGTTCTTCCTCCTGACCCAATGGCACCTCCGCTATAGGCGCTTTGCGTTACTTACCAATAGAGCCTTCCCCAGTAAGTTGTGGGATGCCTTCTGCTGCTTCCCATTTGGTTCCGGAGGCAGGATCCTCATAGTCTTTGGGAGGACGGGTGCGCTTTGCATAAACTCATGTAACTGCTCTAGAACCTCCGTGTGCTTTACCTCTCCAAGCCTACAAACCTGCACCTGAATATCACCCAAAATCTGATTGCACTCGCGAAACTTTTACTAACCTGATACTGGATCCACTCAGGTAATGGATTGCAGCAGAACGATGATGGACGACCTGGAAGGCGTTACACGCGGATGGTGCGCACGCGACACCCCAGAGGCTGCTGCACCATATCTCATCCAACAAGCGGCCAACCGTGTGCAGTGCCTGCGTTAAGTGAGCACACGGAAGCAGACATTAACGAATGAAGCTGCTTTGACCTGTTACGACACCACGCAATGACGCCGTGCATTGCCCTCGGAAACCTTGCACTGGACATTGACCATTGGAGAAGCTAACAACATCTTTTGTTTTGTGTATTCACAGCAAAACCGTACCCTAGCGTACTCTGCAAACAGGGTAGCAGGCTGTCCAATACTGCCGAAGCAAGAATCCAATATTACTCAGACCAGTCCGTTTTGCCAATCAACTCTTGCCACCGCTATTGGGCAGCCAGCACGCGGGAAACGACGGTGATAAACCGATTTCATAACGTTGTTCGCTCCGAAAAACCACGCTTAAAAGGCCATCTTCGTTCTTCACCAGAGTTGGCGTATGGCAGCAGAACAAACAGCTTGACCTCACGCGGTGCATTGCCCATGGTGAGACCAATGGCAACCATGTCCTTACCAAGTAGATGTGCGTCTCGTGGTTGCTCGCCCTATCGGCTGTCATGTACCTATCGAACAACAAAAGGCACCCAGCGTAAACCAAGTTCCGCACCCACTGCTTACCGAGCATTCCGTCTGTCGCACTTTTCGCCGATAAGGCGTAGCAGCGGCAAGTCACATCCCGGTGTAAATGAAAATGGCACAAAAACTACGCCCGCTTGTGTACACGAATTGAAAAACATGAAGCAGCGCCATACACTTATCAATCACCACTCCCCGGGCCGCTTCAGTCGCTGGTAACAAAAGGCACATGTTGCGCACACCGTCTACGTACGATGCCGTTGGTTCATTCTGAATCAAGGCGTATAAAATGTACGTCCTACACCATATACATCTACAAATATGCACTACCATATTGGTAGCCACCGCAGTTCATCTAGGGTGTGGCATCCGCCAGTAGTACCTCACGGTAAGTACCCACGAGGTCAAGTACGTAACCTGGCGCGCAAAAACACCGTATCTCTGATCCACTTACTCAAAGTTACACTGACCGACGCTCTCAAGCAACTTCAAAATACCGAATGTTTTCGTTTCTCTTCATGTATCACTTTTACCATGTTGTAACAAATATGACTTTTACATTCGCACCACATATTGTCACAGGTTGCCTTGGTAGTCGCCGCTGTTCTCCTTTTCTTTACTTTTCTCTTCTCTTCCCAGAGGTCTGAAGTTATCAGTAGAAACTTACCTAGAATCCCATGTGGCTTGTTTGTCTGCGACCGAATAAACCTACCAAGACAATAGTGGATCAAGTCAGATCTCCAACAAACTCACTCTCATCCTGGTCTAATATCAATGGACAAGTTGACCTGGATGTCCTTACCAAGAAGATTGGATCAGACAAGGCTAGTCTACAAGCATTCCTTTAAACTAAATGGTGACCACAACATACCTGAACCACTCCATATCTACCTATCCCTTGGTCCCACTCGCCAAGCGTCCAAGCGCTCGCTTATGACTTGTAAGCCATCGCAGGCTGTGCCGTTGACTAGGAAAACATGACTTCACCGTGACATCAACTGAGTGGTTTGAGTCTATCCTGTTCCAGCAACTATTTAGCAACGGTGCTCCAGGACGTGGTGGGCTTTCTTCTGGCAAACATTCTCTCTAAGAAAAGCCACTGAATTCTGTTTAACAGCACTGCGACGAGGCGGATATACCTTGCCTCCAACTAACGTCACGGCCGCATGGTTACCCAAACATCCAACCACACTCCCACCACGGACGTCTCACAACCCTTCTTATATTATCCACGCGAGTAATCACGATTGTATTGGTACTTATTCAAACTGGAATGACATAGGCACATGCTCTTCTACATACATGCATGAACCCTCAGCTTCAACTTTCTTGGCTAACTTGCACCATGCTGTATACATCCCCGATATTCAGTTGTACCTTTAGCGTGATCATGCCTACCTCGGCGTGCCTTGTACTGCACGAGAATAAAGCGTTTATTTATTTACGTTAGTGAGATTGGTACGTTGGAGTTCCATTTAGCCATTGCGGCAGCAGATAATGGTGTTACGCGAGTGAACATGCCATCAGTCTGTCAGGCTAAAGTGTGGTGCTTATAGGTGTTTCGAAATGGCTTCCACTTAATCATTCACCATGAGATATCAGTCGGCATACCTAAGGTCCCGAGCACGATTTGCAGTACTGCGGTATCGCGACGGGCATGTTTTCTCACTTGTGGATGGACTAGCATAAACTGCATGGAGTAAAAATATCCCCCATGCACCATACCGCTACGTAGTGCTTGAGTGTGGATTGAATACAAGAATAACAGCCACATTTCACTAGTTTTCGAAAATCACACGTAGAATTATAAGTAACCACTAACACTGTCGGTGGTTAGTTAGCATTTGAACGTGGACTTAAAAGACAGCCTTTAGTCCGAGGTGGGGGTCTCAACGATAGGTTGAGACAGATATAGAAATATGGAAGCAAATGCCATCAGCATGGTTACCAGGTAGAAGGATACACAACTATACGTAGGGTAAAACAGATGAACATGGTACCTGTGTATTGTACATGCTGCTTGCTATAAGCGTTAGTAGACGATAATATCATACATTTCCTGATGGCCCCTTGACGCTACCACCTCACCATCACATGTAGTAATTTCCGCTGCTCACCGTTCTACCACTGGCTTTTGAAGGCGTGTGCAAACTATTTTAGCAAATTTACATGAAGTGCCTTGCACATCAACTATCTTAAATAGTATGTGCTGGGACAACTGGGCACGCTGGTATCTTCACAAAGAGGTTTGTTATGGAACCACTTAGACATGGCTGGGAAAACAATGAAAGAGTACATCTCTATACCCGTGGTGTGCGTTGTAGTGAAAACATTGAGCATCGCATCGTTGGTCATATGAGGGTAGAAAAATGACAGGTGGCAAGAGCCTCGGCAGATAGAGCAGATGTGTTTAGCTGATCGATTGATAATCTCCTTCAATTTGGCTTCCTCGTCGTACTTTTATTACATACAATTTACTGACAATCTGTCACCATACATATCGCTTGCATCTATTCTTCGCCACAAATTAATTTTTTCTGTGCTGGAGTTATTTTTAACTAAAGATTTATTTAAACATTGCCACAGGACCACATTTGAACTAACCTACATTTAAGTTACTCTAAATGATCCGCCATTTCTAATTTAATCTGTGGCAGGAACGTTTGCTCTTTCGCACCTTATCCCTATAATAGCTGACTTATCCTAACTTCAGTATGGGTAATGTACGGCGGGAAATATAGCTTCACTCATTCCTGTGACTAATATATGAAACAGAACGTGTGGCAACATCAGCATGTTAACCTCTAGGTAGTGGCTTGCCGGAATCATTCACGTTACACACGGACGAGTCAACGTAAGGAAACTTGCAACAAAGTTAATTAGGCCTTGCACACCGAACTTCCAAACCGCGTTCCAAAGCGTGGAGGGGTTGTAGACGACGGGCTATAAGGATTTGGTTGATCACCACCCAATTGTTCATTCGAATGCATGAACTTAAGTGGAATTTTTTGCACCGCCACCGCTTGTAGCCAGGAGGTAAGACGCGCCTTTTACTCTAGCGGCATCACTATTACCACTGGCTTTTAATATGGGAATGCTAGAGTTTGCATCCAATCTAAGGGATTTATGAGTGTTCCTTTGAATCCGTCACCCACACAAGCACCCACATGCACCCGCGCACCCACACACGTTTGTGGCCCTTCAACTGGACATATAGAGGAGGGGTACCTGGACGGCCTATGTATTGCGGACATTCAAAATGAGCAACACTAACATGGACGACTGAAGGTTATTTGGGGTCACTCCCAGTAGAGTGCCACTCTGGTCGGGCACTAGGTCTGCGTGGATTGTGAAGCCATCGTGAGTGAGATTGCAAAGCACTGTCGCACGAGAAGAACGGACGTGTTACCATGCATTTGAGCTCCGTTCCCTGTGTAGATACGGACACCTAGGGAGGTAAACTCAATGAGCGCATGGTAACCAGTATTCATGCGTCTGGTTGTTTAGACTGTAGTCAGTCTGAGCCTTAACTTCTGCGGAAAGTTCGCACCAGCGCACTAGAAGCAGGTGAGTTTAAAGTTTGCACCATACGACACGATCCCAGTGGGAGAAACTTTATCCTCATTCAACTTAATAAGATAAACATGTAACACTTCCATTTGTAAGGAAAAACTGCCAACTTTTCTACTTTACGATCATTTGCATGACAACGGTTTACCGGCCATCGCAAACGTTACCACCGTTCCGGCTGGCTCACTACTGGCATTCTTTTGGGCAAGTTGGCCTAAATTTGATTCACCTCATCTATCCGTCAGAAAGCGCGGAACACTGAGTGTGCGCGTCGTACTTATTCTGCACTACGCTCGGCCATTGAGAGCACCTCAAGCATAACATTGCGCTGGACCGCGTAGGTCCCGACTAGGCCTCCGAACAAGACCGCAGCAGCATGTGCGGCGGAAGGAGTGTTGAGCAATCCAAAGTTGTCAACCTGGCTCGTCACATTGAATCCACCCGGCGAAGCGGAAGTCTGCCTAGAGATTCAACGATTGAAGAGGTTCAAGTCTGTCGGCTAAGACGAAGGTTCTCCAGAGTTGATTAAGTACGGCGGTGTGGCGATCATTAACCAGCTGAATCTGCCGCTCGCAAAAACCCGGCATAACGAGTAAGCACCTTCCTCTTGGGGGAAAGCAGTTATCGTCCCGATTTTCAAGAAAGAATCTTGCACTTCATGGATAAATCTTCACGGGATCACTCTTGGTTCAGTTGTATCCAAGCTATTGGCAACCATAATGTTTCGCATCCTGTCCTCAGTACTTGATTTGTATTACGGTGAAGCACAACCTGGTTTACTTCCCGGCGGTAGATTCGTGGATCAACTCTTCAAGCTCCGTCAGCACCTCGAACATCGTCACGTTTATCACAAGCCCACTATCATTGCATACATAAGCATAGGTGCCGCTTTTGACTCCGTTGATCGACCTGCTTTATGGCGTTGCTTGCTAAAGAAATATACCGCCATCTTACGAGCACTTTACCTTCATACATCCGGCAGCGTCCTAGTCTATGGAAAGCGTTCCTTGCAACTCTCTGTCAATAGTGATGTGCGACAGGGCTGCTCTATGTCACTATTCCGCTTCAACTTCGCAATTGTAGATATTCTGTCAAATGCTCCAGCAAGTTTTCAACATTTTGGCCTAGAGCTACTACCAAGTATGCGAGTGACTGACGTAGCTTATACTGATGATACCTCCTTACTTGGTGACGATCCCTAGGGTATGCAACGCATTCTGGATCATTTGGCGGTTGAAGCACCTAAGTATTAGCTTTGGCCCATTTAACTGTAAAGCACTGCTCAGGGATTGGCGTTCTTCCGCTCCCGTGCTCTATGTAGATGGGGCATAACTTGAACAGCTAGATAGTTTTCACTTCCTTGAGAACTGTATTTCTGCTGACAGCACTATCAACGACAGAACTTCTCTTCGCATCGCTAAAGCTCGAGCAGAAGTTGTCAACCTGAGGCACCTATGATGTCGTCCTGACGTCTCGTTCTCGCTGAAGGGTCGCGTGTACAGCATAGCTATTCGCTCAATGTGGTTGTATGGGAGTGAGTGCTGGCCGATTCGTTTGGAAGACTTGCGGCATCTTTCTGTCTTCTATATCGGTTACTTAAGGAGGATTACTCGTGTTTGGTGGCAACGTGGAGTTAATGGTAATAGCCTTCGACGTCTCAGCTTGGGGCATTCGAGTCTTCCTACGACAAGCTGCTTTCCAGTTGGTTCGGTCACGTCCTACGCATGGCACCTGAGGGTCTAACGCGCCGCGCTCTACTCGCTCGTCAAGGACCTGGTGGGTGGAAACCGCGTGGTGTTCAGCCTTCCACATGAAAATAGCACGTGCAATCGCTGACGTCATGTCTAGCCGCTGTTGGATCCGTACGCCTTGCATGAAGGGGATCCAAAATGCGGAGTGCCAATGGCTTAACACTCGAGAAGACATGGCCGGCAACCGGAAACCGGGGAAAAATTGTGTACGGAATTGTATCGCTTCACCTGTTTAATGTTTCAAACATTAAAAATGACAAAAGATAGGGAAAACCCGGCGTGTGAAAAACAACCTAAGAATGTTTCCTTTCACTTTTGTCAAAATGTTCCTTTCTTCCTGAGACATATTACCTTTAGTGTGTTTCTCACCTACAAATACTATGCCACGATGCGTATAACGCGATGACTTTCTGTTGTCCTTTAACTCCATGGTTTCTTACAGGCTCCGCGTTTAGTTGCTATACTGCTGTTGTTAGTTAGCAGCATCTTGGTTCGGAATTGCCTGTGCTTGTGGCCAGCCACAGGACGCCTGCGCCTAGAGAGGGAAGGTGGGTGGCTTGCGCTGTGCCACCCACAGCTCCAAGCACACACTTCATAGTTACAGTGTAAACATATATACATACATACGTGGTACGGCGGCATCCGTATACGCATTTGCCGGTCACAGTGACCTCCATGGGGACAGCCACAGGACGTCTGCGTCTACAATGATGCCCATGGGTAAGTGAGCTGCACCACCCACAGTTCCACCCACACACCCCATACCCGGTGTAAACCCAACTGCATAAGATCGGGATGCATGTGAATGGGAGCCACGTTTCCTCAACAGAGCCGGCCCACACTCCTTCCACAAGCAGAACGGAAGCATTCCGGTCTAATTGGGAGATCATGCAACCAGACATACGCATGGCGTTGGCTGGACCGTAGCTCGTTCCACAAAGGATGAAATCACTCGTTGAGCCTTACACTGTCACGAGGATGGTGCACTCCGTCCCCTCGAGTAACGAATAACTTTCTCCTGGTGACAGAATGGACGAGATGGTGGGTAAAAGAGAGGTAGGCAACTTGTCAACCTTCACATCAAGCGCAGCCACACCGGGAAGCTAAGGTAACATCTACTTTGATAACACAAGCTTACGCAACACGCCGGCTAACGTGGCATATATATCACCTTATTAGCCTGGATAAGTAAGTCGGCTGGGAGCGTACTCATTGTGTTTCTATTCCACCTGCAATAGTGACTTCTCCTGCACCTGAGCAACCACCTTTATCGTAGTCCACGGAATTCGCATTGCTCAACATTTGACTTGGATTCGCAACACCTGTAATCAACATGAGTTTGTCCTAAACTCATCTCCTTCATGTTCTGATAAGGTTATGCTCGGTTTGCACGAGTGTCCTTTCCCTGCATTAAGTTGGGCTTACATAAGCTGTACGCTTAGCCTCGTCGAATTCATTCGATATACATTTATACATAGGTTAGCGTCATCCATGTCCACTTGTCTTTCGAATATAACATATGCGCATGCGTTTACCCAAACTGAAGTGTGAGCTATCACAAACTGGATAGGGACGCATTAGGTATTATGATTATTGGTACGATAACCGTGTATGGGTTTCGGTTTGAGTTCAGGCTAACAAACAATTTCGCAGGCATGACAATAATTACGAACTGTTGATGTTTTCTTCAACCTTTAGACTTGACAGACTTAAATGTGGACATCCATATTTGAAGGAACCCGATATAACCATAGTGAAGCAACTGCTGTTTGGGATGTGAGGTAAACTACTGGTACAGGGAAATAGTGTGCCCTTAAGTGATGCCCTCTGCATGTACAGTCTGGTTTGCATGAGTGATGAGGGAGTTGCTTAACCTGTAAGCCAGTGCGATGCAGTGGCTATTTCTGTCTCTCTTTGTCTCCGACTGGCTTGGTCATTTGCTGCCCGAGGTAGTTGCACCTGCTCAAAGAACGATTGATGCGCACCCTTTGGTGTTGACAGCTGACATCAAGTCAGTCTCGCTGCTCACTCTCAAACACGCGACCTTCAAAACACTGTTTTCAACTTTTGTGCAACTATTCAAGTACCCAACGGTTTGTACCTACCGACGTGTACTCTACAGTGGCCATAAGCTAATTTCTAACAGTCTGCATCGCACTTCTCGGGTTCAGTCATTTTGGGTGCACATAAAACCATTTCCGCTGTGCGCCGATTCTTTTCCCTATGTAATATACCAACACACTGACGTATCATTCCTGTAGGGGTTGACATTCTTCTCTGTCTATACAACAGATTAGCCATGTGCAATGCAACTTCTGACAGGCGTCTGCTCTTCCGCATTCTATCCGCTTAGTAAGTGCGTTTTTATATGCCACGGGTAAATCAGTATAAATAAATAAATAGTATATTCTCGAATTTCCGAGACACACCTGACCAGGCATGATCAACGTTTACAAGCAATTATGTTTCGCAACAAACACGTTGCTATGTATGTAATCGGCAGTAAGCCGTAAGTTGCGCAGGCTTTGGAAATTGTAAAATGAATCTTGAGGTATAAATTCGTCAATGCATGACGACAAGT
>OX104063.1:70059005-70121322 GCA_944474145.2 Dicrocoelium dendriticum
CACACAGACTGTGAGAGCTTGAATGCGGGAAAGTGCATCGGCGACGGCGTTGTGCACACCTGAGACATGCCGTATATCGGTCGTAAACTGAGCGATATAGTCAAGGCGGCGCGACTCTCTAGGAGAGTATCGGTCGGTAGTCGAGCCGAGCACGTAAGTCAGGGGTTTGTGGTCGGTGAAGACGACAAAGGAGCGGCCTTCTAGGATGTGTCGAAAGTGACGTATCGCTAGATATACGGCTAGTAGTTCTCTACCGAACGTGCTTTAGCTAGATTCGGTAGGTTGCAGACTTTTGGAGAAAAAGGCTAAGGGCTGCCACGTGTCAGCTACGCGTTGCTGCAAAACAGCGCCGACTGCCACGTACGAGGCGTCAGTACTGAGGGACAGTGGGGCGGCCGGATCGTGGTGCGCTATAGAAGCTATGTTGGCGATAGCCTCTTTCAGCGACTTAAAAGCAGCGCTAGCTGCGGCAGAAAATTCGAATTTCTTGAGTTTCCCTCGGAGAAGGTCCGTGAGGGGTTGCATCAGGGATGCGCAGTTGGGTATAAATCGTCGGTAAAAATTAACAGGACCATCAAAAGGCCTGAGTTGTTTGAAAGAATGAGGCTCGCGGTAGTCGATGATGGCTTGAATTTTATCCTGCAGTGGCACGACGCCTGCAGAAGAGATACGATGGCCCAGAAAATTGACTGCCTCGACACCAAACGAACACTTTTCTGCGTTGATCGTCACCCCGTGTTGAGATAAACGATCAAAAAGTGTTCGTACGTGGCGTATGTGCTCTTCTCGTGAAGAGCTTGCGATTAAAATGTCGTCAAGATACGCGTAAGCAAAGTCTAAACCGCGACAAACTTGGTCGATGAAACGCTGAAAAGTTTGCGCGGCGTTCTTTAGGCCAAATGGCATGCGCAGAAACTCGAACAAACCAAATGGAGTTGTCACGGCAGTTTTAGCGATGTCCGCCTCGGCTACCGGAATTTGGTTGTATGCGCGTACCAAGTCGATTTTGCTGAAGATACTTTTACCCGCCAGACTGACGGTGAGATCCACTATGTGTGGGATCGGATAGCGATCAGGCGTGGTTACCGTATTCAAGGATCGACAGTCGCCGCAAGGACGCCAGCCCCACAACCTTCTTCGGGACCATGTGCAGAGGCGACGCCCATGGGCTGTTGGACGGTCTGACGATACCAAGTTGAAGCATGTGGTCAAATTTGGCTCGTGCTGCACGTAGTTTGTCTGGAGCAAGCCGTCTTGGTCGTGCGCTAACTGGTTGACCGCGCGTAACTATGTGGTGAGCGACCTCTGTCGTGACTGGTGGAAGCTCTGCAGCCGGTCGAACCAGTCGTGGGTATTCGGAGAGGAGGCTCAAGAAGTCGGACGGTGCGTCTGCGATCCGAAATACAGGGCTGATTATCGGGGCATCTGAAAGGACACCATCAACACCTAGTTTCGTACGGTCGTCTAAAAGTCTGTGGCGACCAGCATCAACAAGCAACCCAAAATGTCGGAGGAGGAGGATACCGATAATTGCGAGGGGTACAGACGCAACCATGAAGACCCACTGAAAATCTCGGCGGATTGAGGTCTAGGTTCATCATGCGCTGACCGAATGAAGCTATCGGAGAACCGTTGGCCGCACGCAAAGTGTACGTAGGCTTCGAGTGCTTGTCGCTAGCGGTCGCTGGGATGACGCTGACTTCCGCTCCCGTGTCGATGAGGAACGTGATGGAAGAACGTCGATCCTTAACGTAAAACAGTCGGTTTGCTTGGTTATTGAATGATACGTTAGTAGTGCTAGTATGCGGGCTATTCGTTTTCCCTGGGTCGTGCCTAATGCAGGGAGCCCGACAACGTCTAGCTCTTCCACCGTATTGGCGGTGATACCAACACACTTCTTCGACGGGTTTGACATTATCTGACTGAGAACGTGCAGCGAAAATGTTGCGCTTTCGTGCCGAACGTGACGTACTCGGTGTAGGCACAGACGAGCCGCAATGAACGATAGCCAGAACGTGGTCAGCATTTGACCGTGGCACACGCTGCTTTGAAGCCTTCATTGCCGCTATCCTGCTGCGAAGTAGCGCAATTGCCTCGTCTTTAGAGTCAGATCGGTCTAGCGATTGGGAACAAACATGGGATTCGGTTTTCATCGGTGGGAATACGTCACCGGAGTTACTGGTCGTCTGCTGCGGAAAACGTTCGAACGCAGCGTCTGCCTTTGTAGCTAAGTCTTTCAAGGGTGCATCTATAAACATGGACAGCATTACCGGCAATGGCTCTGGGAGACGTGCAAACCACAGCTCCTTTATCCCTTCTTCGCTCAAGAATAAGGAACCAGCGATGCGCTGAAGTTCGCGGAGCAATGTCGACGGCTTGCGATCTCCAAGCTTGAGACCATTGAACTGCTCAAATCGTGTTCGTGCGCTGGGTCGTAACTCTTTCAAAATCGCTTGCTTCATCGTTTCATACTTTGCCTCATTCGATGGGCAGAGTAGAATGTCCTCAATCAGCGTCACTACCGACGGAGGAAGGCGTGGGACGAGCTGATTGTACCTTGGACGGTCCGCCGTTATGCCCTTATTTTCTAGTTCGATCTCGAATATCTTAAACCAAACTTATGGACTGTGTTCCATGAAACTTGGAACAGCCAAAGGAAGCATGGTTACGCTGTGAAACGACTCAGATGCAACTCTCGAAATGTGAGTCGAAAGATAAAGAAGGAACAAAATACGATAAAAGTACTAAAATTACGCAAGAAACAAACGAATATAGGTATATAATAGAGAAAAAGAAACGAACTCACCAAAAAAATACAAACGAGAAAAATGTTGAATTCGCGCGTGCGAATCGGGGTCACCAATTTGTAGGACTAGTTAATACTAGTCCGAGACGATGCGCGGAATTAACCGCGGATATCAGAAGGCAATTGGAGTCGGACACAGCGGACTGTATTCGATGGACTACAACAAGAAACGGACGGATGAAGCGAGGCAAGAGCGTACACGTGAACGCGGGAACTTACAAGGCAGTTGTGTGTCGAGCCGGTTGTAAGATTAAAACAAGAAGGAGTAATGTACAATCGGTCAACAAGTAAATTGTACACGAAAGATAAGAGTTATCTTTTTGGGCGCTACACCTGCAACCCTGTGTACCGGAAAAACACTGCCTAAAGAACGTTATTTCCAAGTGGCGGATAGGACGCTCTCCCTAATTAACATCAGCCTGTTTTGGATTAATCCGACGCTTGCTTAGGCGGTACATAAACTAATATTGGAACGCTACAGAGAAGATTAGCATGGCCTCTGCGCAAGGATGATGCGCAGGTCGTGAAGTGTTCCTTATTTTTTTCGGCTGTCACAGCATTACGGTCCACTGAAGTCTTTTTAGTGAGGAAAAGCGAATCCAGATTGTTTCCTGAGAATCGCGACATATTTGGACTACATCTTCTATGGCGTCCAAATGCGTGTCTTGCGCTAAAGGAGTTACTTCTCGTTCAAAAGCCGTACAGTGCTCTGGATGTGACGGCTGGATGCATATCGCTTGCTTTGGCATCGGTCCTGATCAGTATGAAGCACTACAGCTGATGACTTCTCCAGCTATTGTTTTCTTTTGTGATGCCTGCCGTACTTCGTTAAACAGCAGACGTCTTGTGAATGGGCTCTCCTCGGTCAGCCCTCACCCCATTCCAACGAAACCCAAAGCACCCGACACCCAGGTCCCCCTTATTACTCCTCATTCTCCCCCTTCTGCCTCTGCACCAACCTCTCCCACAGGTAAACGAAGTCGCGGGCCGTCTGATTCTTTCTCTGAGCCATTGGAATACGTCCATCACAGTGAGTCCAAGACAAAGACATCGGTTGTAAAGGAAAGTACCACCGCATCTGGTGGTATGTATAACGCTAAGACTAAGTCGAAGTCTAAATCCAAGACTTTCTCCCCTCAGTGCCAGTTCCAATCTGTCCTCGACAAGATTAACCATTTGGAATCGCTGATCAAAGACAGCGCAAATCCTCCTCAACCGCAGACCACCAGACTTACACTGCCACCTTCCCGTGATCGATGTCTCATCATCATGAATGCGCCTGACTCGACCAAAGGTGCCCCAGCCGGAAAGATGCTAGACGACCAAGTGTTCCTAGAACGACTGATCTCTGTGTTATTCGATGAACGCGAGCAGGGAATCAACATTATCCCGGCTTTCCGCTTAGGTTGTATGGCAGCGAAGCATCAGTTCAAATGGCTGATGTACTGCTGTTGATGATGATGTGAGTTGCAACGAGACTGGACCTTAACATGGTGCGACGGTTTGCGTACCTCATTGACCCATTGAGCTATACTGGCTGGTGCCTCCGGGCACCTTGAGAGCTACTCCTACCAGGTTGGTTAGTGGTGAGAGGTCAGACAAACTCAGTCTCCTGGTCCTCCAGTTTGGGGGTTTGAAATGGGATGGCGTCCATTTCTGTAAAATTAAATCATTGCCACCTCCCCGCTGCCTTGTGGACAGGCTTTTGAGCCAAAGGTTTTGGATGAGGACCCTAATCATTCTCCTGTCTAGGTCTGGGCGCCCTGGCAGTATCCCAGCCCACATACAACCATGACATTTTCTTCAAACATAAACTTCATCCTGCATCGGCCGTCGCGCAGATTATCAAGGGTCGCCTTATCTGCTGCATACAGCAGGGCGGATAAGCGAAAACATGCTACTGCTGGCGCCTCCCTTCTTTCTTTTCCACTTTTTTCTCTTACTCCCATCCCGGTCCCCATTAATAACCTTCCTTCTATAATTCCCAGCTTAATTGACAGCAACCGAAGTGCTACTGGAGTAGAACCATCTGCAGCCACCATCTCACAGCACCTATCGGCAAAAGTCTCTTATAAGGCCACGCTATCCCGTTTCCATGTCGACATTCAACGTTCGCACTCTAAGACAAACAGGTCAACAGGCTGCACTCGCACGCACCTTGGACACACTGGGTGTTGATGTGTGTTGTGTGTCCGAAACTAGGATCAATGACCCTAACGGGGTTATTGAATTGACTGCACGCGGCTTATCCTCTCGTTATTGGTTGCACGCATCCGGAGACGCCGATGCAGCACTCACGGGTCAAGCTGGTGTAGGTATCATTCTAAGCTCCAAGGCTGAGCCATCGTTAGTTGATTGGATTCCGGTGAACAGCCGTTTATGTGCAGCCCATTTGACGACATCATCCAAGGTTGATTCACGAAGTAGTACAAAACGCTGTTTGTGATTTCCGTTTATGCTCCCACCGACTGCAGTTCAAATGTTGTCAAGGACACGTTCTATCACGAACTGAACGCGCTACTACGCAGTGCTACTAGTTCAGATATTATAGTACTTGCAGGGGATATGAACGCACAAATAGGGCGTCTGAGCTCTTCAGAAGCTCAGCTGGGTGGTACTTATGGGCTTAACTCCGAACGGACTGACAACGGTGAGCGTCTGCTGCAACTGTGTGTGGAGCACCAGTTGTTTCTTAGTAGCACTGCTTTTAGACACAGTGGGCACCGAAGTGTCACTTGGCGTCCTCCTGTAGTTGGCCAGCGATGGACCCAAATTGACCACATAGCCATAAGTTACAGGTGGTGTGGTTCCATCCTGGATTGCCGCTCGTACTGGAGTACCTGTGTCGACTCTGATCATGCCTTGGTACGCTGTCGTTTCTCCATGAACTTTACCGGGAGGCGCACCAAGCGTCGCCTACGATTGGCAACTGAGAAATTGTCTCAGTCCTCGGTCAGGCAAGCCTATCAAGAAGCGCTGCGTGTCGAACTTCCGCTGTCTTGTCCTAATGACACTGAGCCTCAGTGGAATAGGATCTCGGCCGCCATGCACGACGCAGGAGCATCTGCTTGTGGCACTATCTCGTCACCGCACCAGTCACTGGATATCCTAGAGGTCGGTGAACCTGTTGGAATCTAGAAGACACCTCCCGGCTGGCTCTGAACACAATGTGACCAGACGGGCTATTAGGCGTAAACTAAAGCAAAGCCTACGTACTGACAAGGAAGCCTGGTGGACCACTCGGGCTCAAGAAATGGAGGAGGCAGGAGCAGTAGGCAATTACCGCAAGCTCTTCCAGCTAATCCGCACCACTGGTCCCAGGAAACCAGGCGTTAGTGAGACAATCAGAGACAGCGCGAGTGCGCTGATACACAATAAGGAGCGCCGTATGGCTCGTTGGGCGGAACACTTTCAAGATCAGTTCAGCTGGCACCCTGCTCCCGGACCTCTTCCTACTCAGGTGATGCAGGACGAGCCATGGGGTTAGTTAAGCCTCCGTCGGAGGCCGAGGTCCGAAACGCGATCACAGCCCTTAATCGTTTTCGTGCCGCTGGCCCGAATTCCCTCCCACCTGCACTATTTAAGGATGGAGGTGAGGTCCTCTGCAAAGCACTGACCTCCTTATTCGAATGTATCTGGAAGAAAGTGTCCCGGCTAATTGGAGCGAATCGATTATAGTATCAATATACAAGAAGGGCAGTCGCACAGACTGTTTTAACCACAGAGGTATTAGCCTAACGCCAGTTGTGACAAAATTACTGGCCTCGATTATCGTTCGTCGCCTCACTGCGGAACGGGAATCTCGTATTAGGGAAGAGCAGGCTGGTTTCCGCCCAGGACGTGGCTGTATAGACCATATATTCACTTTGCGGCAGGTGCTAGAGCAGCGCCACGCATACCGCAGACCGACAATAGCTGTGTTCCTCGATTTCAAGAGTGCGTTCGATTCAGTCGATCGATCGATTCTGTTCGAAATACTTGCGCGGAAAGGTGTTCCCACGAAATATGTGAACATCCTTCGTGCTCTGTACTCGAACACTACATGCCGCGTCAGGGTCTACAGTGTCCTGTCGGATAGCTTTCCGACCACAAGTGGCGTTCGTCAGGGTTGTCCGATTTCCCCATTTTTGTTCAATTTCGTCCTGGATTCCATCATGGAGTGTTCCCTTGCGGAATCTCACGATGTAGGCGTTGAAGTGCTGCCTGGTGAAAGGTTAGTTGATCTAGATTATGCAGACGATACCGTCTTGCTTTTCGACGATGTTGGGGCGGCACAATCAACCCTGAATAGCCTGTCCAGAGTGGTCCCATTATTTGGTATGCACTTCGCACCTTCAAAGTGCAAAGTGTTGCTGCAGGACCATCAGCCACTTGATGACCCCTTGACGCTTGCTAACGAGGAACTCGAGGTGGTTGATCAATTCACTTATCTTGGCAGCTGCATCAGCAATGATGGGCGCATAGAAACTGACGTCAGCTCACGCATTGCAAAAGCCAGAGCTACCTTCTTGAACCTGCGGCATCTTTGGCGACAGAAGGGAGTTTCCCTTCGTCTGAAAGGCCGGGTATACAATGCCACAGTGAGGGCCGTTCTGCTCTATGGTAGTGAGACTTGGCCGCTTCGGTCTGAAGATCTGAGGCGCCTTCAAGTCTTTGATCATCGTTGTCTGCGAAGCATTGCTGGAGTCGGATGGCACCAGCGTGTCCGCCACGATGACATGCATAGGCTAGTACTAGGAAGTGATAACCATGCTAGTTCCCTAGAACAACAGATAGCACTGAATAAGTTGCGTTGGCTCGGGCACGTGCTACGTATGCCTGGTCACCGCTTACCTAGGAGGGCATTGTTTAGTCTGCCAAGTGTAGGGTGGCGCAAAGCTCGAGGTGGACAGAAGTTGACTTGGCAGCGGCAAATGAAGTCACTGACTACCAAACTGGGTGCCGTTGGTCCGTCTCGCCTTCCAGGCTGGAGTCCACGTGACTCGCCTTGTGCTTGGCTCGAGACTTTACAGGACATGGCTCACAACCGACATCAGTGGCGCGTCTGCTGCCGTCTTCTAATCGGATTGCCTGTTTAAAGTGTGTTTGGTGCTGAGTTATCTGCGGGGTAATGGCTGATTATGACGCGTGGCAGTGAAAGCCGCAAGGAAGCTGTCTCGCTGATGCCGCCTTATCTTTGCACGATAGCCAGCTGTTTGTGACGGTATGTTGTTAACACAAGGTATAGGCGCCTTGACCCTGAATGTTTGCTTAGGGCATTAAGGTTTTCAGGTAAGTCCCTCTTCTCTCCCTCTTATTCTTTATTTCATAGGTCCTCATGGTTGTATGGCAGCGAAGCATCAGTTCAAATGGCTGATGTACTGCTGTTGATGATGATGTGAGTTGCATCGTTACTCATCGCCTGGTCCTGACGACTTGCACCCCTTGTTCCTCAAGACTATGGCTCAATACTTTGCTTCACCTATCACGCAGGTTTTCCGTCGATCGTTTCAGTCCGGACTTCTCCCATCTCTTGGAAGATGGGCATCATCAAGCCCATATACAAAGGAGGGAACCGGAAAGACCCAGCTAGCTATCGGCCCGTCTGCCTTACATCGATAGTGTGCAAAATCATGGAACGGGTCCTGAAACGGGCGCTTCGGCTCCATCTCGAGCGGTTGGATCTGATATCCGGTGCCCAACATGGTTTTCGCATAGCTCGCTCCTGCTCTATCAACTTGCTTATGGCTAGAGAAAAATGGACAAATTCAATGGATGTTGGCAAACTCCTGGATGTTGTGTTCGTGGACTTCATTAAAGCTTTTGATGAGATCCCGCATGAACAGCTTCTCTACAAACTCCGAGGAATCGGTGTCACCGAAAACTTTCTCACGTGGATTTCTGATTTTCTGCACACGTTCCATGATGGTGAGAGTGAACAAAACCTATTCCGATCCTGTGTATATGACCAGCGGTTTTCCACATGGCTCCGTCCTCGTCCCCGAACTCTTCAACATCTTCATCGACGATCTACCGTCTGAGCTTCATTCGGATTGCTTGATTTATGCGGATAATCTAAAGATATGAAAGGAGGTATCCTCTCTAGAGGATGCTGATCGACTACAAGTGACGCTCGATCTCCTGCACAATTGGTCGATTCAGTGGCGCTTACCCATTAATCAAGACAAATGTTCCGTCCTGCCTATCAGCGCTCCTGAACCATTCGGCGCTTACCACATAGGTGGTTTCTTACTCAAAAATGTCACTTCAGAGTGAGACCTGGGCGTGATTATTTTCCCATACTTAAGATCCACACAGCACACCATGAAGAGGGTTGCCGCTGCCTACGGGATGTTTTAT
Source organism: Dicrocoelium dendriticum (assembly GCA_944474145.2). Taxonomy (NCBI): domain Eukaryota; kingdom Metazoa; phylum Platyhelminthes; class Trematoda; order Plagiorchiida; family Dicrocoeliidae; genus Dicrocoelium; species Dicrocoelium dendriticum. The sequence continues at coordinate 70,068,151 of OX104063.1, forward strand.
GCCATCCGAAGAGCATTCCGTCGCTTGACACCGGAATTTTTTAGACTTCTGTTCACCTCGCATGTGTGTCCGATTCTGGAATACGGCCTCCCTACTGCCTACCCGCTTTCCAAATTTGAGCGCGACATGATCGAAAAGGTCCAACGGCGTGGATTGAAGTTTGTTTCCGAGTAACGTGACCTGCCGTATCCCCTTCGGCTTCGACATTTGAATATGTTTTCTATGGATTACCGTCGCCGGCGTGGGGACTTGATTTTTACCCGTCGTATCCTCAGGGGAGAACTAGGGAGAGTTGCAGGAATTCTTCCACCTCGACATCGGGAGTTCGACTAGAGGCCACCAATGGAAAATATTCAAACCACGGTGGTTCAAAGTACGGCCCATTCTTGCTCTGTCCATTCGCGTTGTGAATAATTGGAGCCGGTTACCGCCGCCCGTCGTTGATGCACAGACGGAGGATTGCTTCAAACGACTACTTGATTCACACCTGTTGAATACGCCGGGGTCGTGTTGCTTCAGCTACGAGTGCGATGGCCTCTCCGGAGTTTGCGTTGCGCAATGACGAGCATCCCAGCAATGATCGGGAAGCGATGGAGCTGACAGGGGATCTCCTCTGCTGCTCTCTACTACTCCATGAACCAATAAACCTAACCATGGAGGACGGTATCTAGGCTGTAGACGACATCGATAAAGTAGATGCGCTGCTACTTGTCTACCAAAACCTGCATCGGAAGCATAGTGAGTCAGGCTTGTCATCACAGCCGCACTGCTCAAATAGCTATACAATGCGGGAAATTATTCTCAATATGCCAGAGGTCTTCACAGTGCTGGCCAGTTTGAACCCTTATAAATCAGCTGGTCCTGACAATGTACATCCCGCCATAGTTAAGCCCCTGGCTGATATCCCTCAGTATCCTGTCACGGAGTTATTCAACCAGTCTCTTCAAGCCGTCAAGTTGCCACCTGATTGGAAGCAGGCGACCATTGGTGGGCTGGCATGCGTAACACATAACCGAGCCGTCGGATCCTGGTACGTGAAATAACAGTGCTGAGCGGTCCCTTTTCCTGTGCCATAAACAAGGCGTCGAACACGCTCGTTGCTCACGCGGTGTTCCCACCAGAGGTGAGCTAAATTACGAAGGCACCGGTGGTCGAACGTAACTGGCCTCTTCAGGTCCATTGCTTTAAGGGGCCAGGTTTCACAACCGTACAGTAGGGTCGAACGTACCGCTGCATTGTACACTCTACCCTTCATGGCGAGAGTGATGTTGCGCCGCCGCCATAAGTGGCGAAGGCTATCAAAAGCGCCCCGAGCTTTTGCCGTACGGTTCGTGATCTCATCTTCAATCCCATGGGCGCTGGTACAACTTCCCAGCTAGTTGAATTTTGAATGGCTTCTAGCTGATCCCCACCAAGGGTCAGCGAAGGAGGAGGTCCAGACCAATCTTGGAGGAACGCTTTGCACTTCGAGGGTGCGAAGCAAAGCCCGAAGTGACGGACAGCTAGTGCTAATTTGTCCAGTGCCACTTGACACGTCTGGGAGCTGTCACAGATTAGGGCAAAATCATCAGCATACTCTAAGTCAAGAAGTCATTCTCCTGGGAGCAGATCCACACCTAAGTCGTGTGCTGTAAACGCGATTTATATGACTTTCAATAACGAAGTTGAAGAGGAAAGGCGACAGTGGACATCCTTGTCTCACACCGCTGGAGATATTAAAGGGCGACGACAGCTTGCCGTAAGCCCTCACTCTGCCCGACCGACGCGCATATAATGCTCGGAGAATATTTACATATTTCTCTGGTACACCTTTCCTGAGTACACAGTCCCAAAGGGCAAGTCTATCCACCGAATCGAATGCACCTTTGATATCGAGGAACACGACAACGGTGGGCCGGCAATATGTGACGGTGCTCCGACTGACGCAAGGTGAAGATGTGGTCAGTGCAGCCACGACCTCGACGAGATTCATCTTGCTCTTCACGAATCTGGCTTTCACAAGTGCCAGTCGGTCTGTGAAGGATGAGAGAGGCAAGCAATTTGGAGGCGATGGAGATCAGACTGATTCCTCTATGGCTGCCGCATTCCGATCGTGAGCCTCTCTTGAAAATTGGGACTATTTCGGAGCGGCTCCAATCGATTGGGACAGTTTCCTGCTCCCACCGTTTCACTAGCAATTCGTGTAAATTATCCACAAGAGCAGGTCCCCCGAATTGGAAGAGGGCTGGAGGAAGATCATCAGGTTCTGCCGCTTTATTTAACTTCAACAGTTCGATCTCACGTTCAACTTCTGAGCGAGAGGGTGGATCCAAAGGGACAGCTCAGGGAGCGGGGCGATCAGTGGCCGGCGAGAAATCTAACAATTCCGACCGATTAAATTGCCTTTCAAAGTGCTCAGCCCAATGCTTCAAGCGTTTTGACAAGTTGTGGATAGGCTGTCCACTCTCGTCACAAATTGTTTCACTAACACCAGGTCTTCTGCTGCCCGATTCCCGTATCAGACGGAATAATTTACGATGGTTACCAAGGGCAGTGGCCATTTCCATCTCTGATGCACGATGAGACCACCAGGATTCGCGGTCTCTCTTCAGGCTAGCACGGAGTTTTGCCCGGAGCTCTTTGCGAGTTTCATTGTGTTCGCTTCCAGCCGAAATATGCCGGCGAGCACCTATAAGTTCCAGAGACTGTGAAGAGGCCCAATGTCCATGTTGGCGATTAGACATTACCACATGAGGATTTTCCTGCTGCTAGTAAGGTCTGGTGAATATGAGACCAGTGACCTTCAATTGCATCCAGTGAGTGTTTATCCAACTCGCATGACAGCGTACTTTGATAGGCATTCAGAACAGCTGGCTTTGTCAGTTGGCTGGTGTCAATGAGCTCACAACGTCGTCTTGGGCGTCCGTCAAAGCACATCCGCAGGTCAGCACATACAAGTGCATGATCGGTGTCCACACCTGTGCTCCAAATCGAACGACAGTTCTGGATGCAGCCTCTCCAGCGGTAACTGGTTGCAATGTGATCGATTTGCGTCCAAGGCTGGTGGGCGCCAAGTCACCCTCCGGCGGGTGCTGTGTCGGAAGTTAGTGCTCGCAAGAAATAAGCGAGCATCTTCACACAGATGAAGTAACCGCTCACCGTTATCATTACGGGAGCCCACACCATGTTGGCCTCCCATATACAGCTCATCAGTGGATAATTTTCCAACTTGAGCGTTCAGATCCCCGACCAGCACTACAGTGTCCGAGCTTCTTCTGTGGCTAAGGAGCTCGTTCAGTTGACGATAGAAGTCGTCTTTTACCGAGTCATCGCTACAGTTTGTCGGTGCATAGGCAACAATAACGAATAGACACCTGTTAGTCTCACGCAACTTCGAAGATTTAAACGAGCCAGCCAATCGGACCGCACACATCCGGCTACTGATTGGAATCCAATCAACCAGAGCAGTTTCATCCCGGGGACTCAGCGTAATATCAACACCGGCTTGGCCATTGCTCGAAGCTGCATCGTCACCGGATAGGCGCAATGAGAAAGTGCTGCTAGTGTCACCTGAAGGGGATCGCAGAGTGAGCACAGAGCTCGAGTCTTGCAGGCGGATCTCCGATAAGCAGCAGATATCGATTGAGAGGGTCTCTGATGTTCGGTCACGTGCTGCCTGTTGGCAGATCTGAAGCAATGTGCGAACATTGAGGCATGTCAATCTGAAGGAGGATCGAGGGCTCCAAATGGAAGCCGATGAATTGGGCTTGACCGCTTGGTTGGACATGGGCCTGTTAACAGTGCAGGAATGACGCTCCGCGTTCACATGTGAGTTGAAACTAAAAGACAAGCGACTATTGAAGCAAGGTGGGAGAGGGCCGAGAATTGGGGGTTGAAAACAGGGGGGATAAAAGTGAAGCTGGAACGGGACGATAAGGGTGCAAAAGCGTAAGAGGGGAAATAAGAAGAGAGGAAGGCTTGAGCAGTAGCATCCAAACCCCTATCCACCTTGTTAGATGCAACAGATAGGGCACCGTTGATTACCCTCTGCGGTGGCCAGAGCATCAGAAATTTATATGAAGAGAGATTCATTGTATTGTGTGGGCAGGATACTGTCAGGTTGCCCAGGTCTAGACAGGAGAACGATTAGGGTTCTCAACCAAAGCCTTTGGTTCAAAACCCTGTCCGCAAGGCAGCGGGTTTGGCATTGGACTACAGAGCCCGTTTTATGAAATGAGTAGCCACCCCCATTTCAACCCCCAACCTGGAGGGCCAGGAGACTGTTTGTCTGGTCTCTAACCATTGACCAGTCTGGTATGAGTGGCTCTGAAGGTGCACAAATGCACCACCCAGTATAGCTCAATGGATCACTGAGGCACACAAACCATCGCACCACGGTAAGGTCCAGCCTCATTGCGATGGATAGAGACGTTTAGGATCATTAAGGGACTTAGTGGTATTAGTCCCACATATCTGTTTGAGTTGGCTATGTCAGACCATCTGCGCGGGCATCGCCTGAAGCTCAAACAACATAGAGCTCGTTTGGACATCAGGGCAAAGTTTTTTTATGAACCGAGTAGTTAACTTCTGGAATAAACTTCCTTCTGATTTAGTGGAGTGTGAGTTTGTAGAAGCCTTCAAAAATGGCTTAGATGAGTGTTGATCTATCCTTTTTCCAGAAATATTGTAATTGTATTGGAATATGTAGTGTATTTTGATGCTGACACATGGAAGTGCAAAGATTGCTCTTGTTCTTGCTTCATTCTCTTGCAGAAGTAAGAAGTCAATCCGTCGAAGTGCCGGGGGCCGCTTCACTTACCGACACAAGAAGCTAGACGCTCGTTAGGCGAAATCCTCTATCGTCCGTTTGACCTGACCTGACGCTCTCCTGCCCTGCAGGTAACAGCTTGTCGGTTTTACCATTTTATACTTGTTTCACACTCTTTGAAAGCGTCATGTCGGACTCACTGAATACCGGCGCTAATATGTCTTACGCTGCGTTGCTCAGCGAATCTAATGCTGGATGCTGCAGCGTGAGCTGCTCAAAGCCCGTGACGGACGAGTCTGGTGGCATGCAGTGCTATGTATGCAACTACTGGTACCATGAGACCTGCACCGATTTGAGACCTGATCAGTACGCAATGCTTTCGACTAGCGATAGCATGCTGTTCAGTTATCTTCTATGCCGTCGCCGTTGATCTATGCGTCTTGAGGTCAATGAGGAGACATCGAGCAACGTCGGGCTGAGTAACCAACAGTTGTGGTCTTTCCTCACATCTCTTGATCGTAAAGTGGAGTTACTGATGAGCAAAATGGGTCTCTATTGATCTCGGCTCATTGGAGGAAGCCACGCAGCCAACCTCACCTGCTGTCCATGAGAATCCGACTGACGTGATGGCTACTGTGTTTTGTGCCCCAATTACCCAGAATGCCCCTAAAGAGGTCTGTGATGTCGTACTGGAAGCCGTCCAAAGCAAGACCGAACTTATAGCCCCTGTGCCCAATAAATCAAGAGGAAAAGGACGAAGGAAGTCCGTAAGGCTTCCTCAAAATCTGAAGGTACTGAAATCATAAAGGTATTGGAGGTGAAGCAAAAAGCTCCAACTCCAATCACCCCAGTTCCATTGGCGGAGAAACGCGCTGTGTCGACTTCGGCCACACCCGCAAAGTCTGAAAAGACTAGACCGGTGAGGGAGTTGAAGATAGAACACAGTCTCATCCTCAATTACTCCAGCTCCCTTGGCGTAGAAACGCGCCGCGTCACATGCCAAACCGGTCGAAACTTGGGTCGAGTCGAAGGCTCGTGGAGCGAATACGCCTCGTCGAGGTGATTCTTTTACTGTTAGTAGCGTTATCTTTCGTAACGTTGCTGAATCCGCGGCAGCTCTTCCCAAGGAACGCATGCTGGATGACCTCCAGTGGTTCAAGCTCTGCGTCAGCAAGATGCTTCCACCTGATTTCCCCATAGTCACTATCGGGAAGCTAACCAGATGGGGGAGCGTCCCTGTAGATACGCCAAATCCGCGACCCCGACTACTTCGTGTAGTCCTCTCAACCCCGGAGGAACGCAAAGTGTTAATGCGCTTTGCATTCAAACTCAAGGGTAGTAATGTCAGCGTTCAGCCGGACCTCCCACTGACAGATCGACTGAAGTTAAAGGAAGCCATCAAAAGCCTCAAGAGCTGGTGAGCAAGGCCTTCGTCTTGTGGGTTTTCAGGTAGTCAGCCAGAAGTCAAATTCTGCCCTACCAGAACCCCTCCTGGTAGCGTACGACCCAGGGATGGTCGTGCCGAGTTCCTTCGGGTAGTGCTTAGTAATGTGCGTAGCCTAAGAAACAAGGTACACGAGGTGGGTCTACTTGTAGACAAATCTCCCGACATACTTGTTATCACCGAAACGTGGCTGTCCCCGGATATCACAGACGGTGAAGTATGTTTACCTGGCTACGCACTGCTTAGATGTGATCGCTCTGTTGGCCGCCACGGTGGGGGCATCGCTCTTTCTGTAAGTTGTAAACTTCATGAGTTGAGGACCTGTGTTTTCCAGTCGTCCGATCAAACTGTTGAAGCCCTGTCGATCATTGTGTGCACTTCCTCTGCTCAGTTTACAGTGGTATATTGAAGTCCTGGAAGTATTTCCAGGAGGTTATTGAATTTATTCGTACTCAGGCTGCCAATAGGTGTCTAATACTGGGTGACTTCAACCTCCCTGAAGTCTGCTGGGCTGATCTATCTTGCAGTTCGGCGGTGCGCACTTTCGGTTCGGATCTCCTCGAGCTCACATTGCAACTGCCTTTGCATCAGTTCGTGGACCTCCCGACTAGATACATGAGCAACCAAATTCCGTCTAGGTTGGATCTCATTTTTGCGAAGTCACACGACTTCGTAAATGATATTACCTACGGCTGTCCTCTAGGAGCCAGTGACCATGTCTGCATATCCTTTCGATGTGCTCTAAGTGTCATCAAGCTACCGCTGAGGCATGTCCAAATATTTGGCGGGCAGACTTTAACGCAATGCGAGACAAAGATTCGGTTCCGCGTTGCGCGATCACCGTGGATGACACCGTTGAGACAGCCTGGGAGAACTTTAAGGCATACCTCACCAAAACCTCTGCTCCCCACATCCCACTCATTAATAGAGGGGTGACACGGGCGCAGCCCCCTTGGATAGATTATACAGGTAAATACCTGCTCGGAAAGCGCTCTAAGTGCTAGCGAACTTACCAAGCGGCTTTATCAACCAGCACCTACGGGAGCTATGGAGCGGTTAGAAATAAATGTAAGCAACATCTTAGAACTCTTCGTCTTCAGTACGATGAGGATTTGGCTAACGCAGCCGTAACAAATCCAAAGAAGTTCTTTGCTTACGTAAAGAGACGTAGCGGTACGAACTCGTCCATACCGGCTTTACTACGAGGGGACGGGACCCATGGGCATACCGACTATGATAAGGCTTGTATACTTAGCGAACAGTATACTGGTGTCTTTTCTCGTGAGGCCTTTCTACCTCAAGTTGAACTGGTCACAAAGGTCCAGGAGGATTCTTGCCTAACTAATCAGCATAACGGAGACATAAGTCTTCGGACTATTTGCAAGGGCTAAATCCTTCCAGCTTCTGGCCCTGATTCAATTCATCCGAAGCTGATGCATGAATTGACCGATGAACTAAGTGGCCCTCTGACATGCATGTTTACAATATCGCTCGACAGCTGTGCCTTACCTTTGGATTGGAAGAAGACAATCATCTGACCAATTTTTAAGGGTGATGACAGAGCTCTGCCCGCGAACTACCGGCCTGTCAGCTTGACAAGCGTAGTAGTTAAGATGTTTGAAAAATAGGTCAGGGATTCGGTGGAGAATCGCCTGATTAAGTTTAACCTTCTCAGTGCGGCCCAGCACGGATTCCGTAAGGGATTTTCATGTCTGATAAATTTACTTGTATCCCGTGAAAACTGGACCGAGGCAGTAGACAACGGTCACGTTATCGACGTGCTTTTCGTTGATTTCTCGAAAGCCTTTGATACTGTCCCACATCAACGACTCTCATTGCAGTTGAGAGTGTATAGGATATCTGGAGCAGCCCTTAAATGAGTCTCTGCTTTCCTAGAGGGGAAAGAACAGTGTGTACGCGTGGGGCGTAGCCTTTCGCTTAAACAAACTGTTCTTAGTGGCGTTCCGTAGGGTGCGCTTCTAGGGCCGTTGCTTTTCGCAATTCATGTCATTGACCTACCCCAGGAGCTTGGCGTACCGTCGCTATTGTTTGCTGATGACCTTAATCTCTGGAATCTTGTGGAGATGCCTGGTGACGCTGAGGCACTTCGGAGTGCCTTGGATAGGCTCTGGGATTGGTCCACCTTACGGTTAATGCCTACAAATCAGGTGAAATGTTCTGTCCTCCGCATTGGAGGTGCTACTCCCCCCACGCGCTATGTAGCTGGTGGGAGGGAAATCTCTGCTGTCACTCGACAGGTTGATCTAGGTATCACCCACATCTCATTGCTTCACTCTGGGGACAATTGGAGGAAGGCTGCTTGTAGAGGCTTCCCTATGATATGGATTATTCGCCGCTCCTTCGATGTCCTAACAACCAATATCTTTGAGAAGCTTTTCTCAGCTTTTGTGCGACCCCACTTAGTGTACTGTATCCAGGCTTGTCCACCTTGGAACTGGAGAGGGTTTTGCGAGTGGGTACTGGGTTAGTGCAAGGATTACGGAGCCAAACGTATTCCGAACGTTTGCTTAGCTTGGGTATGTACTCAATACACTACCGCAGAATTACAGGAGACTTGATCCTCACTTACCGGTCCAGACTTGTCCTGGCTATTTAGTCCCGCTAAACTGCCTAGTCTACGAGGTCACCCGTTGAAGCTTCACAAACTGCCTCCCGACCAGGTAAGGACGGAAACTCGCTTGCGCGCCGAGTTATAGAACGTTGGACTCGTCCGGAGCACGTCGTCAGGGAGTCTACGGTTGAGGGTTTCGGGCGTCAGATGCTCTTGAGTGGCAGTACCGAACGTTCCTCTTCTCCTAAATGACTTGTATCTTCAAATTCCCCTTCGTACTTTTTAACATTTCTACTGATACCTTGGTATCCTCATTATTTGATTGACATTCCTCCTCTTGTTTCCTTAGCTTACCTTTCATTCGTTTACTTCACATAAAACGGCCTGGCAGGGACTGCTGGGCAGGAAAATGTGGGCAGTAATTGGTTGCACAGGGTGTGATACGGTCTCTGTTTAAGGTTTTTCAATATCTCAAGCAGACCTATCAATTCCCGAGCCGACGATACGCAAAAGAAGGAACATTTCTGGAATTATCTTATTGTTCCGGTCCCAACTGAACTTGAACTCGAAAGCTCAAATTCAAATGGGACTGGAACGACAGGATTATCCCGTGAATGTTCCTTCTTCAGCGGGTCCTTGAACCAGGAGTTGGCAGACTTTGAAAGACTGATGAACCTAAAACAAAGACCGCATCACACCCTGTCCAACCAATTAATGTCCACGTATCTTGCCCTAGCAGTCCCTACTGCGCCAGTTATGTGGAGTAAGAAAGAGAAACAAGTAACCTCAGAAGGCAAAAAGGGAAAGTGGAAAGAGCTAAACAAGCAGAATATCAAGATATTTGAGTCATTAAAAAAGAACCGAAAAGTGAAGGTGAGTCAGTTAGGAAAAAGGATAGGTCTGGCATTGCCACCCAAGAGCATCGAGATGGCGCGAGAAACCCTTAACCGTAGATTCCCTAACCACCTGATCTGGAAACGAATTCCAGCGACAGAGGAGTTTCAGTGAGTGACCGCGGAGATTAGGGAACGTAGCGGGAATAAATAGCCCTGACAAGTCCGGGCCGATCTTACCCGTCAAAATAATATGAGAATCAGGTCCCCTCTTATCTTTCGGTAGTGCATTGAGTACATCCCCAAACTGAGCAAGCGTTCAGGATACGTCTGTCCCCGTAGACCCTGCACTAACCGAGTGCCCACTCGTAACACCCTCTCCAAGTCTACTTTGTCTTGGATTAACACATGGTGGACAAGCCTGGATACAATATTCCAAGTGGGGTCGGAGGGATGCCGAGAATAGCTTCACGAACAAATTAGCCGTTAGGATTCCGAAAGAGCGGCGCATGAACCACATCATACGAAACCCTCGACAAGCAGCCTTCTTCTAATTGTCGCCAGAATGAAATGCTGATGAGTGTACGACCTCTAAATCAACCTGCTGAGTGACAACAGGGAGCTCACCACCGCCGACAGCATATCGGGTGGGAGGATTAGCAGCTCCGATTCAGAGAACAGAGCACTTGGCCCTATTTATAGGCATCAACCATAAGGTAGACCATTCTCAGAGCCTATCCAGAGCACGGTGAATTGCCTTAGGACCCCCCGGGATATCCGCAATATTCCAGAGCTTAAGGTCGTCAGAAAACATTAGTGATGACATTCCTAGCTCTCCCGGCAAGTCATTTACATAGATCGCGAACAACGATGGCCCCAATACCGAACTCTGCGGGACACCACTAACGACAGGTTGCCTGAGAGAAAGGCTACGCCCCATCCGTACACACTGTTCCCTCCCATCAAGGAAAGCGGACAGCATTAAAGGGCGCGACCAGATATACCGTAAGATCTCAACTTTAGTGAGAGTCGAAGATGAGGAACAGTGTCAAAAGCTTTCGGCAAATCCCAAATAGCACGTGTACAGCGTGGCCACTGTCTACCGCTTCGGCCCAGATTTCACGAGCTACAAGTAGATTAGTCTGACGTGAAAATCCCTTGCGGAATCCATGTTGCGCAAAACTGAGAAGGTCGAATCTATTCAGGCGGTTCTCCACTGAATCCCTTATCAGCTTTACAAACAACTCGACTACTGCACTTGTCAAACTGACAGACCGGTAGTTCGCGGGCAGAGCGCCGTCACCGCCCTTAAAATCGGACAGATGATGACCTCTTTCCATCCCGAAGTTTGAACGCAGCCGTCAAGCGATATTGGAAACACGCATGTGTGAGGACCACTCAGCTCAGTGGCTACTTCATGCAACAGGTTCGGATGAATTGAATCAGGACCGGAAGCTTTAGAGAAATTAATGCCTTACAGCAGCTCGAAGACCTGAGTCTCCGTTATGTTAAACTCAGCTACGCAAGAATTCTCTGGAACTCTTGAAACCAATCCAACCTATGGTAAAGAGGTCTCCCGAGCGAAGAACCCAGTATACTGATCACTAAGTATACAAGTCTTGTCATAGTCAGTTTGCGCACGGGTCGCGTCTGCTCGCAATAACGCTGGTATAGACAGTTATGCCCCGCTGCGTCTTATAACCTAAGCGAAAAGCTTCTTGGGATTAGCTACGGCTGGGCCTGCTAAACCCTGCTCATACTGGAGACGAACAGTCCTGAGATGTTGCTTACATTCATTTCTAATCACTCGATAACTATCATAGGTACTGACTAATGGAGCTGCTTAGTAGGTTCGCCAGCATATAGACCGTTTTTTGAATAGGTACTTGCCTGTGGTATCTATCCATGGAGGCTCTGCCCGTAACTCTCGTCCTCATGTGTGGAATATAGGGAGTGGAAACCTCCGTAAGATATGCCTTAAATTTATCCCAGGCTAAATGGACAGAGTCAGCCATCGAGATCTCACAGTTCAGAACTGAAGCCTTAGCTCGCATCGCACTAAAGTCCGCTCGCCAAATATTCGGAAGTAATTCAACATCGGTCTGTTGGTGTCTTAAAAGAGCACATCGAAAGCATACGCATGTGTGATCGTTAGACCCTAGAGATGCACCGTATGAAACGTCAGTCATGAAGTCGAGGGACCTAGCGAAAACCAGATCTAAAGACGGTATTTGGTTGTCTACCTGCCTAGTAGGGAAGCCCACGAACTGGTGCAAACGCACTTGGAGAGTCAGCTCAAGAGAGTCTACACCGAATGTTCCTGACGGCGAATTGCAAGAAAGATCGGCCCAACAGACTTCCTGGAGGTTGAAATCCCCTGGAACTAAACGCTTATTCGCGGACTGGGGTCGAATAAAATCAATTATCCCCCTGGAAGAACTTCCAAGACTCCTGTTTATCACTACAACTGTAAACTGGTTAGAGGAAATGCACAAAACAGCCGATAGGGCTTCAACAGTCTGATCCGACCACTGGAATATGTAGATCGTCAACACATGTTACGGCTCACATATAGTACAACGCCTCCGCCTTGGCGACCAACGGAGTGACCATTTCTAAGCAGCGCGTGGACAGGTAAACATACCTCACCGTCCGTGATATCCTGAGACAACCACGTTTCAGTGAAAGCAAGTATGTCGGAACAAAATTTGCTTACAAGTAGACCCAACTCGTGCACCTTGTTCCTTAGGCTACAAACCTTGCTACGTACTACCTCAAGGAAGTCGGCACGACCATCCCTGGGTCGTGCGCCATCAGGATGGGTTCTGATAGAGCGGAAAATAACTTCCGGCTGACCAACTGAAAACTCACTAGACGGAGGCCTTGCTCACCAGCCGCCCGTCTACTTTTGATGTTTTTCATAGCCTTGTTTAACTTCAACCTATCTGCCAGTGGAAGGTCCGGCTGAACGCTGACGCCACTACCCTTAAGCTTGAACGCAAACCGCAGTAATGATTTGCGTGGAAAGGACCACGCGAAGTAGTCGGGGTCGCGGATTTGGCGTACCGATATGGTCAGCGTTCTGACAGTGACACCAGGGAAGCCAAGTGGAAGCAAATTGCTGACGCACAGTTTGAACAACTTGATGTCATCCAAGATGCCTTCCCTTGGGAGAGCAGCCGCAGATTCAGTAACGTTACGGAATAGAACGCTACTATCCGTGAAGGAGTCGGCACGACGAGGAGTGTTTACCCCACGTGCCTTGGATTCGACACTTCTACCAGCTGTTTTCACCACTGGCAGTGGGTCTATCACTGTCTTTGCAAACGATGTCGAAGCAACGGTAGTGTAGGTTTTCCGCTCTATTGCCGACGCCTTACTAGTTCCTGGGTCTTCAAGCCCCTTCGAAGTTGTACGGGCAGATCTAATCCGCTTCTTCTTTGGGTTCACGGGAGCCGGGGCCGTTGACCTTGTGTCGAAATGAGCAGTTCCCAACACTTCGTCCGAACGGGCTGGTTCAGTGGCAGCCGAGACGGTCAGCATCTTCGGAATGTTCTCCTGTACACAACCGTCAGATGACTTTACGACTATCAAAGATGGCATCTTTCTCGATGCCGTGGCTACTAATTCTCTGGGTTTAGTAGAGGGCTTCTGGTATTTCCGCACCCTATTTTTCTTCACTTTGACCGGTTCATGAGGATTGTCAGCAATACTACCTGGAGTGTCCGGTAGGATGTGCGACTTCTTGACCGAGTGACAGACCCCCAGCGGATGGATCGTCAGCAATATTGCCGTCTATTGTAGTGTCCTCAGTCGCAATATTCAAGGATTTCAAAATCAAATCCATTTTCGCATCGATCGAGGCAATAGAGGCGAGTTTGGTTATCACCTTCTCAACACCTGCCAGCCTTGAAGCCAGCGCTGAAAGTTTAGCACTGGTGATAGCCGGGCGCGTCGATCTCTGAGCACAGCATTCAGCACAGCCGAAAAGGAAGTGCACAGTGGGTGATACCATTTTGTACTGGTCTGCTTGTAGGCCGGTGCAGCTTTCGTGTTACCAGCGGCAGCAGACGTCACACTGCATACCGCCAGATAAATCTGTTACTGTCTCGGAACAGTTAGACTGTCCGCAAGCTGCACTAGACTTATCAAACGAGGACTCCAAGGGTCCATCCGCCTCGGTGTTTAGCGAGACAGCCATGTTCATGTGGAAAACAGCAGAATTATAACACGTATACAATAGGAAAACGACCTTAATAAAAAAGGCAAAAACAGGGTGCAAAACGGGATTAAAACTGGGAACAACCGGAAAAATTAACAGTAAGCGCTAAAGACGCTTTGGCCAGTACCATTTTAATCGATCCAAGATATCTTGAATCAGAGGAACTTTGACAATAATCACATTTTGTTTCAAATATTTGGCTCAGTAGCCTGACCAACAAGGCAATGGGTGGTTTGGAGATTTGCTTGAGGGACTACGCCCGGAGCCTTTGGCTCAATAATCTGACCCACAAGGCAGTGGGGAGCAGATTCAGCTCGGGAATGTGATTGCAGAGACAGATTGGGATCTGCTTGACGGCCGTCACACACAGCCTTTGAGGTACTGGAACGATTTATATATGTTTTGCGACCGTAGTAGCATACACCTGCGACCACGGCCAGACGCAGGTGGGTTTTGGCGGGTTTGCACCAATTTGACCAGGGGCTGCCTGGCTTGAGATGGGTAGTAGCAAACCATTGAACACCCGGAGGTGCCCTCCCACCGTCGGAGACGGCGTGGCGCTCGTGCTCTACGCCAATCGAGGTGTGAGCTTATAACCCGTAACCTGTTGTCTCCCATGGCTAGGTTTTACGGGAAGTGGGCCATCGACCACTTCCTAACCTCCGAAGAGGATGGACTAGGATATTGGCAGGGCGCCCACATCTGATAGGAGAACGACTCGGGTCCTTAGTCAAAGTCTTCGACTAAATATACACCCGAAAAGCAGCGGGTCTAGCACATGGTCAGTTCACTGACTTATGCAGATTGGTGTCCTGCATCCTAGCAGGGCGAAGGGCGTAACCCAACTTCCACACAGCGGTCGCCACGTGGAGGCGTCCAGGACATGAGCCAATTGCGCAACAGTAGCAACAGTGGGTAGATCATATGTCAGGATCTAGCTACCACCAGCCTCAGCGCACCATAGGCTGTCCCGCCTCACTAGGTATGTGGACAACCAAATACCATCTTTAGATCTGGTTTTCGCTAGGTCCCTCGACTTCATGACTGACGTTTCATACGGTGCACCTCTAGGGTCTAACGATCACATATGCATATGCTTTCGATGTGCTCTTTTAAGACACCAACAGACCGATGTTGAATTACTTCCGAATATTTGGCGAGCGGACTTTAGTGCGATGCGAGCTAAGGCTTCAGTTCTGAACTGTGAGATCTCGATGGCTGACTCTGTCCATTTAGCCTGGGATAAATTTAAGGCATATCTTACGGAGGTTTCCACTCCCTATATTCCACACATGAGGACGAGAGTTACGGGCAGAGCCTCCATGGATAGATACCACAGGCAAGTACCTACTCAAAAAACGGTCTATATGCTGGCGAACCTACTAAGCAACTCCATTAGTCAGTACCTGTGATAGTTATCGAGTGATTAGAAATAAATGTAAGCAACATCTCAGGACTGTTCGTCTCCAGTATGAGCAGGGTTTAGCGGGCCCAGCCGTAGCTAATCCCAAGAAACTTTTCGCTTAGGTTACAAGACGCAGCGGGGCAAAACTGTCTATACCAGCGTTATTGCGAGCAGACGCGACCCGTGCGCAAACTGACTATGACAAGACTTGTATACTTAGTGATCAGTATACTGGGTTCTTCGCTCGGGAAACCTCTTTACCATAGGTTGAATTGGTTTCAAGAGTTCCAGAGAATTCTTGCGTAGCTGAGTTTAACATAACGGAGACTCAGGTCTTCGAGGTGCTGTAAAGCATTAATTCCTCTAAAGCTTCCGGTCCTGATTCAATTCATCCGAACATGTTGCATGAAGTAGCCACTGAGCTGAGTGGTCCTCACACATGCGTGTTTCCAATATCGCTTGACGGCTGCGTTCAAACTTCGGGATGGAAAGAGGCCATCATCTGTCCGATTTTAAGGGCGGTGACGGCGTTCTGCCCGCGAACTACCGGTCTGTCAGTTTGACAAGCGCAGTAGTCGAGTTGTTTGAAAGCTGATAAGGGATTCGGTGGAGAACCGCTTGAATAGATTCGACCTTCTCAGTTTTGCGCAACATGGATTCCTCAAGGGATTTTCACATCAGACTAATCTACTTGTAGCTCGTGAAAGCTGGGCCGAAGCGGTAGACAGTGGCCACGCTGTACACGTGCTATTTGGGATTTGCCGAAAGCTTTTGACACTGTTCCTCATCTTCGACTCTCACTAAAGTTGAGATCTTACGGTATATCTGGTCGCGCTCTTTAATGCCGTCAGCTTTCCTTGATGGGAGGGAACAGTGTGTACGGATGGGGCGTAGCCTTTCTCTCAGGCAACCTGTCGTTAGTGGTGTCCCGCAGAGTTCGGTATTGGGGCCATCGTTGTTTGCGATCTATGTAAATGACTTGCCGGGAGAGCTAGGAATGTCATCACTAATGTTTTCTGACGACCTTAAGCTCTGGAATATTGCGGATATCCCGGGGGTCCTAAGGCAATTCATCGTGCTCTGGATAGGCTCTGAGAATGGTCTACCTTATGGTTGATGCCTATAAATAGGGCCAAGTGCTCTGTTCTCTGAATCGGAGCTGCTAATCCTCCCACCCGATATGTTGTCGGCGGTGGTGAGCTCCCTGTTGTCACTCAGCAGGTTGATTTAGAGGTCGTACACTCATCAGCATTTCATTCTGGCGACAATTGGAAGAAGGCTGCTTATCGAGGGTTTCGTATGATGTGGTTTATCCGCCGCTGTCTCGGAATCCTAACGGCTAATTTGTTCGTGAAGCTATTCTCGGCATCCCCCCCCCGACCCCACCTGGATTATTGTATCCAGGCTTGTCCACCATGTCTTAATCCGAGACAAAATAGACTTGGAGAGGGTGTGGGCACTCGGTTAGTGCAGGGTCTACGGGGACAGACGTATCCTGAACGCCTGCTCAGTTTGGGGATGTACTCAATGCACTACCGAATGATAAGAGGGGACCTGATTCTCACTTATATTATTTTGACGGGTAAGATCGGTCCGGACTTGTCAGGGCTATTTATTCCCGCTACGTTCCCTAATCTCCGCAGTCACTCAAAGACTGAAACTCCTCTGTCGCTGGAATTCGCTTCCAGATCAGGTGGTTAGGGAATCTACGGTTAAGGGTTTCTCGCACCATCTCAATGCTCTTGGGTGGCAATGCCAGACCTATCTTTTTTTCTAATTGACTCACCTTCACTTTTCGGTTCTTTTTTAATGACTCAAATATCTTGGTATTCTGCTTGCTTAGCTCTTTCCACTTTCTCTTTTTGCCTTCTGAGTTTACTTTTTTATCCTTCTTACTTCACATAACCGGCCCAGTAGGGACTGCTAGGGCAGGATACGTGGACATTAATTGGTTGGACAGGGTGTGATGCGGTCTTTGTTTTAGGTCCATCAGTCTTTCAAAGTCTGCCAACTCCTGGTTCAAGGACCCGCTGAAGAAGGAACACTCATGGGATTATCCTGTCTTTCCAGTCCCGCTCGAACTTAAACTTGTATTCACAGATCCAAAACAATCTGCGTCATCATTTCCCTTTTCCTGATTAACTCGCCTCTTCATACTTCCATGTCCTTTTCTCAAATTTTTTTCATGCATATGTATTATATTCTTATTTCTGGTGGACTTCTTTACTCTGTACCTTCGATTTCTCTTCTTTCCCTTTGTTTACTTCTCTTGATTGCCGCAACTTTACTGCCATCTGATGTGTACCGCTGGGCTCTGCTGTTCCTACTGCAACGGCGGCGGTCCCCAGAGGAATGCCGCTTCGCAGCCAGTTGCGTCAAACCGGCACTGAATCGGAATCGACGGAGCGTACAAGGGTCTCCCCTCCTGCTCTTTACACACCAGTCAACATCAGGGACTGCTATGGCAGGAAATGTGGGCATTAACTGCTTGGCCAGGGTGCAATCCGGGTGTGTGGTGGAAAGGCGCAACTAAAATGGCTTAACTACATCGTCCCCGATAGATATCCGATTCCGCACATCCATGATTTTTCAACTGCTTTACATGGAAGAACAATTTTCTCTAAGATTGACTTGGTGCGTGCATACTACCACATTCTGGTTGTTTTCGACGATATTAGGAACACCGCCACACCACACCATTTGGTCTTTATGAATTCCTTCGCATGCCATTTGGTCTACGAAATGTCGCACAGACTTTCCAATAGTTTATCGATCAAGTCCTTAGTGCTCGAATTCGTCTACGTCTACATTGACGATAGGCTTGTGGCCAGTTCCAATCATGATGATCATCTGTTACATCTTCGATCGATCTTCGAACGGTAGGCTCAGTACGGTGTTACGATCACTGTTGACAATTGTGTTTTTGACTCAAGTTGGTTCATCGCAATTAGATTCCAAGCCGCATAGGTAAGCTACCAATCCGGGGAAGCACCAGACGCGCGTCTCGCCCCATCTGTCCCCTACTAGTGATCGAACCCGTGACTGTCATAGGCTAACGCCATATAGCCAGCAGCTTATGCCGCTGAGCAATGGGGGACGACAGCCGACCAAGAGAAAACCTGACCGTAACGGCCAACCACTGTCTGCACGGTCAATGACCTGCACGGCAGTGGAGGATTGGTCGGGCTATATCGCAGTTAGGTTTCAATTCGTAATGGTCGGCTGTCGTTCCCCATTGCTCAGTGGCATAAGCTGCTGGCTATTTGGCGTTAGCCTCTAGCAACCATGGCTTCTATACCCAGCAGTCAACCGATGGACGCGCACCAATGACTAGCCTCAATATGGCGAACGCCGCGTCTGGTGCTTTGTCGGATAGGTAGCTTACTTATGCGGCTTGGAATCGAACTGCGATGAAACAACTTGAACCATACCGAAATCCGCCTACTCATTCGTAATCAAATGTGTTTTTGACTAAGGTTATTTAGATTTTTTGGGCCACCCAATTGATTGCTACGACATTTTCCACTCTCTGAGAAAACCCAAGCGATTGCAGGTTACCCCATATCGCAAACCTTCGATTCTCCGTCGTATTCTGGGCATGGTGAACTACTACAGCCGTTTTGTGCCAGTTTGCTCTCTTCTACTCCAGCCGTTGACCGATTTACTTAAACGCAGGTCACGAAATTTCGAGCCCACTCAACAAGCTATTGATGCATTCAACAAGATCAAACACGCGTTATCCAATGCTACCGCGCTTAGCCATTTGTGGACTCATGATAACACATTATGTTGTTTGATGAGCAATGGATAAACCCAATCTCTGCTTTTCACCTTAGCAAAAAATAAGAGCACCCAGCCAAGTTCTTTGAAAATCGTCTGTCAGGATGAAGAAGAATGCCAACGCATCCCGAGACGGACCCCGCACCTCAAGGGAGAAACCTCCTACATTCTGGAAGACCTCTTCCTGAAGGACTGAGTCCGAATGAGAAAGCTGTTTGCGAGCTGCGAACCCGACGAGCAAATGGAGAAACAGATATACACATAGTGAATTTTCACGTAGTCAGAAAAACTCAGAGCTCGATGGAGGCCAATACTCCTTCTTCCAGGACTTGCAACCCAAAGGACGGACTATGGATAATACTCGCGAATGTGCGCAATCTCAGAAGCAAGCTAGATGAGATTCCATTCCTTATCTCTGAACAGCAACTGGACCTAATGGCGTTCACCGAAACCTGGCTATCATCTGATATATCTGTGTCGGAGTTTCGTGTTTCAGGATATCAGCTACTTGGATGCGATCGCGTTGGTGGGAGGTCTGGAGGCGGAGTAATCCTCTACACAAAGAACTACCTCAAGGCCCACATTGTCGAAGCCGATTGTGACAAGGGTAATATGTCAGAAATGCTCTGGTGTCGAATTCATGACGGATACCAATCGCTGATGGTCGGAATGGTCTACAGAACCCCTGCAGGACCTGTCTCACACCTATTACGCTCCGTGCGAACTCACAGCAGAGGAACAAACTGTCTCCTTATGGGTGACTTCAACACCCCCGGCATAATCTGGGGCCTTCTTCACAGTGATCTCCCACCTGACTCCTTTGAAGTTGATCACCTTGATACCGTGCACGAGTGTAACCTGACATAACATTTCTTGACACCAACACGGATGGTCCCTGGTCAGACACCAAACATTCTCAACCTGGTTCTCACCTCGGCCCCATCTGATGTCTCAGGTCTAACGGTCCTCCAACCTCTTTGGAAGTGATCACTGTACAGGCTCCTTTTCTTGGACACGATGCCTCACAATCCACTAGCAGGGGACACTGCGTCAAATTTTCTGGCGCACTGACCAGCCCAGATTAAGAACGGATGCAAATAACACGGACTGGAGTATTCCGCAATCCTTGGAGCTTGATGACGCATGGGAACGTCTACGATCTATGATGATGCGGTTCATTGAACAGTTTGTTCCAAACTGCAAGAGCAAACCACCATCAAAATGATCCCATGGATTGATAAAGAAGTAAGATCCCCAGTGAAAAAACGGCGGCAACTATGGGACCATTTCAAGAGCACAGGACTGACATCAAACTACTTAGAGTACAAAACTGTCAGCAACCTATGCACCCTGAGAACACGAGACAAAAGCCTACAATATGAACATGGACTGGTCATGGAATCCCAAAACTGTCCCAAGAAACGTTTTGCCTACCTGAAGCGAAATGCCAAAACCGCTGTTAGTATCTCCGCTGTACTCTTCTAAGCAAGGTACCGTACTCTACGGCGATCATGAAAAAGCAAACCTACTGGCTGCGCAATATTCCTCGGTCTACTCAGTGGAATCTCCGCTGCTCAACAACTGTTTACCTGCACACTGCTCCTATATGGACTAAGTTGAAATTAACCCCTGGGTAGTCACTAAGCTACTCCTCGAACTGGACCCGAACTCCACCCCAGGCCTGGACGGATTGCACCCCAGCTTCCTCAAAACGATAGCAGAGTACGTCGCCGCCTCTCTCTGCCAAGTATTTCGGCAATCCCTCAAAGTCGGCTGCCTACCCACAGGCTGGAATGCAGGTACCGTCCTGCCCAAATACAAGGGGGGAAACCAACAAGACCCAGCTAACTACCTGCCAATATGCCTGACATCAGTCGTATGCAAAACCATGGAACGAATAGTCAAGTGCTTCCTCCAGCTACACTGTGTGAATCTAAACCTCATCTCACCTGCTCAACATGCCTTCCGGAGAGCACGCTCAAACATCTCTAACTTACTTATTGCCAGGGACAGAAGCCATAGATGACCGAAAAAAGGTTGACGTAATATTCATTGACTTCAGTAAAGCCTTTGATAAGGTTCCACACCTACGACTGCTACATAAACTCTAGGGAATTGGCATTACAGGTAATCAACTCCTGGATTACCGATTTCTTAAGAGGTAAGACAATGCGCGTACAACTGAACCAAACCCTTTCTGCTCCATTGCGTATGACTAGCGGCGTTCCCCAAGGATCAGCGCTTGGACCAGACCTCTTCAAACTGTACGTTAACGATCTGCCGACTTCACTTCAAACCGACTGCTTGATCTACGCCCATGACCTCATGCTATGATCGTCAGTGTCCAGCCTTGAGGATGCGGACAGATTACAAGGGGCTCTAGACAAGCTGCACGTATGGTCCAGTAAGTGGGAATTACTAGTAAACCGAGATAAATGCTCTTCTCCCAAAGGGTAGCACTGAACCGTACGGTGCCTACCACATCGGTGGGTTTCTCCTCAGGAATACCACTCACGAGAGAGATCTCGGGGTTATGGTAACTTCTGACCTTAGAACGACGCCGGACACGTTGAAGAAGGTGGCCACTGGAAGGAGACTGGTAGGTGCCTTAAGAAGATCATTCGCTCGAATGACTCCTGAGATTTTTCGATCTTTGTTTACTTCGTACGTCTGTCCAGTCTTAGAATATGGTCTACCAGCTATCCATCCGCTTTCAAAGTTTGCGCTCTGCTGGAAAAGCTTCAGAGACGTGCATCGAAAGCTTCTTTGGGGCTTCGTGATCTCCCGTACCCCATTCGACTCCAGCAGCTAAATCTGTTTTCCCTGGAGTTCCGCCGTCACCGGGGTGATCTCACCTACACTAGGCGCATCCTCCGAGGGGAACTTGGAAGTGAGTTACAACAATTCTTCCGGCCCAACACTGACTGTTCCACATGAGGTCACACATGGAAACTATTTAAGCAAAGAAGCCAAAATTCGCATGGACGTCACCCTATCCACTAGAGTCGTGAATGATTGGAACAGTCTACCGGAAGGAATTGCAAACGCGCCATCCGAAGAAAGTTTCAAGCGGCTGCTAGACGAACATTCGTTGGGAATGCTGGAATCTTGGGGCTGTCACTGCAATTGCGACGAATCCTCGAGGAACGTCGTAATGCAGTGACACGCATCAAATCCAGTATGATACGGAATCGAAGGGTCTGACAAGGATTTCCCTCCTGCTCTCTACAACTCAATGAACATTCTCATCCTCAAGACTGATACACCTCAGACCGCCGTTAGGGCTGTTCTCCAGCAGCTAATCAACGGTCAACCTGAGCCGCTATCCTTTTTCTCTCGCAAACTTCAGCCAGCACAGACGCGATACAGTACCTTTGATCGAGAACTTTTAGCTACCTCGCTATCAAACATTTTCGGCACCTGCTTGAAGGTCGCACGTTGACAGTTCTTACAGACCATAAACCACTTGCCTTTGCTTTCCGTGGTTCATCCGACCGTTTCTCCCCCAGAGAAATTTGTCATTTGGATTATATCTCACAGTTTTCAACCGACATTCATCATGTTGACGCTGTCAGTAACGTTGTCGCCGATGCCATGTCGCGTATATGTCTTCACGAAGTTTCATGACAGATGATTAGTTTAGAAGACCTAGCAGCTCATCAGGAAGGAGATCCTGAGTTTGTGCAACTGTGATTAAATCCATCGATCAAAATATCACAGTTGCCAATCCTTAACTCAGGCTCCAAAATTTATTGTGATATTTCTACCGGCAAGCCCCGATCTTTTGTCCCTCAGCAATACCGCCGAATCGTGTTTGACTACCTGCATGGAATCTCACACCCGAGCATCCGAGCCGTCGTCAAGCTGATTACTGATCGCTTCATTTGGCACAACATGCGCTCCGAGATCCAGCAGTGTGCCAAACGCTGTATCACTTTCCAAGCCAGCAAGATCCACCGTCACAATTACCGTCCCCAGCACGTTTACTCTTCTCGACGCTCGCTTCGAACATGTTCATCTTGACATCGTTGGACCCTTGCCTCCATCCAACGGTTTCGTCTACTTATTGATGTGTTGATCGTTATACTCGTTGGCCCCTTGCCGTGCCTTCATGTGATACTTCTACAGAAACTGTGGTGCGAACATTCATTGAGAATTGGATTTGCGTCTTTGACACGCCAACCACTATTACTACAGATAGTCCCAATTCGAATCGACCTTGTTTCGTGACATGAATCGCTTGCTCGGTTGTTCTCACCTACGAGCAACCGCCTAACACCCAGCTGCTAATGGCATCGTTGAACGTTTCCATCGCCAACTTAAGGCCGCAAATACTGCTTCTCAGTCGAACTCACAATGGTCAGAACGTCTACCAATTATCTTGCTTGGTATACGTAACACAATTAAAGAAGACATTAGTTGCTGTCCTGTAGAGTTGCTCTTTGGCACTACTCTCAGATTTCCTGGAAAATTGGTGCTAGACTCTAGGGTTACTGGAGAACTTAATCCGACCTCGTACGTCACACGCCTGAGGCAACACTTCAGTTGAATTCATCCAACACCACCTCGAATCAGTCCTCGGAGTCAACAGGTACACCCGGATTCGCGCACTTGCCCCTTCGTTCTCGTGCGTGTCGATTCCGTCCGTAAACTTCTGGCACCGCCTTACGAGGGCCCCTTTAAGGTTGTTGCCCGGAAAGAGAAGTACTTCGTGCTGGATAGAAATGGTAATCAGGATACTGTGAGTATTGACCGCTTGAAGCCGGCTTATATCGGGACGCGACCACTACCGAAACCCACGGACATTCTGTCACCGACCAGCCCACCTTCCCAAGTACACCTCCCATGTGTGACACTTCTGTTCTCTCTTCTGCACTCCAAACATCTCACGACACAAAATCGAAATCGCATCACTGAACACGCTTCGGCCGTACAGTTCTTCTCGCTTCCAGACTACAATAAATGACACACATGTATCGAGCATTCGTCTCAGTGACTCACGCTCTAGGGGGGAGTTCTGTATCCATTGTACATATCTCTCTTTCCAATTGTACCTTTCTATTTCCATTATTTATTGTACCGTTTTGTTTCAACTGACCAACAACCGATAAAAGACTTTTTTGTGTTTTGCTTCGCCTTCTGGTTTCGGCTACGCGTGTTGTGCTGTTGATCGTCGTCGGTCTGCTAGCATCGTTCTTCGATCATCGGATCTAACGCGGCTAATCATTGTGCCGACTAAGTTTCATCTTCCTACCGGATTGTTCGACTAACTGACGACCTACCGAGGATCGTGCTTTACCTAAGGTCAGGTCCAGCATTCTTACTTTATAGACTGGAAGTTCTTTTTACGTAGTTAAGCCCTTTTAGTTTAGCCTTTCCACTACAGGTGTTCCGATTTAGATCCATCAGGAACTCTGAGCACTTCATCAATTCCTAGCTTAACGATCCACTCAAGATGGAACACTCACAGGATTCTTCTATCGTTCCAGTCCCACCCGAACTTGAACTTCAATCGCAGTCGCGACGGGATTGGACCTCAACGTGGTGCAATAGTTTGTATGTCTCAGTGATCCAGTGAGCTATGTTAGTGTTGCTTTTTGCACCTTCCGTGCCACTCACGCCAGATTGATCAATGGTTAGAGGCTAGACAAACACAGTCTCCTGGTTCTAGTTTGGTGATTTGATTCACGGTGGCTTCTTAATCCATAAAACGGACTCTCAGTAGCCCATTGTTAGAACCTCGCTGCTTTGCTGTCAAGTTTTTGAACCAAAGGTCTTGGTTGACCACTATTGTTTTGATGCCTAAGCCCAAGCAACTTTACACTGTCCTGCCCACGCAATGCAATGATTTTCTCTTTGGATAGTTTCTTGTTCCTCTGGTCGTCACAAAATAATCAACGACGCCTTATTTGTTACATCGAGCAGTGGACAGGGGTAAGCATGCTACTGCTGAGGTCTTCCTGTCTTTTATCCTGTTTGCGAGTTTTAAACCTCGTCCTCTTTCAACTTCACTTTCATCCCCTGGTTTCATTCCCCTGATTCCTTACCCTCCCCCATTCTGCCTTGCAAGGCGTTTGTCTACTAGTTTCGACTTACACTTCGAATGACCTGCACGCCTGGCTTTCAATCCCAAGGTCACTGGTTCGAATCCGCGTAGGGGCGGACATCCTCGCAGTGCACTTAACCCACGCGCGACTGGTGGTGGTAGCGCGGCAGCGAAGCGCCGTTACGGCGTACAGCTGGCGATTCATCCATTCATTCATTACACGCTATCGCAGGGCATCGCTCCAGTCCAGTCGACAAGTCCATGTTCAATCAAACGGACAATGTCAGTTCACCCGTTTCCCCTTGGTACCCCCCAAATGTAAGGTCCTGTTACATGACTGACCAAGTGCATGTCCTCTCACCCTTTTGGGGCAATTACTGGAAGTGGTCGACAAATTCATTTATCTTGGGAGTTGTTTTAGTATTTGTGGTTTGACAGATGAGCTCTCCTTGCGTGTCTCCAAGACTAGAGTCGATTTTACTAACCGTGCTTCGAAGTCGCGCGGGGACAAACGGTGCCTGTTTGTCATTGCGGCCTACGCCCCTACAAACTGTAGCACTGATTCGGTAAAAGATGATTTCTATCAGCAACTTCACGAGCTCCTTCGTTACAGAAGGAGAACGGATACTGTGATGCTGGCTGGCGATCTAAACGCCCAAGTCGGAAAGTTGTCCTCTGATGAGCTTCATCTGGGTGGCCAACATGGTGTAGGCTCCCGTAATGATAATGGTGAGCGATTGCTCCAGCTGTGTGAAGATGCTCGCCTGTTTCTCGCGAGCACTAACTTTCGACACAGCACCCGCAGAAGTGTGACTTGGCGGCCACCAGCCTCGGGCCAGTCATGGACGCAAATCGATCATATCGCGATCAGTTACCGCTGGAGAGGCTGTGTCCAAAACTGTCGCTCGATTTGGAGCACGAGCGTGGACTCTGACCACGCACTTGTATGTGCCGACCTCCTGATGCGTTTCGGTGGACGTCCGCAACGTCGATGTGAACGGATTGACACTAGCCAGCTTGCGAAGTCAGATGTTCTGAATGTGTACCAAGATGCGCTGACATCTGGGCTGAGTAAGCGCCCACTAAACACCGTTGAAGATCACTGGTCGCATACTCGTCAAGCGTTGCTGTTAACAGGCATGTCTTCATGTGGCAAAACAAATTGCAAAACCGTACATTGGGTCTCTACACAGTCTCTCGAACTTATGGATGCTCGCCGACGTATTCCGGCTGGAAGCGTATACAATGAAGCACGCAAAAATCTCAGGGCGAAACTACGTGCTAGCCTAAAGAAGGACCGCGAAACCTGGTGGTCTCATCGTGCCTTTGAGATGGAAACTGCCGCTGCCATTGGTAATCATCGTGAGTTATACCGTCTGATACGGGCAACAGGCAGCAGAAGACCTGGTGTTAGCGAGACCATACGCGACGAGAGTGGGCAGATGATCCACAGCCTGTCAAAACGCTTGGAGCGTTGGGCTGAACACTTTGCTATGCAATTTAACCAACCTGAGTTATCGTTTTCTTCTTCGGGCATTGAGCGCCCTTCTCCTTGGGCCGTCTCCTTGGATCCGCCCTCACGCGCAGAAGTCGAATGTGAGATCAAGCTGTTGAAATTGCATAAGGCCGCAGGAGCAGATACGATTCCTCCAGCCCTCTTCAAATTCGGTGGACCTGCTCTAGTAGATGATCTACACGAGTTGCTAGTAAAACTTTGAGAGCAGGAGACAGTCCCGACAGACTGGAACCGCTCCGTCATTGTCCCAATTTTCAAGGGAGGCTCCCGTTTAGAATGTGGCAATCATAGAGGGATCAGTCTGATTTCGATTGCCTCTAAATTGCTTGCCTCTCTCATTCTCCACAGACTGAGTGGCACTCGTGAAAGCCAGATTCGTGAAGAGCAAGCCGGATTTCGTCGAGGTCGGGGCTGCGTCGACCACATCTTCACATTGCGTCAAGTGTTGGAGCACCGCCATGTTTATTGGCCACCCACCGTTGTCGTGTTTCTTGACATAAAAGGTGCCTTCGACTCAGTCGATCGATGTGCCCTTTGGGACTGTCTGTTGAGGAAAGGTGTGCCTGATAAATATGTAAACATTATCAAAGCGCTGTGCGCGCATAGTTCGGGCAGGGTGAGGGTTTATGGCAAACTCTCGCCACCCTTCAGTATCACCAGCGGTGTGAGACAAGGATGCCCGCTGTCACCTTTCCTCTTCAACTTCGCTATTGATGAAGTCATGGAAACAGCGTTCGCTGGACACGACCTAGAAGGTGTGGAGCTAATCCCTGGTGAGCGACTTCTTGACTTGGAGTATGCAGACGATATTGCCCTAATCTGTGACAGCTCCCAAACATGCCAAACAGCACTGAACCGATTAGCACTGGCTGTCAATCGTTTTGGCTATGCTTTGCTCCATCGAAATGCAAAGTACTTCTCCAAGATTGGCAGGGACCCAACCCTGCGCTAACGCTTGGTGGTGATCTGCTAGAAGTCGTTCAGGAATTCAAGTACCTTGGCAGCTATATTAGCACCCGTGGGATTGAAGATGAGGTTACGAACCGTATAGCAAAAGCTCGAGGTGCTTTTGCCAATCTCCGCCACCTGTGGCGCAGACGCGACATTACTCTCGCCCTGAAGGGCAGAGTTTACAACGCAGCCGTCCGTTCAACTCTCCTATATGGCTGTGAAACCTGGCCCATCAGGTCGGCAGACATGAAGAGACTCGTCACATTCGATCATCGCTGCCTTCGCAGCTTAGCTCATGTCTGGTGGGAACACCGCGTGAGCAATGAGCGTGTTCGGCGTCGCGTATTTGGTACAGGAAGAGCGAGTGAACCGCTCAGCACGATTATATCACGCACCAGGCTCCGATGGCTGGGCCACGTGTTGCGCATGCCAGCACACCGACTCCCACGACGTGCTTTGTTTACGCGTTGTGGGTGCGGTTGGAAGAGGAGGAGGGGAGGCCAAGTGATGACTTGGTCGAGAGAAATGAAAACCCTCACTTCGAAGTTGGCGTCGGTTGGTGCATCCCGACTGCCTGGTTGGGGTCCTAAGGACGGTGAACACGTTTGGTTGGACACACTTGCTGATATGGCTCGGAGCCGACCCCAATGGCGTTTGTGTTGTGAGTTCCTTTGTCCATCCCCCTCCTGTTTAGCATCCCCCTCCAATCACGATCTCAATCGTTTGGCATAATATGACTTTCTTTTACGGCAGCCAGCTGTTAGCTCTCCGGAACGATGTCCATCCGTTACTGGGGACTCAGCGGGCGTGCCACTGTTTGTTGTTGTTGTTTTGTTTTTTCTTCTTTTCTTGCCTTTTGTATTGCGGCACAATAGGTGAGGTGTTTTCCACCTCCAGCTAACGTGTAATGATGATGATGATGATTACTAACCTTCGTCATCTGTGGCTTCGTCATGACCTCAGCCTCACTCTCAAGGGAGGAGTTTACAATGCCACGGTACGAGCGATTGTGCTGTACGGCGGTGAAACTTGGTCCTTTCGCAAAAGAGATCTTCAACGGCTATCTGTCTTCGATCACCGCTCCCTGTCGGCCAGTGGCCGAGTGGTCTGCACGCTTGGTTTGCAACCATAAGGTCCCCGGTTCTAATCCACTTTGGGGTCGGCGTCCTCACGGTGTACTCAGCGCGCGTATGACTGGTGGTAGTCGTGCGGCAGCGAAGCGCCGTTACGGCGTACAGCTGACACATTATTATATTATTTCCTGCGAAGCATTGTTGGTGTTTGATGGCAGCATCACATCAATAATGAGTCTCCAGATCTAACGAACTCTGCCGACCGTCGGCCCGTAGCCTAGAGGTAACGAGCTTGTCTCATAATCTTGCGGCGCGGGTTCGAATCCGCGTAGTGGTGGGCCTCCTCACGGTATACTCAACCCGCGTTCGACTGATGGAAGTCGCACAGCAGCGAAGCGCCTTTATGGTGTACAGCTGACACATTAGTATTGCTTGTCTTCTGATCCGACGGCACGGATTCGGGCCTGCATAGGGACCGGGCGACACTCGCAGTATCCTTACCTCACGTGCGACCAGTGGTGGTAGCGCGGCAGCGAAGCGTCGGTACGTAGCACTGACCTGTTGCTGATGCCTACCGATTGATAGCATCATTTCACTGTGGACGCTTCGCTGGTTTGGGCATGTACTCCGCATGCCTGCCCAGCGGCTACCACGACGAGCCCTATTTGCGAGCACAGGCGTGGGGTGGAAGCGACGAAAAGGAGGACAATGTAAGACTTGGGTTCAATGCGTTAGCCGCAAACCTAAAATCTGGCTGTTCTTGAGCATTCCCGACGCCCGGGTTGGGGACCAAAGGACCCTGAGCACATCTGGTTGCAATCGCTAGAGGATATGGCCAAGGACCGTACGCAATGGCGCATTTGCTGTGAGACTCTTTTACCCTAACAGTTGTTTTCCCTTTCAATCTCCTTTTCCCTCTTATATTGTTGCACTCAACCAATGTTATTGTAATTGGTAATGTTGGATATATAATGACTGGTAGATTTAAGATCGGACGACTCAACCATTCTCCGCAGCCTTTCCGATATAAATTTGATGTCTGACGTTTATATCGATCAGCAGGCCCACTTGTCTTCAATTTATGTAGGCTGATATGTTTTCTTCATACTCTGACACCGCCAGTAAAATTAGCCGCAAATCTCCTTTCGAACATTACGATCTGACCTTAAACGTAGTTTGGATCTTCACTTGGGATCTTTGTGTCAATCTCCACGGCATTTCTGACAGTTGGGTTTATTGTATGCCCATCAAGTCGTAAATGCCAGACCCCGTATTACCAACAGGCTGATAGTGGCTTATCTTGAGGAAATTTCTTGCGATCAGTGGCTGGAAACTTGCTAGTGCAAATCTGCGTAACTGCGAGATCACCGGACTATGTCTTTTTATCTTCGACCAGAGCTGTATCGTATTTCAGGTTGATGATTCTGTGAGCATCTGCAATGACAGTTTGCATTGTGATGTCTGGGTCTCACTCCAACAGCCCGAATATTCTGCTTCCGACCTCAGCATCTATGGGAGACTACAGACTTCACACCGATGTCAGGTATACCAATAGATCCTCTAAGTGATTTTAGCCCTTGGCTGAATGGGCAATGCGACTATCACTGTCTCTTGCACAGCTTCGTACAATTGCACCGATTGTTGGCCAAGCGATGCCTGACCCCCAAGCATCTTCATGAGTAGTGAACTTGTTTCACCAAAGCCGAATTTTGAGCCCTTTAAACAAAGTGAAATGAATGTATCTGTCGTACTCCATAGTTCCGAGTTTACTCAACAGCAGTCGTAATTTTGATGTGTTATCGAGAGCCGGCATCTCCGTCTTGAAAATGCCCTCATAAAGCCTGCGTAGTGCATCAACGATCCGTCCCGAATTGGGGTCAACAACGTACTCACTGACACCGTTGATTATTAGATCAACTTAAGTCTTCTCAGCAATTTGGATGGCTGTAGACTCGAACGATAGTGTTTGTGTGAGAGTCTTGATCATTCGCATCTGTGCTGCCTCGAATTGTTGCTGCTGTTGTGGTAAAATGGCTGAAATCGATATCGGTACGCGAGTTGCGAAAGAGGTCTTTTCAACAGCGTTTTTCAGGCGTTTGGATAGGGCATCAGGCACATTGCCGCTTTTAAAAGCAAAATGCACAATGACTTCTTTCTTGGGTACATTCGTCCTCGATGGTTTTATTTTGCTTTCTTTCACATGTTCGAGGCTGAATTTCTCCGGATTCATTCCTCTTCATCGCCTACGCGTAGTACACCATAACAAGCTTTTACTCGCAATACCCTTGAAATCGGTATCGTGATGTAACTGCTTTGTCGCCAAAAGATGTTATTTTCCGGGTGCTGCATGAATAATCACTACATGTATTTGGATCAATGCCAGCCACTTGCCAGATCAGAGAACAAGTGCTTCGCCAAAACCTTCATTTGAGCCCCGGAAAATACGGCGTTGAGCTTAGAAAGTAGTCTAACTATATTGTTCAATAGAAATGATTTAGCCAAAGCTTCCGAGCTACCAGAAAATATCTGACGATCTTATCGGCTGGCTCCAAGCTAAAAGTGTTGTCATTAATTGACTCCGACGGAGCAAACGCTGTTATCGGCCGTCTACTGGCCCATGAGCTTCGTGCTGTTTCTGTCCGGGCTACCACTTAGACTACCGGCACGGCATTAGGCTTGAATGACTTCTTTTAACGAACTCCATTAAGAATTCCAGCACCGGATTGGAAATTTGACCAAAGACTAATCTAGCGATAAATTACATGTACTCGGACTCATCACGGTCATGGGTGCTACATGGTAATCGCCGTAACGGCGAATCGGGTTTGTCGCGCCAATCGGCTCCGATCATGTGCCTCATCGAATATAATGAAAAATACCACTGCCTCTCCGTTGAAGTTTGCCACTAGTATCTGGTAAGATGGCCCAATTCGGACCCACTACCTCGCGCAGGACTTCAGGTCAAAGATGAATGGACTAGTGCTGAGTTGCTGTCGCACTGATTCACATGAACTCCAGGTTGAAATTGTACTCAAATGGGCTTTACATAGTGATGTAGAACGTCATCTGTTTAATCAGTCGACATACTTTATGCTGCATAAAGTCATATGGTTCTCCCAAGATGCTGCAAACCATTTCATTGTTCGCGAGTGTTGCCTACTATTTTTAATGTTTAGAGAACGATGAACTCTCGCTCAGTGTTACTCATTTGATAGTGAACAAGCAGATACCTAGTTTAGGTGAATTTAACTGCTGTAGTGGCCTCAACCTATGCGTGGTTCGCAATGGATTGCACATGGCCATAGCCTGGAAGCAAACTGGATAGCTTCGGCAAATGTTAATCTTGAACTCCTCATTCAATCATCTGCCCACACCTCTATACCTAAGCGTCATTTGATCTCCTAAATAAGCTATTTCACTAATCAGAGCCGTTTTCTTGTTTTTGTTTCACAATTGTGGAGTGACTTGATGGAGAGACGATGAAGACTTATGAACTTCTTCCGAAATCCGACGTGCGACAGTTAATTAAGATCAGGAAGACTGAAGGCAATAAAATTAATCATCCTCATGCTCGGTATGCGCTATCCCTTCTAACGGACTGACATTCTTCAGATATAACCAGTTAGGCCGCATTACTTGCATTCTATGTGGAGTTCAGCTGAAGTCGGAATTCGCGTGGAATGCGCATGTGTTAAGCAGAACTCACAAGGAGGTATGAACTATTTCTCTTCCAGTCCAGAATTGTAGATGGAACACCGAGATTCCTATTCTTCTTTGAAACGTGTTTCAACCGGTTCAGTAAATGAGGTTGGTCACAATGCCAAAATCTCACGTCCATCCGAGTCTGTAAGTCCACATAGTATTCAGCAATATTGCGACAATCAGCACTTGAATTCTACAAGCTCACAACTCGTTGACACACTGGCACCAGAGCCTAACCCTCCCGGTGGAAAAAACCCCGCAGAAAAGTCTCGCGAACCAATTTCTGACTCCCAACTACCTGAAGGGTTTTTCGATGACAAATACAAGGATGCGAAAGTGGGTTATTATGCATCCCTTCCTCAAGCCTGTTTCGCTTTAGGCCCGCAATGTACCGTACAAAGATAAGCTAACGGAGGAAGTTGAGCTATTTCAAAAGGAGATAGTGGCTTTGGAAAAGGTAAGCTTTCCGTTCCTATTCATTCTATTTATTTATTCGCTAATTGTTACTTTCTAGTAGTACATTGATTAGTGCCAATGAGTACCTTGCTTCGAATGCGAATGGGTTAGAACCCTGCTAATCTAGTCGGCCGTCTACCTGATTTTATTTGTCAGTGAGACCAAGGAAGAGAAGCCAACATGTGTGTATCGAGCCAGGAGACGTTTACTTGGTATCTAAATACGGCTACTCTATGTTTTCTCCTTATATTATATGCTTGAGTCCACCCTTCACCGAAACTAAGACAGGTTCTCACCCCTTGTGATTCTTCATGAGATCCACCTACCTCCGACTTCCAAAACTGGCCTCGGTATTCCTTGTAGTAGGCATAAGTTTAGTGACTGTAATTATGCCATATCTGATAGTGTCTGACGAGTATTGTGGCTACTCGCGGGAGTTCCATCCAATAAAGGGAAACTCACCAACCCGACTCTATCTTTTGGTCGTCTCTTAGCCTTACTCACTTGGACAATGAGAATAGACCCTAACGTGATGCGACTGTTCGCTTGCCCCTGGTCTATTTAGTTCCATTGGGTGTTGCAGTCGGGCACTTTAGGGCTATTCCTGCCGAATCGGTCGACGTAGGTTCGTTATTTAGGGGCTCAGGCACTTAGCTTGCGCCTTCTGTCCTGGGATCCAGTGTCAAATCCTGCATGGATTTAGGCGCCGCTGGAGTATTCAGGCCTGCATACAGCCGCTTCCCGTTACATAGCACAGAAGTATGAATAGGAGGTACAAATTTATTCCTAATATCTAAAGACGACGATATCAGCCTAACTCGGCTCCCCAGTCATTCGGTCTGGGGTGCCGTAACGGAATTGCTCTCGTTTCAGTAAGTTAGATCCAACTAATGAACCATTCCCTTACAGTCGTGTGTTATTAAAAACTTTTATAGTTCTGTTTAGCTTCTGTTGCCATGAAACCATCACAGCACATATTCAACCCGTTTTTCCAACAACCTTCGGCCTCATCCTTCATCATTCTTTGGTTATTTTCCGTATGTGGCAGAACGGACGTTGGAAGATTGTCCCGCTGTTATCTCATTTTTTTCCATAACTTTTTCAATTCCATTCCATACTCATCGCTGGCCATCATCCTGTAGTCCCAGGCGTAAGTTGCGGTAGTTGCAGTCCTAACTAAAGCTATGCTATTTTCGTCGACCGGTGGCTGAAACGACAAAGCGTCTACCTTTCAACCCTGACGTCACCGATTCGAACCCGAGTAGGGGACCGGATGACCCTCGTAGTATCCTTAGTCCCCGCGTGACTGATGACTGCGTGGCAGCGAAGCATTGGTACAGCTAACCGACCCACTGCTTACGTCTTCTTCAAATCAGAACTCTTTATCATGTCACGCCACGACACTTTTATATGCATTCAACTTTCTTGTCTTATTGCGCGTAAGTAGACAGCTTACGCTGCCACATAGACCAGTTACCCTAGGGCTGACCTGTGCCGCCTCACCTAATCTCGAATCCGCGACTCACGCACTTATCGAACTGATTAAGCACAACTATTTAGTTGTGTGCATCCGGGTATGTCGCTACAGCAACCACAGATGCATTCCAACTGGACATGTTCCTTAGCTCCAGCTCTGAATCGTTGCTGACTGATTGGATTCTCTTGACAAACCACTCTCTTCCGGGCAGTTTTTGTTCACTTTTTGTATAAGGTTCGTGTATAATGCCCATTTATTTTTAGTCCCGGAGAGAAACGCAAGCGGTTATTTTAGAGCAAACAATTATTTACAATTTATTCGCCATGAGACTCAGTACGGAAATAAACGGTAAAAAGCTGACAAATCACTTGTGGGTACAAAGAGTAACAAGTGCTCAAAAATGTTCGAATCGAATTTATTGATTGAGTGCACGACTGCTTACTACCGCGGAAGCAGTATGCATAAGGTTAACAAATCCGAACCTATGCATCCAGAAGAAACACGTTCAAGCGCTGCAGCACCCATAACCATCATCTAAACGCGAAGAGTCGGACCTAATCCAGCAGTCCAACGTGCCATCCATCACATGATCGCCAGACGCATATCAATAAATGTCTTGATCAGTTGTTACTCTTTGTACCCACAAGTGATTTGTCAGCTTTTTACCATTTATTTCTGTACTGAGTCTGATGACAAATAAATCGAAAACCATTGTCTGCTCTAAAATCACCGCTTGCATTTCTCTCCGGGACTTTTGTTTTCTATGTGATTCCCATAAGTGCTCTTCCGCACTCCACAAGATTCCATTCACGGTCAAAATCAAAACTTAAAATTATGGGTCCCTCTCAGATATTCCCTAAAAGCAGAAAAATACTACAACGCGATGTCAACATTTCGATTGTTCTCATCGGTCGCAAGCACAATCCAAGCAGAACACATACACAACTAAATAGTTGGCGGCATCCGGTTTCGGATTTGCCTGTCACTGTGGCCAGCCACAGGACGCCTGCGCCTACACAGGGACCATGGGTGGCTTGCGCTGCACCACCCACAGCTCCAATCACACGCCCCATATCCAGTGTAAACCCGAAGGAATAAGACCGGGAGGCATGTGGATGGGAGCCACGTTTCATCAACAGAGCCGGCCCACACTCCTTCACAGGTAAACATGAGCACGTTGTAGTTGAGAATCAATCGCACATAAAGCGGTGGCTTGACCGTAGTCCGCTCCACACTGAGTGCATGGAATCACTCTTCGAGCCTAGCGCGGCCACAAGGACCGTACGTCCCGTCCCCTCCACCAACGACTCACCGTCTCCTGGAGCCAGTATGGACGAGGTAGTGGGTAATAGATAGGTAGGCACCTTGTCAACATGCACACCAAGCGCAGCCACCAGAGAATATCAAGCAACAGCCGATCACTTGCAATGACATTATCAATTAAAATGTATCTGTTAAAGAATACGGCTACGCAGACATAACTCTTCGCTAAATTAGCATATGAAGTAAGTTGGTTAGCAACGACTCCGCGATAAGTGCAAAATGTACAGAAGTTACTCAAAAATGCTAAAAACGCAGTGAAGTTAACGACGATAACCACAATTAATGTAAGCAACGTAGTCAGTTAATAGAAGATTATTCAGGTAGGCGGAACAAACCAAATAAAGTGGAATGAAATTTATCTTGCTTACAAGGACCCAACTGCGGGGAAGCAGCATCATGAATGCGACATCAGCCTCAACATGGGGCACACACATGGTGCGCTGAAGCTTGTGTTAGCGAGATCCTAATAGATTGTCAACCCGCTACTGCTACGCTTATGCCATGGGCTGATGTCCTTGACGCGTTCTCGTGGCGACCGCTGTGTGGGAGTTGGGTTACGCCCTTCTCCCTGCTAAGATCCAGGACACCAATCCGCATGAGTCAGTGAATTGACCATGTTCTAGACCCACTGCCTTTCGGGTGTACATTTAATCGAAGGCTTTGGCTGAGGACCCAGTCGTTCTCCTATCAGATGTGGGCGCCCTGCCAATATCCTAGTCCATCCTCTTCGGAGGTTAGGACGTGGTCGTTGTCCCTCTTCCCGTAAAACCTAACCATGGGAGACAACAGGTCTGCGGGTTATAAGCTCACAGCTCGATTGGCATAGGGCACGAGCACCACGCCTTATCTCCGACGGTGGGAGGGCACCTCCGGGTGTTCAATGGTTTTCTACTACTCACCTCAAGCCAGGCAGCCCCTAGTCACATTGGTGCAAACTCGCTAATACCCACCTGCGTCTGATCGCGGTCACAGGTGCGTATCCTACTACGGTCGCAAAATATATATATAAATGGTTCCAGTACCTCAAAGGCTGCGTGTGACGGCCGTCAAGCAGATCCCAATCTGTCTCTGCAATCACATTCCCGAGCTGGATCTGCTCCCCACTGCCTTGTGGGTCAGGGTATTGAGTTAAAGGCTCCGGGCGGAGTCCCTCAAGCAAACCTCCGAAGCACAACCGCTACCTCGCGTGCGATTGCCCACTAATGCAATCGTATGCTGCGCGCAAAGCACTCATTATCAGGTCCTGAAACGTGCGCACACTACTGGACCGGAACTCGAGTGAACGCTCCGAGCGACGCACTGCACTGGTCGCGATGGAACTGGCGCGCTACAACATCGGTATTGCGGCGCTCAGTGAGACTCAGCTGTCTGGGTAAGGTAAGTTGCATGAAGCAGGTGCTGCTTACAACTTCTACTGGGTGGGAAACGCTACCACAGCACCATGTGAACATGGGGTCGGATTTGCATTATCCGATCGCCTAAATAGTCAGCTGGTGAGTGAGCCCACTGTTATTAGTACGCGACCGATGACCGTGATACGGTCTGTGCGGAGGAGCGACCGACCATTTCTGCTGGGGGATTTCAACGCGCGCGTTGGGCGTGGTGCATCGGTGTGGAGAGATGTCATCGGTCCGGATGGCATTGGTTCAGCGAATGCAAACGGTGACAGACTGCTCTCACTGTGTGCCACTCGACCTGACGATCATGAACACTCGGTTTGCACTGAGTACGAGTGATGTAGCAACTTGAACGCACCCACGGAGTGGTCACGCTTACCTGCTCGACTATGTCATCGTACGTCAGCGTTATATGCGTGAAGTGCGCATGACACGTGTACTGCGTGGAGCTGGGTGTGGCATTGATCAGAACTTGGTACGGACAAATAGTTCGACTCAGTCGATCGATGTGCCCTTTGGGACTGTCTGCTGAGGAAAGGTGTGCCTGATAAATATGTAAACATTATCAAAGCGCTGTGCGCGCATAGTTCGGGCAGGGTGAGGGTTTATGGCAAACTCTCGCCACCCTTCAGTATCACCAGCGGTGTGAGACAAGGATGCCCGCTGTCACCTTTCCTCTTCAACTTCGCTATTGATGAAGTCATAGAAACAGCGTTCGCTGGACACGACCTAGAAGGTGTGGAGCTACTTCCTGGTGAGCGACTTCTTGACTTGGAGTATGCGGACGATATAGCCCTAATCTGTGACAACCCCCAAACATGCCAAAGAGCACTGGACCGATTAGCACTGGCTGTCAATCGTTTTTGGCTATGCTTTGCTCCATCGAAATGCAAAGTACTTCTCCAAGATTGGCAGGGACCCAACCCTGCGCTAACGCTTGGTGGTAATCTGCTAGAAGTCGTTCAGGAATTCAAGTACCTGGGCAGCTATATTAGCACCCGTGGGATTGAAGATGAGGTTACGAACCGCATAGCAAAAGCTCGAGGTGCTTTTGCCAATCTCCGCCACCTGTGGCGCAGACGCGACATTACTCTCGCCCTGAAGGGCAGAGTTTACAACGCAGCCGTCGGTTCAACTCTCCTATATGGTTGTGAAACCTGGCCCATCAGGTCGACAGACATAAAGAGGCTCGTCATATTCGATCATCGCTGCCTTCGCAGCTTAGCTCATGTCTGGTGGGAGCACCGCGTGAGCAATGAGCGTGTTCGACGTCGCGTATTTG
This sequence comes from Dicrocoelium dendriticum, assembly GCA_944474145.2. NCBI lineage: Eukaryota > Metazoa > Platyhelminthes > Trematoda > Plagiorchiida > Dicrocoeliidae > Dicrocoelium > Dicrocoelium dendriticum. Next base: position 70,106,377 of record OX104063.1, read on the forward strand.
GTGCAGGAAGAGCGAGTGAACCGCTCAGCACCATTATATCACGCACCAGGCTCCGATGGCTGGGCCACGTGTTGCGCATGCCAGCACACCGACTCCCGCGACGTGCATTGTTTGCGCGTTGTGGGTGCGGTTGGAAGAGGAGGAGGGGAGGCCAAGTGATGACTTGGTCGAGAGAAATGAAAACCCTCACTTCGAAGTTGGCGTCGGTTGGTGCATCCCGACTGCCTGGCTGGGGTCCTAAGACGGTGGACACGTTTGGTTGGACACACTTGCTGATATGGCTTGGAGCCGACCCCAGTGACGTGTGTGTTGTGATTTCCTTTTTCCATCCCCCTCCTGTTTAGCATCCCCCTCCAATCACGATGTCACTTGTTAGGCATAATATAACTCTTTTTTACGGCACGATAACCAGCTGTTAGCTCTCCGGATGGATGTTCATCCGTTACTGGGGACTCAGCGGGCGTGCCACTGTTTGTTTTTTATTTTCTTGTCTTTTGAGTTGCGGCACAATAGGTGAGGTGTTTTCCACCTCCAGCTAACGTGTAATGATGATGATGATGACTACGTACGGAAAAGTACCTACAGTTTGGCAGCCGTAAATCGGGTCTAAATTTAACATTCCCTCCTTCGGTACTGGGGTGAAACGTATTGAGCTGGTGAAGGCGATGGCTGCACGACTGTGTGATGTGGACTCCATAACCATAGTGGGCGACCTGTGGCACCACATTCGCGACCAGGTGACAGCTGCTGCCGAGACCAGTCTTGTTGTGGAACTGAACGTTGCGGAAGAGCAATGTGGATTCCGTTCGAGTCGCAACACTGTCGATTTGGTATTTGCGGCTCGTCAGTTGCAGGAAACGTGTAGAGAGTGACACCAGCCATTGTACTCGCTGTTTGTTTGTTTCACTAAGGCATTTGATACGGTGAACCGCAACGCATTGTGGCTGGTGTTGGGTAAGTTTGGTTGTCCGAGTAAGTGTATGTTTACTTGAATGTCTACACAGTGATATGCGAGCGCGGGTGCAGCTGAGTGGAGTGACCTCGGATGATTTTGCAGTTATCTCTGGTGTGTAGCAAGGTTGTATCTTAGCTTCTGCCGTGTAATGTACTGATTTCCTTGTGCTTTTAATGCATCTTGTGCTTACGGTGTTCGTGCGGAGCACCATATTGATGGTGGGTTGCTGAACAGTTGGTCGTTGCTGGAGGGGACGGGACGTACGGTCCTTGTGGCCGCGCTAGGCTCGAAGAGTGATTTCATGCACTCAGTGTGGAGCGGACTACGGTCCAGCCACCGCTTTATGTGCGATTGATTCTCAACTACAACGTGCTCTTGTTTACCTGTGAAGGAGTGTGGGCCGGCTCCGTTGATGAAACGGCTCCCATCCACATGCCTCCCGGTCTTATTCATTCGGGTTTACACTGGATATGGGGCGTGTGATTGGAGCTGTGGGTGGTGCAGCGCAAGCCACCCATGGTCCCTGTGTAGGCGCAGGCGTCCTGTGGCTGGCCACAGTGACAAGCAAATCCGATACCGGCTGCTACCACCAAGTATGTGAAAAAATTGGCTACACCGGTCGAAATGTCAACATCAAGACCATTTGCATAACACAGGTTGATAAGCCCTAGTTAGCAACTCCTCATCAGTCGCCAACATTATCTGATTTTTGTTGTTCAGTAACACCTTGAACGGGCTCTTTGTGTTTTCATGATGTTAACTTTCCAAGAGGTTTTTGTGGTAGTTAATGCCGGACTCCGGTTCATCCTCTGATCCGCCCCGTTTTATTGTTTTCCCAGTCACTTTGGAGCATGATCAGCTACTTTCTGAGCTAACTGACAGTCATTTCTGTCTATGTAAATATCGCCGGAACTGCAGGTGAACTGCTAACCTGAGAGGCCGAATCGTCTGATGAGCTGCTCTGACGGTTATGAAAATCAATGCTTCGCGTTGTGTGTATGAGTCGCAGCTTGGCGGTCGTGTACGTGCGCGTTAAGGCAGACCAGAGCTTAGATCCGTTCTCATTTTTTACATGGTCCCCTTTGGACAGCGATAAAGAATAAACGTCATTTTTCTTTTCAGTTAGCACAGGTATTTTCTTCTTACTAGTCCGGCTATGTATCCTTATCAGCTCAGGATACCGATTTGACACTAAGTATCGGTGTAGAAATTCTTCTTCAGTTTTCAACATTTTGGGTTTGCAGATTCGTCTGGCTCTGTTGAAGAGCGTTTTCACTTGGCTACGTCTGTATATGACCGGGGCAAAGCTGGAAAGTGAAGACATTATCCACTTCAATGTGCCTTCGGATGAACCGTGCGTTGCACTGTATCTTCGGCCCATCTCTTAATAAGTATATCCAAACACGGTAGGCTGCCTTATCGTTTTTTAACCTCATGAGACACCGATAGATTAGGATAGATTGAGTTCATAACTGTCGGTAGCCGCACAAATGTTCGCTGCTAAAGTAGACTAGGATGTCATCCACATACCGTTTGTTCAACTTAACTTCGACAATACTGGTAGCAACGTGCCTTTCTATCAAGCCGAGTAAGATGTGTGCTAAAACTGATCTCATATCGTATATTTTTGTGCACAATGGAATCCTATCACTCATATACTCCAGGCAGACCAACAAATATGCTTTGTGTTATGATGAAATTGCATAGATTGTTCACCGTCTCATGTGGAGGCATATGGCCGCAGGGGCAGATAGAATTGCCCCAGTTCTCTTCAAACCCCGGGGGGACCTGCTCTTGTTAATGCTTTACACGAGTTGTTAGTGACACTTTGGGAGCAAGAAACTGTCGCGACAGACTGGAGCTGCTCTGTCATAGTCCCAACTTTCAGGGGAGGCTCCCGTTCGGAATGATGCAATAATCAAGGGACAGTCTGATCCCAATTGTCTCCAAATTGCTCGCGTCTGTCGTTCTCCACAGACTGAATGGCGCACGTGAAGGCCAGGTCCGCGAAGAGCAAGTCGGGTCTCGTCTAGGTCATGGCTGCCTCGACCACAATTTCCCTTTGACTTAATTGTTGGAGCACCGCCATGTTTATTGGCGACCCACCATAGTCGTGTTTCTCGACATGAAAACTGCCTTAGATTCAATTGATCGATGGTCCCTTTGGGACTGCCTGCTCAGGAAAGATGTGCGAGATAAATAGGTAAACATTATCAAAACGCTGTACGCACGTACTTCGGGCAGAGTGAGGGTTTATGGCAAAGTGTCGCGGCCCTTCAATATCTCCAGTGGTGTGAGACAAAGTAGTCCGCTCTCACCTTACCTTTTTAACTTCGCTATTGACGAACTCATGGAAACAGCATTCCCCGGACACGATCTAGAAGGTGTAGAGCTACTTCCTTGTGAGCGACTTCTTGACTTGGAATATGCGGACGGCATTGCCCTCATATAGGACAGCTTCCAAACGTGCCAAGCTGCACTGGACCGATTAACACTGGCTGTCAATTGTTTTGGGCTTTGCTTTGCTCCCTCAAAATACGAAGTACATCTCAAAGATTGCAGGAACCCGCCCTTGCGCTAACCCTTGATGGTGATCAGCTAGAAGTTGTTCAGGAATTCAAGTAACTGGGCAGTTATATCTGCCCCCATGGGACCGAAGATGAGATTACGAACCATATAGCAAAAGCTCAAAGTGCTTTTGCCAATCTGCGCCAAAGGTGGCGCAGACGCGACTTCACTCTCGCTCTGTAGGGCAGAGTTTGCAATGCAGCCGTCCATTCAATCCCCTTATACGGTTGTGCAACCTGGCCCATCAGATCGACAAACACAGAGAGGCTGGTCACGTTCGACCATCGCTTGCTCTGCAGCTTAGCTCGTGTCTGGTCGCAGCGCCGCGTAAGCAATGAACGTGTTCGGTGTCGCGTGTTTGGTACAGGAAGAGCTAGTGAACAGCCCCGAACCATTATATCACGCACCAGGCTCCGATGTCTGGGCCACGCATTGCGCATGCCTGCACACCGACTTCTGCGACGTGCGTTGTTTTTGCGTTGGGATGTGGATGGAAGAGGACAAGTCGTCAGGCGATGACTTGATCGAAAGGAATGAAGTCCTGTAATTCACTGTTGGCCTCGGTTGGAGCCTCTCGGCTCCCTGGTTGGATGCCGAAAGACCATGAACACGTTTGGCTGGATACACTTGGTGACATGGCTAGGAGCTGACCTCCATGGCATTTGTGTTGTGAGCTTTTTTGTCCCTCCTCCTCCAAGCACGATCTCGATTACTAGACATAATATGATTTTTTCGCCACAATAGCCGACTGTTAGCTCTCCATCCGTTACTGGTGACTCAGCCGGCGTGCCTCTGTTGCTTGTCTTTTTACTCTTTTCTAATTTATTGCGGCACAATAGCTGAGGTGTTCTCCACCTGCAACTAACGTGTATAATGGTGATAATGATGGAGGCACTTTTGTGTGTAGGGAGTTACAGTCTGTCAAATTCATAAGCTCCGCACCAAGCCACAATCGCTCCAGCATCTCGTCTGGTTCAATACTTTGCCAAGAGTTTGAACACCGGGTGTAATATTTTCGCCAACCACCGCGCAACCTTGTGGTGGCCTCTACTCCATGGTATGTTGCAGAGCAGCTACTGAAAAGATACGAGTAGATTGAAATATTGTAGCATATTTGTCCTAGACAAAATAATAATTAGGACAGCTCATTGTCGACGCAGTGACCATTTGATCTGATGCACAACCAAAGGTCAGATCAGGTGGAAATTGGGTGCTTCCCGCCCGAAAACACTGCACAACCACGACGCGTTTCGATGTCATTTCATCTCATCAGGTGGAGATAGCAGGCCTCAAACCCGCGACCAATGAAATAGTGGCCGAAACATCTACCCCTTTGGCTACCGGGTCACGGTGGACAACGCTTGGCACAACGGTAAATGACTAATTGGAGGGTCAATTTTGGAATACACGTTGTGTGATTGGATTGCGACGCGCAATCTCAAAGGTCAGCTCCTTACAAGGATATTCACGCTGGACGCATGGCGCATACACCAACCCCCATTGGTTAGGGTGGAATTATACTACTAATCTGGCCGCTAATCTGGTTTTTCTGGAACGTTAAAATTTTTCGCATTAGCTTCCAACTCGTGTAGCACTCCATGCTTCCGGAGAAACATCAGATACGGTTATCACATCTTTGAACTATTCTTAATAAGCAGCACTCATTCTCTAGTGAAGGAAGCGAGTGGTAAGCCACTCGTCTTTGTCGATTTACCAACAGTTGTGAAAACTGCACTTGACGAGCACGAATATTCATCTATTACCATCACCCGAGGTCAATTTCACCTTGCCAAGCCAGCTCTGCCGGATACTTCAGGCAAGTGTTGCTTAAGGTTCGAGAGACCTGATGGAGAAGAACACTTATTGTGAGCTTTTCCAGAACAACCGTTTGCATTTCAGTGTGAAAACCTCTCTGCCAGTTTCCAATATTTGATGGATACATTTCTCGCGGGAGTTTCTAAAGCCGTTGCATATCTGGATGACATCATCGTAATAGGCCGAAAAACGGCAGAATTATTTAACCGGTTGGATGGAGGGCTTGGTCATGTCCATTGAAGACAAATTGAAATATTTCACACCGATCACTAAATACTTTGGTTTTAAGTTTGAAAAAGATGTTGACCGGACTTGGTGAACATGGACGCCATAGGAAATGCCTATGCCAGCGGGCTTTACGCGTTGCTATCCTTTTTTGATCCGATCAGTCATTACAGTTCCTTCGTGCCTGAAATGCATTGCTTGCGTGCCCCATTGACCACGCCTGAAATTGGGTGCAAGTGCGAAATTGGCTTCGAACGAGTCAACTCATTGCTGGCCTCAGACCTGCTGTTAACTCATTTCAACCCAAATCGAGATATCGTTCTCGCAACGAATGCATGGGATCGCTACAGTGGTCTAACATATGTGCTCAGGTGGATCCCAGATTTCAATCGCTAATAACCACAGGACGTTGGTAAGCATCGAAAGTAACTGCAGTAAAGTCGATAAGGATGCATTGACCATAATCTTTGCATTGAAACAATTCCACGAGTGCTATATCTCCGCCGCAGATCACAATCAGTTACTAGCTATCTTCGAATGCATAGGCATCCATGCCTATGCAACCAACGCCCTCCAACGCTGACCACTCACACTGCTGAGCTATGATTTTGAGATTCACTGTCAATCAACCGTTTCCATGGACAAAACGGACACACTATCAAGATTCATTGGAAGAAGAAGAAGAAGAAGATCTTATCATAACCTCAGTTCAGCTTAGACCTGACGTTACAGTTCTCGGGATTGATTGACGCATTACATAGCCTACCAGTTACTGCAGAAGGTGTACCAGCCGAAACGCTTTCTTGACCCAGTACTCGAGATGGTCACTCGGTTTCACGAAATCAGTTGCACACGTTCATGGTCATCAGCCGAACATAATACATATATATATATATATATATATATATATATATATATATATATATATATATATATATATATATATATATATATAGGCCTCAATTACTTTTCGTGTACGGCCCTCTTAACAACAAATATTTGCCCATGCAACCCTCGGTTGCCCTTGAGTTTTACACCACTAGGCTAGGTGACGTTCTCCGTAGGTTTTCCTGGGTCTGCATTATATGCTATGGCTCATCATCATCATCATTATACACGTTAGCTGGAGGTGGAAAACTCCTCACCTATTGTGCCGCAATTCAAAAGACAAGATAAGAAAAAACAAACAGTGGCACGCCCGCTGAGTCCCCAGTAACGGATGAACATCCATCCGGAGAGCTAACAGCTGGTTATCGTGCCGTAAAAAAGAGTTATATTATGCCTAACAACTAACATCGTGATTGGAGGGGGATGCTAAACAGGAGGGGGATGGACAAAGGAAATCACAACACACACGTCACTGGGGTCGGCTCTGAGCCATATCAGCAAGTGTGTCCAACCAAACGTGTCCACCGTCCTTAGGACCCCAGCCAGGCAGTCGGGATGCACCAACCGACGCCAACTTCGAAGTGAGGGTTTTCATTTCTCTCGACCAAGTCATCACTTGGCCTCCCCTCCTCCTCTTCCAACCGCACCCACAACGCGCAAACAATGCGCGTCGCGGGAGTCGGTGTGCTGGCATGCGCAACACGTGGCCCAACTATGGGAGCCTGGTGCGTGATATACGGGTGCTGAGTGGTTCACTCGCTCTTCCTGCACCAAATACGCGACGTCGAACACGCTTATTGCTCACGCGGTGCTCCCACCAGACATGAGCTAAGCTGCGAAGGCAGCGATGATCGAATATGACGAGCCTCTTTATGTCCGTCGACCTGATGAGCCAGGTTTCACAACCATATAGGAGAGTTGAACGGACGGCTGCGTTGTAAACTCTGCCCTTCAGGGCGAGAGTGATGTCGCGTCTGCGCCACAGGTGGCGGAGATTGGCAAAAGCACCTCGAGCTTTTGCTATACGGTTCGTAACCTCATCTTCAATCCCACGGGTGCTAATATAGCTGCCCAGGTACTTGAATTCCTGAAGGTTTTCTAGCAGATTACTACCAAGCGTTAGCGCGAGGTTGGGTCCCTGCCAATCTTGGAGAAGTACTTTGCATTTCGATGGAGCAAAGCATAGCCAAAAACGATTGACAGCCAGTGCTAATCGGTTCAGTGCTGTTTGGCATGTTTGGGGGTTGTCACAGATTAGGGCTATATCGTCCGCATACTTCAAGTCAAGAAGTCGCTCACCAGGAAGTAGCTCCACACCTTCTAGGTCGTGTCCAGCGAAAGCTGTTTCTATGACTTCATCAATAGCGAAGTTGAAGAGGAAAGTTGACAGCGGGCATCCTTGTCTCACACCGCTGGTGATACTGAAGGGTGGCGAGAGTTTGCCATAAACCCTCACCCTGCCCGAACTATGCGCGCACAGCGCTTTGATAATGTTTACATATTTATCAGGCACACCTTTCCTCAACAGATAGTCCCAAAGGGCACATCGATCGACTGAGTCGAAGGCACCTTTTATGTCAAGAAACACGACAACGGTGGGTGGCCAATAAACATGGCGGTGCTCCAACACTTGACGCAATGTGAAGATGTGGTCGACGCAGCCCCGACCTCGACGAAATCCGGCTTGCTCTTCACGAATCTGGCTTTCACGAGTGCCACTCAGTCTGTGGAGAATGAGAGAGGCAAGCAATTTAGAGGCAATCGAAATCAGACTGATCCCTCTATGATTGCCACATTCTAAACGGGAGCCTCCCTTGAAAATCGGGACAATGACGGAGCGGTTCCAGTCTGTCAGGACTGTCTCCTGCTCCCAAAGTTTTACTAGCAACTCGTGTAGATCATCTACTAGAGCAGGTCCACCGAATTTGAAGAGGGCTGGAGGAATCGTATCTGCTCCTGCGGCCTTATGCAATTTCAACAGCTTGATCTCACATTCGACTTCTGCGCGTGAGGGCGGATCCAAGGAGACGGCAAAAGGAGAAAGCGATAACTCAGGTTGGTTAAATTGCCTTGCAAAGTGTTCGGCCCAACGCTCTAAGCGTTTTGACAAGCTGTTGATCATCTGCCCACTCTCGTCGCGTGTGGTCTCGCCAACACCAGGTCTCCTGCTGCCTGTTTCCCGTATCAGACGGAACAACTTACGATGATTACCCACGGCAGTGGCTGTTTCCATCTCAGATACACGATGAGACCACCAGGTTTCGCGGTCCTTCTTCAGGCTAGCACATAGTTTTGCTCTGACATTTTTGCGAGCCTCATTGTATTCGTTTCCACCCGGAATGCGTCATATGCTATGGCTGCGCAAAGTTGGGCGAGCTCACGGGATGATCTGCCAATAAAGTGGCGTAGAAGTATGAGGCAATATACTGAGATTTAGTCAGACTGGTTTGCGTCTTCTCTGTGGATGGGAACGTGGAAAAGGCCCACATCACTGGTTGGAAACTGTAGAACAAAGCACAGTCGTACAGTCAAGGACGCTCCTGCATTCGTTTTTTTGCATCTAGCTGTTAACATTCCACCGTGGTCAGTTTTGCTCGTCTCCTTTCCAAATCACCTTTCTGCCTATTCCATTTGCATTCAACTTCATTTTCTTATCATTGTTATTTACTGTTATCCTGACGACATTAGGCGTTGCAATTGGAGCCGCCGTGCCCCAGTGCCCGGATCAAAGCTCTTTTACTGGGTTTAACTCTGCCGTCTGGAGCGCGACACAGCTTGTCGACGTTCAACTTGTGCATTCTAATACTGATTGTACAGCACTTTTGTCTGAACGCACCCTGGAAACTCTTGTGTTAGGCACATCCTTCGTGTCCGAAACACGACATCAGGGTCCTAACACAGTCTGCCAATATCATCACCGATTCACCCCTTTACTCATTTCTATCTTGTTTCTGATTACCTCGAGTCTACGGCACCTGGACATGCTAGTGTTGGGATGTTTCTTAGAGTCAGAGCCTTAGCGTCCAACCAACACCGGCTTCTGCGTTCCGACGCTTCATTAATCGTGTAAGGTTGACAGGTATCGAGGAGTTAAAAGTTCTATTTTTGTATTGGCTGTAGCTCGGATACCGTCAAAAACCAGTTGTATCATGTGATTCATGATCTACTCCTAAGGGCCCTCTTGTGTACATGGCAACGCATTTGAGCTCACACGCTGATCGTTTGATACCAAGTGAACGCCATCTCTGAGGTCCGCGTGGGTATGGTGACGCTTGCTCGGGCAAACTGTTAGATCTATGTGCAGACCATCAACATTATCTCTCAGTTACGGAATTTGCTCATTCTTGGGACCATCAGCCGTGGCTTGGCAACATTGCAGATTGCCAATTCCGTTGGTTAATTTGCGTGGAATTAAATCATGCGCTGCTACGTACGACGGTTTGTATATGTCTCTTTGACCCGCCTCAAATTAGACACATTCGGCTGAACACGGGTAAACTAGAAGACCCTGTCGTATTAATTGATCATTTTACAAACGTGATTTGTATAGGAGTCGCTTGACATATAGGGAAAATTGTAAAGGTGATAGGATCGTTCCCTGCAAAACACAACTGTTGGCATAGGGGGCAGAGAATTTCCTACACTTTTACTTGGTGAAGTGAGTAGCATCCGTAAGGTTGTCTTGCATCAGATTACATGCATCCGGGTGAACTCCATTTTCAGATAGCACAGATGTGCACACAATCGTACGATACTTTTGATATTTATGTTTGGGTACTGGGTTATACTGACCCATCTCCCAATGTCCGGGTTCCTACCCATAGTGAGGCATTTGTTAATGAGATCTGGTAAAGGTAGTGCTAGAGAATCACTTCACTCTTTCAAACCTAACGGTCGGACAGTATCCGGACTTGACTTTAGTCTTTTGATTTCTTTGTGAACATTGCTTCGGTCGATGGGCGCTGCTGGATTTGAACGAATGAAGGTGGGCAAGCGGGATGCAGTTGGTGTGATGGAGCTTAACTTAGAATTTTGTTCCTCCACATCAATTTCACCGCTCTGGCTGCAGGCACTCTTACCAAAGAGCTAACTCGAAAGCCTCCAGAGATCACGACAGTTTTGATTGCTCAGAACCGCTTCGACGTGTAGGCGGTTTAGCCTTTTTATCGGATTTAATTACTGAGGTAACGCTCTTGACAGCAGTAGCCGTGTTGCACTTGTAAGATCATTAGTTCATCCTTCGAAGTCGTCTTAGCACTGTTGATGAAAATCTATCCTCCCTTAGGTAGATCGTTTCAACAGGACAACACATGTCGGAGCAATATTTGATGTAGTCTTAAGATGATCACATTGAAGCGACAGGTCCTCGTCGTTAAGACTGAAAAACTAGTTAAAGGAAACATCGTCTGGAGCTTCGTGATATTTTCGAAGGAGTAATTTCCTCGTTTGAGTGTGAAAAGTTACGTCTACTGTATATGATTGGACACAACTTTGCAGCATAATGATCTGAGCTGCTCAAAGGAGCCCGTTTTTATATGGAAAACAACTGTCGTTTGTTTGTTTGTACAGAGTCCAATTCGGTATCTTGTCTGGTCGAAAAGGTCACTAGATCTACCAAGCCGTGTGCTGAAGAATGTTGTATCTTTTCTATTGAAGTCACCAGCAGTAATACAGATAGAGCAATCGAATTTCAGCAGTAGCATTGATGAAACTTGGTCCTCAAAAAGCTTCAACGAGGACGCAAATGTGTCAGAAGCAATGTTTCCAGCGATGAGCAATTGGAAGCCATTTATGAACCTCGATTTGCATTCAATTAAATGGCTGCTTATAGAAAGCGTTGAGTATGGGAATGTTACGGTTGCTGAATTGCACCAACGTTTGTTAATACTGTATTATAGAGCAAGTAAAAATGAATTCTGTACAACACTTTCGGAATATGATGAAAAGCGTTGTAAAAATTGTCAGCCGTGAATATCGTTGTCGTTCTCACGTGACAATCAACATATCTCACTCACAGTCTTGCAGGACTCACACATGTCAGATCTCATCGTAATTGTGCAATCGTTCTCTGTATCGAATAGTGGTAAAGTATAAATCTAACAACGTTTTGAACTACTGCACAGATGTTGCCTCGATCACATGTTCAGGTAAACTGTTCCAAATATTTACCACTCTCCGCTCGAAACACAGTGGATGGAGAACACGTTTCACATCCGGCACGGCAAGTTTGTATCTCTGTCCGCGTGTGGTGCATGGCCTTCGTAAGTGCAGCCTTGGCTTCAACATGGGGAAGTCACCGAGATGTAGAATACGGGAGGTCATAATGAGGTCGACTCGCACCCGACGGTAGGACAAGGTGTAGAGTCCTAGTTTCTCCTACCGGTCTTCATACCCCAAGCAACGTAAACTCAGGATGATCCTGGTAGCAACGTCTTGGACCCGTTCGATCTTTTGTGTCTCGCCTCGGGTAATCGGAAAGTAGGTGGGCGAACCGTACTCTAGAATTGAGCTAATGATGGAAGAGAAGAGGCGAGTGTCAACCACTTCAGACCATGTGCCGAAGCTACGTTTGAGCTCCCAAAGCATGCGCAGTCCGTTACGATATAGCCTGTTCGTGTTTTCCACGGACTTCAAATCGTATTGTAAGTTATAACACCACCGCAACAAAACGAACTTTCCATCGTGATCGAACCTGATGAGAAAATAACCATCGAATTCAGTAACTTCGTTCTCCAAATCAGTGTACAAGCAGTGTTGTTTTAATAGAATTATTTTTGTTTTTACATATACTCATTTCGTTGCATAGTGGCAGTGGGATCACTGATTTCACTAAGAAGCGAGTTCATATTGCTGGAAAGTATTAGTGGGAGTTGCGCTTTTTCGACCGAACAACGAATTGAAGCCACGTAGAAATCCAGCGCAATGTTTTCGCTTTTTCCAAGATATTTCTTCATAATTCCTTTGAAAGTGTTCTTGGCTTTATGACCGTTTTCGATGACGCACGGATTTAAGCCTGTAACGCGTAACGTTTTCAAATGGTTGACGGAGTGGGACATCATTAACCTTAGGACTCGTTCAACCTATCGAATTATCTCAAAGGTCGAAATAAAATTTTAAATCCGCAGTTGGTAGTGCAACGGCCGCATTTGAAAGCCCCATCACCTTATGACTTACTACACCTGTCAGCAAGACCCGTTTCTTTCCAGAACCATAAATCATTCGAAGTGACGTTGAAATTAGCCATCATTCAAGTGTGGGCTGCACTGTAACGAATCAGGTTCTAGCAGATTTGAGAGACCAAACGTCTTTGAGCACCGGTACCCGTACAGCGTCACTCCGGTCTGTTGGAATCACCGAGCATTCGCTGATGATTTCCTCACATTGCTATTTGGCAGCAATTCTCTGGGTATCACACACAATCGTTTGTTACACTTGAATTGTTTGCATCAACCATGCAGCTCTCTCCGAATACTTGTTGATCACTTTTCTCAGTGCCGTTTGTCAACTAATACTGCGCCCGGTCAGATGAAACCTTAGGGTGATCAATCAATGATTTGACCGGAGGACACAGGAGCGGACCGATCGACTTATTCCTGTTGGCGCATAACGTTTTCCTGGAAGGGCCTGCCTGTCCGGCTGCACCAGTTGTTGAAGACTCTCTGATACTTCGCGATCGCGATAAAGCTGAACATGGGGGGAGGGGCTTTTGCCAATCGCTGTGAGCAATTCGTTATGTTTTACTTTCACTAACAACCGTTCGGGATGCGAAGTTCAGTTATGAGGAGTCATGTTCTCTGTTTTGTCAGTCCAGTTACCACTGTTATACCACGTCACGTTCTCACATCACCATCATCCACAGCAGTATAACCACGGTGATCTACTGAAAGTATATTACTAAAAGGGAGATAACGTGAATTTAAGGTAAAACCTTACTGTCCCAAGCAAACATTCAGGGTCAAGGCGCTTACATCTCGTCAACAACACACCGTCACAAACAGTTGGCTATCGTGCAAAGATAAGATAGTATCAGCGAGACAGTTTCTTTGCGGCTTTCACTGCTCCGCATCATAATCAGCCATTCCCCCGCAGATAAATCAGCATCAAACGCATTTTAAACAAGCAGTCCGACTAGGAGACGGCAGCAGAAGCACCACTGGTGTCAACTGCGAGTCCTGTCGTGAAACGTTTCCAGCCAAGCACAAGGCGAATCACGTAGACTCCAGCTTGGAAAGCGAAACGGACCAACAGCACCGCGTTCGGTCGTCACTGATTTCATTCCCAGCTGCCAAGTTAACTTTTGTACATCTCGAGCCCTGGCAAAGAAAATAAGTCGCTCCTCAGTAATCAGCGACCGGACTATGTAGTACGTGCCCAAACCAGCGCAGCTTATTCAGTGCTGTTGTTTTCAGGAACTAGTTTGGTTATCACTGCCTATTATGCGCCTATGCAGATCATCCTTGAGGATACGCTGCTGCCATCCGACACCACCGATGATCAAAGATTTGGAGGCGCCAAGTTTCACTCCCATAGTGTAAGATGCCCCTCACTGCGGTCTTATAAACACGTTCTTTCAGACCGAAGGAAATTCCTTTCTGACGCCAAGGGTGTCGCAGATTCAAGAAGCCAGTTCCGGCTTTTGCAATACGTGAACTGACCTCAGTTTCTATGCGCCCATTTTTGCTGATGCAGCTGCCAGATTAAGTGAAATGACCAACTACCTCGAATTCATCGTTGTCAAGAGTCAAGAGGCCATAAAGTGGATGGTGCTCTTGCAGCAACACTTTGCACTTTGAAGGTGTACTGTGCATGCCAAATGATTTAACCACTCTAGATAGGATATTGATGGTTGATTGCACCGCCCCAATATCATGAAAAAGTAAGACAATATCATCCGTATAATTGAGATCAGCTATCTTTTCACCAAACAGCATCCCAATACCCGCATCGTGAGGCCGCACAAGGGAACACTCCATGATGGGGTCCACGATAAAGTTGAACAAAAGTGGGGAAATTGGACAACCCTGACGGACGCCGTTTGTTGTCGGAAGGATATCTGATGTTACCGTAGACTATGACGCGGGCTGTGGTTTTCAAGTACAGGGCACCTAAAGTATTAGAATATTTCATGGAAATACCTTCCTACACAAGTATTTCGTACAGAATGGATTGATCAACTGAATCAAACGCCCTTTTAAAATCGCGGAACAGCTATTGTCGGTTTGCGGTATGCGTGACACTGTCGTAACACCTGTAGCAAAGTAAATATATGGTCTATACAACCATGTTCTTGGCGGAAGCATGCCACCTCTTCCCTATTCCCGGATTCCCGTCCCGCACTGAAACGACAAACGAGAATCGAGGCCTGTAATTTTGTCACAACGCGTTTAGTTAATACCTCTGTGGTTAGCATAGCCGGTGCGACTGCATTTCTTCTTGCATATTACCACTATACTCGATGCACTCCAGTTAGCCGGTATTGTCCTCCGGCCATGTTC
>OX104063.1:70121735-70177275 GCA_944474145.2 Dicrocoelium dendriticum
TGGACTTGAGCTAATGAAGGAGGGCAAAGACGGTGAGCTTAATGAGACGGAACTAAAGTCAGAATTCAGTTTATCCAAATCCACTTCACCCCTCAGGCTGCAAACGCTCGTACTACAGAGCTGCCTCAGAAGCCACTATAGATCACAACAATTATGGTTGCCAAGAACCGCATCGACGTATAATCGGTCTAGTCTTTTTATCTCGGATTTAATTGCTGTGGTTAGGCTTTTGACACGGGTAGTATCCATGCGCTTGTAAGCTCATGTTTTCATTCTTCGAAGCCGCTTTAGTAGTGATGATGAAAATCTATCTGCCCTTAGAAAGCTCATTTCAACAGCGCAACACGTCAAACCAATATTTGATGTAGTCCGTAAGCTGGTCACATTGAAGCAACAGGTCCTCGTCATTGAAGACCAAAAAATCTGTTAAAAAACATCGTCTGGAGCCTCGTGCTATTTTCGAAAGATGCCTGGTCAGCGTTAAAATACTAGACCCGCTGTATGTGTCTGGACACAGTTCTAGAATACAATGGTCTGAGCTGCTCAAAGGAGCTCGTTTTTTGTATGGAAAACAACTGTCGTTTATTGGTGTACACAGCGTCCAACCGGGCATCCTGTCTTGTCGAAACAGTCACTAGGTCTACCAAGTCAAGTGCCTTCAGGAATGTTGTATCCTTTCTATGAAGTCAACAGTAACAATACAGATGGAACAATCTAGTTTAAGCAATAGCATAGAAGAAACTTGGTCGTCAAAAAGCTTCAACTCTGACGCAGATGTGTCAGGAGCAATGTATACGTTTCCAGCGATGACTAATTGAAGGCCAATTAAGAACTTCGGTTTGCATTCAACTAGATGACAGCTTATAGAACTCGTTGAGTATGGGGATGGGACGATTGCTGAGTTTCACTAACGTTGATTAACGTAAGTTATGACGCCACCACCACGAAACGGGGACTTTACAGGGCGGTCAGACCTGATGGGAAAATAACCCTGGAGTTGATTTACCCCATTTTCCACATCCATATGCAACCAGCGTTCTTGTAACAGAATGATTCATGTATTAACAAACTCATTTCGCTGCATACTGGCACTGAGATCACTGATTTTTACCAAGAAGTGAGTGCACATTACTAGAAAGTATCAGTGGGACTTGCGCCTTGTCGGCAGAACAACGACTGAGGCCAGATTGTCAGCCAACCTGACGCTTTCACTTTTTTCCAAGACATTTATTCCTAATTCATTAGAGGGCGTTCCTGACTTTATGACCGTATTGCATGAAGCACGGATTTTAGGCAGTAACGCGTAACGTTTTCAAATGATTGACAGGGTAGGACAACATTGACCTTGAGACTTTACCAGAAAAACAAGTTGCATCCAAGATACTAATAACATAGATAATCCGCACTCGATAGTGTAAAATGCTCTTCCAACAAGAACAGCAACGGCCGAATTTGAATACCCCGCCAATATTGCAGTGCGATGAAGCGAACAGGAAAAATCGCAGCTGTCTCGATGAGAGCTAGTTAGCCGATATATCACAGGTTTCGGACTCGGCTCCTATCAGCGAGGAAGACGGTCACAGTGAGCAAATCCACTGGTAAGTGTTAGGAAAAGGCTCAAAGGGCAGTTAAATACGCTAAACATGAATTCGCACATTTTGTGTCTAATATTAGGCAGAATTCGCATGAAATTAATAAAGTCAGTCTAGTAATCCTCTTCGTCATACATGATCGCATCTGCGCCATCCTTGGAACTTTGTGCATAAGTGGGGTTTGCGACAGAAAACTTTATCATGGTCCACAGAGCACTGCGTAATACAAAGTTTCACCAATTTTCAGAGGCGCATAACGAATATGCATAGAGGTTTGGGTGCACGCCATCTAATTAGGTGTATGAATGTATCCCTCGGTTGAAACTCCACAAATGATATGGGAGTGCCAAATAAAGCCCGTTTAACACAACAAACACTCAGCCGCCACGTATGTCTTAGTCAAGTGGTCAGATAAACTATCCCAACTGTCATGTGGAGTGTCGGAAGAACGATTCTTTACCATGTATACATAAAAGAAGGGATATTAGCTACCCGGGAATTTCAGAGGGATAGTTTCAACCGAATGCACCGGATCGGGTGCCCTTAGGCTGACCCTCGTTTGGAAACATATCGGCTTCGTAGTAGCGCCATTCAAGCCATACGAAAGGCGCCCCATCAACTTGCTGACGAAGAACATTGCGGTGCCTTGTCTCAATCCTTTAACAGCTGACAATGTCTCCAAATTGTATGTTATCGAGATCAGTGGTTCCTGATCAACTTTACACTCCCGAGCAAGATAGTCAGTATCAACCGCTGAATTGTATCCAGTGTTACGTGTTAATGGCTCTCTAAGATACCACTTCGTCGGCACGCCTGGCTTGTAACCCTTAGGTCACTGGTTAAAATCCGCGTAGGAGCAGGGCGTCATTGTGGTATACTCAGCCCACGCGCGAGCGGTGGTGGTCGCGTGGCAGCGAAGCGTTGGTACATTGTACTGGCGTACTGCTGATGACGTTGACGCGAAAACGAGATCAGCAAAATTCGCTTCTACAGTATCTGACAGGGTCACTTTGTATCTTCTACAAAAAAAGAAATTAATAAGTCTTGCATCAGAAGGAGAAATATGAGCATTGGTTAGATTGAATAAAGTGCAGATTAAACTGCTATACCAGTCGAACATAACGACGATAGAGTAACGACAATAGCTCGATGTGGTCACTGGGGGAATTGAATAAATGTGCCATACTCCACAGTAATAAAAGATATAAACAAACAGGAGAGAGACAAATAATGCGAAAGGGATGTGAAAAATACAAGTGTTATCAGATAGAAAACATGTAGATTTAAAGACCTGATGCGATTGTGACCTAACCAGATCGGACGGTGTAAGCTTGAGTTGGTTATTGGAAATGTGAGGAAGTCTGTTATCAAATACCAACTGGTGGCTCTCACTATCTGCACTCAATACAATATGGGTCATTCAGGATGGAGAATGCTTCAGGACATCTGTGGATGATGACGGTTTGCTAGTTGATAAAATTTTCACATATGCGTGCTAACCACTCTGGTGGCCTGATTGTCAGGGGCTAAACGATTGCCTAAATATACAGTGACCTACGGATCAAAGCAGTGATTTGAATCTCGTGGGAGCTGGTTGCGTGGAAGACTAAATCTGAAGTCGTAACTTACACTTTAAAAGTATAGGGCACATACTGTGACGTGCAGAGTCCCACACTAAGCTATTCAATCGCGTCTGCCCGACTAGGAGTAAAATAATATCGTCCGTACACCTAAGGTGTAGCGGTTGAGATGGACACACTCGAATTATTTAAATGCTAATCCAAGAGAAACCCAGAGAAGCAGTTATTATGTGTCACACTGGGAGTCGAAGCAGGGATTGAAAAATGGAAGAGAGGTTAGAGGGCTTACCTTTAAGTGGCGGCCAAGAATGAGAGTAGGCGCAGTCGACGTGGTCAGAGACAATTCTCAGGTAGAGGAAAAATAAACACACAGCCGCTCATATGAGTGACAATAACCAAGCAATCGTATAAGGATGTGTGATCAGCCAACACACGTTCGTGGGAAGGAATCGAATCAGCCATCTTTCACTGATCAACTGCCATTGTGGGTCGGCGATCCACCGAAGCAAGACAACCATGCGTAGCGTGGAGGGAACACCGAGCAAAATAACACAACGAGGACTTTTACGCATGATATGAAGATAAATAACAGTAGTGTCGAAGCGCGATACTAGACTAGCAGTCCGTGGGAAGACGCTTCAGTAAGGCCGCTAGAAGCTTTTTATATCAAAACAATGTAAGCGTATGCGAGGTTTAGCCGACCCGTACCCTTAAGGATAACAAGTCTGTCTTGTAATCCGTGGGCGCGGGTTCGAGTCTTCGTGTGGACCGGGCGACCCTCGCAGTATCCTCAGCCTAGGTGTAACTGTCGGTGGTTGCGCGGCAGCGAAGTGTCAGCACTGCGTATTGATGATGCCTTGCCTTTTATGCGAGGTTGCATTGGTGAAGGGATAAGTCTCGTCTGATTCAAAATCTGATGATACGACTCTGAAAACGATGGTAAACTGAATTGCATCGTAAACAAGTCAGTCCAGTGTTAAAGTTGATGGGTCACGGACAGGAGCAGTCATCCGAATGAGACAGAATAAGTAGCTACTTCTGCAGCTGGGTTTCGAACAAAAGCAGAGTACCAGCTTCCATCAAAGGTGTAGAGAAATGTGCTCACTATCCGTGTGCACGCGAAGTAAACAGAATGCATCTGTCATGGTACCATGGCGGTGAAGTCAATGCGCATCCGACACATGACTAGTAAATACCGAGTGATATCGCCACGCAGTCTGGCGAAATGCGTTACAAAGTAGGAACCTGAGCTGTGCGCATTAACAGCAATCATGTAGTTGCGCGCTACGACACATTCAGATCGATAAACCATCTGAGGCTGACATGCGCCATTAATGTCTGATGGTTTTGTAGTCGAACTGACGCTGAAGAAACTTTCAGGTCAGTGAGTACCAGGTGGAGCGGTACGAGCATTTGTGACGCTCGGGCTATTAATGGGCTATTTTCTGGTTCTGACAAACAACCGACTTAAAGTTCCACAGCACCAACAACGATTAATTATCCGTATCCGGTTTTGGAAAAGTATGAATAGATGATAAGCATAGTCCTGGAGAAGCGTGACGCGTTTCCAACTTGAGAAACAAGCAATTGCACATACAAGTAGTATCGTAGTTATCACACAACCTGCTACATCACTGGGTGGACTGTGGGCTCCACTACAAATTCAGATATGATAAATGGTGACGCAATCGATCTTTTACGACCTCCGAGTTGGCAGCAGCGTAGCCCAGAGAAACAAAAATGTTTGATGTTTTCAGACTTCGCTAAGCGAAACAACAATTCGGAGTTCAAACACATAGGCGTGGCTATTCACTGAGGTGCGCTGAATTACGACTCCCCCAGGTAATCATGCACAGCGCAACTCCGGTGCCACAAATCACGTGTATCATGGAATCGGTGCAGGTAGTAACGCGATGCGCCTAACACGATAGTGCAACCGAAGCCCGGCGATCGAACATGTGCTATTAAGATGATGTGCCGTGCAAATACTCCGGAGACCCAGTGCCCATGAACTTCAACAGAGTGCAGATCAAAATCTGGCATCATGTGTTCACCGATGTGGTGGGACGCGAAAGCCGAAAAATACCGTGTGGAATGGAATCATGGACTCACAAAAGGTCTGAGCTGGATTAGAAACCTGACAAAAAACAACAGTATACTGCGGTGCGTTGCAAAGTGCACGGTCACTGCTATCACTGCCATCAGGCTCCGTGATCTTCCATTGTGAGTTGTTTGAGCTCGGTGTTCAGAGCTCAGCGTATCGTTACAGCAGTCGTACGATGATCTTCCGTAAGTTGAACACTGAGCGGAAATCTGTCGATTGATGTGCCTAGTGAACATACAGATGACATTAGTAGATTTGGGCACGGCATTCCGGATGTGTCCAATGCGTCTCAACATCTGTGAGTAGAGAGCTGTTTAGAATAGGTGACGAATTCCGAAAAGCACCCAGCTTATTTGAAACAATAAGTTTGCCTACTTCTAGCTGTGTCCGACGATGCTGCAGGACGATTCTAGCAAACACAAGCAAGTGATCGGAAGTGAGCCAAATACTTCAACTCAATTTGCTGTCCACTAAACAGTCTCGTCAACGGTAATCGATGACGATGTGGTCATTCTGTGTCCACGATCGTGATCAGCACAGATCTGCGGCGGTCGATCTCAATCCCGTAGCCTGGAGGTAACGAGCTTGTCTCGTAATCTTACGACGAGGGTTCGAGCCTGAGTAGGGACCGGGCGACCGTCGCAGTATCCTTAACCTACCTGCAACAGGTGGTGGTTGCGCGGCAGCGAAGCGTCGGTACTGCGTACCGGCGTACTGTTGACGCCTTTCTTCTCCTTTCTTAATCTGTCATGCGAATACCATAGTAATCCAGACTATCGACATTTTGTTCCTAAGCTTCGAGCCTACCAACCGGTGCGCGCAGGTTCCCGATGAGAACCACGATATCCTTGCGATGATTCTTATGGAGCAGGTCGGAGAGCTGACGGTAGAACTCATCTTTAGCTGAGTCCGGGCTGCAATCAGTGGGAACATCCACTGATATATATATATATATATATATATATATATATATATACATTTTACCAATTACAATACAATTGGCTGAGTGAAACGACACATAAGAGTAACAAACGTAGATTGAAAGAGAAAACGCCTGCTATGGTAGAAGAGTCACACAGCTAGTGCATTACTGCGTATGGTCCTTGGCCATATCCTCCATCGTTTGCAACCAGATGTGCTCGGGGTCCTTTGGTCCCCACCCCGGGTGTCGGGAACGCCTAACAACAGCCAGCTTCAAGATTTGCGCATTAATGCATTGGATCCAAGTCTTACATTGCCCTCCTTTCGTCGCTTCCACCCAACGGCTGTGCTCGCAAATAAGGCTCGTCATGTTAGCCACCGGGTAGGCATGCGGAGCAGATGCCCAAGCCTCTGCGGTGAAATGATGCTATCAATCGGTCGGCGGTTCGTTAGATCTGAAGACCCGCCGACGGACTTCCTCATTACTAATGTGATGCTGCCATCGAACACCAGCAATGCTTCGCAGGCAGCAATGATCGAAGACAGATAGTCGCTGAACATCGCATTTGCGAACGGTCCAAGTTTCACCGCCGTACAGCAGAATCGCTCGTACCGTAGCATCATAGACTCCTCCCTTGAGAATGAGGCTGAGGTCACGACGAAGGCTAGCGAAACCGACTCTAGCCTTAGAGACACACAGGGAGATCTCATCTGTCAAATCGCAAATACTAAGAGAACTAAGATAAATGAATTTGTCGACCACTTCCAGCGATTGCCTCGAAAAGATTGAGAGAAGGGCATGCACTTGGCCAGTTCTGTAACAGCACCTAGCGTTTAGAAGGGGCAAAGATCAACTCAAATTGGGAGGCGGACATCTCCAGTCTGAGCAGTACATACTGGGCAGCCTGGGAGCACTCGCAAATCACAGCGATGTCATCGGCGCAGAAAGCGGTCACCAGGGAGCAGGACTCAGAGTTATCCAGGATCTTATCCATGGCGAAGTTGAACAAGAATAGAGATGCTGGGCAACCGTGTCTAACACCGCTAGTGATACTGAAAGGGGGCGAAATGTCTCAGTATACTCGCAGGCGGCCCGAAGTTTGATGGTAAATGGCACAGAGAATGCTGAGGTGCTTCTCAGGTACTCCCCTCTTCAGTAAGTAGTCCCACAGAGCCACTCTGTCTACTGAGTCAAACGCAGCTCGAATGTCCAAGAATGTTACTACGGTTGGTCGACTGAACGTAGGGCGATGTTCAAGTATCTGGCGGATCGTAAAGATGTGATCGACGCAACCGCAACCCGGGCGAAATCCAGCTTGTTGTTCACGCAGGTGCTGTTCCCGTACGCAACTGAACCTTCTAAGTGTAGGGCAGCAAGCAGTTTGGATGCGACACAAATGAGACTGATGCCACGATAGTTGGAGAAAGGGTCCGGTTCCCTTTTTGTAAACAGATACAACATCCGTTAAATTTCAGTCTGGTGGAATGGTTTCAATAGTCCAAATCTGACGGAAGAGAGATCTCAGTTCACAAGTGAAAGCAGGATCCCCATATTTGACTACGGCAGGATGAAGTTCATGTGAGCCAGGTGAATTGTAGCGCTTCAGTAGGCGAAGCTCATAGGAAACCTCAGTCGGTGGAGAAACATCCATGCAGCAGGGAGCACCGTGCACCCCGAAATATGGACTCGGTTGTGCTGCTGGCCAGTTGAACTGGTTTTCAAAATGCTCTGCTCACCGTACCAGACGACGGCGACGACTGTGAATCAGTTCACCGTCATTTTTACGCAAAACCTAGCTCACTGTTGGCATTCTGCCTTCTGTGGAGCGAATAAGTTGGAAGAGCTTGCGGGAGTTTCATAATGAGGCTGCGCACTCCATCTCAACGATGCGCTGTGTTCACCAAACCTCGCGATTTTTCCTGAGGAGCTCTCTGAGTTCAGCACCTGTGGTTCTGTGTAGTGTTGTACTTAACTCCGGTGGGAATCTTTTGAAGAATTTCCATTAATTGGAGAGATTGTGCAGAGATCCAATGACTAGCAGCTCGTCTAGTGAACCCACATACCAGGGTACCGGACCTTCGTAAGGCGCTCTGGATCTGTGTCCAGTGTGTTTGAACATTGGAGAATAGAGGACATAGCTTGGAGGTTAATGTGTTCTGAAATGCGCCGAGAACAATTGGGGCAGCTAGCTTGTCTGTGTCAAGCCGTTTCCGGAGACGCTGTTGGGTGCCTCCAAAGCGCAGAACGAAGTTAGCACACACCAGCGCATGATCCGAAGTCAGGTAAGTGTTCCAAATTGATTTGCAGTCCGTTATGCCGTCCCGCTAACCGTTACTAACAGCGATGTGGTCGATCTACGTCCAAGCTTGACCAAGCGCTGGAGGTCGCCAGATGTCTCGTTGGCCCCAGGAACGTCGGAAATTGGTGCTGGAAAGGAACAAGCTGCGTCCTGCGCAAAGTTAAAAAAATCGATCGCCGTTGTTCATCCTGCAAATACCGTGTCTGTTGCGCCAAACAAACAGTGTTTAGTTGACTCGCGACCGCACAATCGTATGGATACTTCTAGCCGAATTGCACAGGATTAGTTATTAATTGGAATCCAAACAAGTAGCGCTGCTTCTGCGCGCGCAGTAAACAATTCGTATGTCAGCCTGGTCCGCGGCTTCTTCACTTATGTCTCCCGATAAGTTTGGCTTGCATGTGTCCTGCAAACGATCCAAGGATTACGTACATTCATATCCACGTGTGTTATGCACACATAGAGCTTTTCAGTTACCCAGATAGGGTAAAGGGGTTAACTTATGTAATCAGAGCCAGCGCCTAAGTTCTTAAAGTCCTTACCCACAAAGCAGTGAGGCAATTAATATTTATGGCGAACCATCGAGAGCCGATAACACCACTTTCGAGTGGCAACAAACTACCTATGGCGCCGGAATAGCACGAGTATAGTAGTAAAGGACCAGGAAACGTTTCCGGAAACATCTGACTCGTTGTTCAATGCGAACACAGTCAACAGCCAGGTGGCTCAAACGCCTTCTTAGTGTTGGATGGTAGTCCACCAAACAGCAAGTAGTAATTAAGAGTGTTCATCCACCCACTGTTAGGTACTTCATTCCGGTTAAAAAGCGCGTGGTCACTGTCCCCTATAACCGGAAACATTGGCTTTGTGCTGTTTAATGCATAATCAGATGGCCACACTCGAACTCCCCACGCTCTGAGATGCTGCGCTGACTGTACGCTGCCGCCTATTAAAACACACCTGCGGAAGAAGCGTGAGTCATTCACACTTGTCCTTAGTAGGAAGGCGTTGCCAGATTCGCAATATGCGAGAGCACGCGGCGGCGTACAACCAGCCCGTAAGCCGCTTCCTGTTAAGATGTCCGATTCACAACGTCGGCTAGCAGCACTACTCTTTTAGCCACAGCACGTCATGGTATCACCGCAGCATTAGTATACGCCTAACAGTGGTATCACCACCATCTTTAGATTTTGTGGTCTACATCCTACCTACCTACCTACGGCACTCGTTGAGCCTTCACATCATTGCCCCCTACTAAACAGTACTCAGTGTAACTTGCACACGTTGCTTTGAAGCGCATTGCGCGCTAGCCGTGGAACAAGCACTAAGATAACTCATATATCAGCTGCATTACAATCTTATTGTTCGCGTTGATATGTCGCCCATCGCAATCGCAGGACGCCAGGATGTTTTCTGTGCTGCGATCATCGCACCAGTGAATGTGTCTATGTCCCACCGGTGCACATGTGATTTAGCGGTTTGACCAAAGTAACCTGTGACCCCCCCCCAGCGCTTCAATGCGCCACTCGTATCGTGCCTGTTGCCCCGTGCACGCCATGTGTCCACAGCACGCGATAGATCGTACGGACAAGCGCCTGGGGTTTAGCTTAGGAACATGGGCTGTCGGCCGTATCAGAATGCGAGTAGCCAGTGGCCCTATTTGATAATATCACACTGACTCCGTTTCCCCTTAGTCGGCTGTGGGTGACCTCAGATATTAACGAGTTACTACCCGCATCCCCTGTCATGTAATCCGTCACCGCCCATGTGACAAGTCGCACACGAGGAACTCCGGGCTGTAGTGATTCCCCATATATCCCCGTGCACTACACATGCGTACACGTAAGTATTGTGTATCCTGGTTGTTTGATACCCGAAGGATATATCACACAACTGCAAATTCATCTATGTACAAGGGTCTACACGCGACTTCATAATCGGATGTTCCTGTACCTTTAACCTTTCTGGACGGATTGTGTACCAGATAGTACGAACCAGATAATGCGTGGCTAGTGTATCTCATAAAGTACACACACTCTTAACCAGAGTCGGACTTTTTAAAATCCCCACTCGTCCCATCCCGGAGTATTGCAGCATAATCTGTTGCAATATGAGGAAATCTGGTAGAACATCGATAGAAAGCCTGCAACGGTCATTTGCTGAACACTTACTAGGCAAAAGTTCTACCAAGAACTATCAGGAGCAGTGCCAGAAACTCCATCTCGATCCGCTTTTGCTGCGAAGACTAAAACATGATGCTGTTGTACAACCTGATTCCTGACAGGGCCTATTTTGCAGTCTGCCTACGTAACAGAATCTAGCCTGGTTATACTACGATGCAGGACAAATTTACGGTTTAACTTCTTTTTAATCAGATATGCTACTTAGTGGAATCAGCTCCCAATCACAACCAGGTCTTGTGAGACTGTTCAATCATTTCGCAGTAAACTGGATAGCTACTTCGATTTGGAGACCATTACGTCCTTTTGTTCGCGGGGAGGATCAATTGACGATGGAGTTAATGGAGGCCCAGATAACGTCTAATGGGTGTAATCCCACAACTTCGCGCGATGTAATTAACCCCTAGTTTTTGCAATGTACTCCAACTACAATAGTGCCTTCGTATAAAACACAAACATATGAGACACATATCTTGCCAGAAACACAGTCAAATATAAGAGGATATCTTTATTTTGCACACGCAAGTGCATGATATTACCTGTACATGTATTGTCTGTGCAAAGCATGGACACAGCTTCTTACTTAGTGAGAAAGATACCTGTTATTATTACACTGATTACTAAGGAGGTGCACTATAGTTGCCATAACTATGGACTGGTCCTATCTTGCAACGTGCTGGTGCATGGCCGCCGCTCTGTTTATGCTTGGTACACATGCTCGCTCCAACTTAACGTCAAAGATATGGAAGAGAGCGTTCGCTGGCCCCAAATTAACTGTGTGGCTCCCATTCGAATGCTTCTCGGTTTCACCTCTTCGGATTCGCACTGCATGTAGGCGTTTTGGTGAGAATGTACATAGTGCTATGCAGGCCACCCATTGTCCCTTTTGCATTCGCACACGTACTGTGTCTGTCCGCCATCGAAGATACAGGCCACTAGCCACTGCAGCAAACGTTCTTCTTAGTGTACATTTCACTGACCCAATCGGAGAGGAAGATGTTTGATCTACGGTCTACGTTTACAACCATAAGTTTCTCCCTCGTAGGATCACACTCTGTGTCACATGTCAGCCCGCAAGTGAATACTCCGTTCACTTTCTGCTACAAGAGGCACTCCATCGCTGACGCTTCACAGTTTTAGACAGTACCCCTATTGCACTGCGATTGCGTCACACTTTATCGACTATGATGGAGTTTCCTGCCAGCAGACTCAGCGTTACACGCGAAGAACATTACTTTGGGAACCCGTTACTATGGCCGTATCTTCCGAAATCGACTTCAGCATTTCCCAGCAAATATGTGGACAGATATCAAGAAGGCGGTAAGTGCATGCCACGTTCTGCACCGACGTTTTTCTTTAAGTATTCGACTTGGAGCGCGTCCCGTGTAGAAAAGCTGCTGCAGTTTAGCTAACGCCGAAATGATTTGTCCGCAGCCCGCCCATATCCTGCATTCTGGTCGTATTGCTGTTCATTCATCTCTACAGTTGATTACCTTAAGGAAATTCTGTTCCATTTGCTTCCCCATCTACCAATTTCACTCGTTCCCGATACTCGATCTGTCCAATGCGGTTAATCTATTCATTATAATGATTCGAGCGGTTTTTCCGTTACTCTTTTATGAGAGAACTTCACACTTTCAATGACGAGGTCACACAGAAATATGTGCTAGTATTCTTGGCAGCCGCTGTACTTGGAGACCCTGCTCTAAATGCAGCAGTATGGACCATTTCGGATACTTCGACACGTAATTTGTTCAATTCCTCTTGTTAATACGCTTGTTCCCATTAGCAACAGACCGATAAGCCTGAGTTTAATACACGAAGCTTTGTGGACCAGCGATCGCGACACATCAGGCTGGACGATTAGGGCGACTGCTTTCTTAATTTTGCACCATTGTGAATCAAATTGCCGTCATATGCCGACCTCTATTATCTGTTGACAAATACTGAAGAGTAGTAATAATAATAATAACAATAATAAGATTAATGCGCCAGCTGTACGCCGTAACGGCGCTTCGCTGCCGTGCGACCACCACCAGTCGCGCGCGCGCTGAGTATACCGCAAGGACGCCCACCCCTACGCGGATTCGAACCGGGGACCTTATGGTTGCAAACCAGGTGCGCAGACCACTCGGCCACCGACCGACACTGAATGGCAATCATTTTTCAGATGTTACCCACACCAATCACTGCCCTACATAAACATTTTCTTTCCTGTTTGATTCGTACCGGTGTATGTGGTCGGGGCTGACACGTAATGGCTGCCTGTAATTGCCCTCATCCCCAGACGACTACATTTCG
This sequence comes from Dicrocoelium dendriticum, assembly GCA_944474145.2. Taxonomy (NCBI): domain Eukaryota; kingdom Metazoa; phylum Platyhelminthes; class Trematoda; order Plagiorchiida; family Dicrocoeliidae; genus Dicrocoelium; species Dicrocoelium dendriticum. The sequence continues at coordinate 70,134,714 of OX104063.1, forward strand.
CGAACCGCGCTATCACAGTGAGTAGGAGTCCATGATTGTACGTGCTGATGCTTCATAATTTTTTCAGCCTCCCTACTCTCCATATTTGGTATATGTCAACCGTTAATGATCCTCTTCTACTACCTAGACACGTAACTTGGGCCTTACCAGTAGTCTGTCACAGGGAGACAGCACATCTTGCTTCCTGATTTGTTCGTCTCCTCAAATTCAACAGTTCCCGTCGTGGAAAAGACTATTCTCCAGCACTTCTCGGTGGTCAACCGTGATGTTGAATCTGAGCGATTACTCCCTGAATTCACCACACACGCTGCTGAGCTGCATTGGCTTTCTGTCTTGTGAGGCAAAGTTGAGTCCCGGATTGCGATTCTCTGACAAAGTGACATATATACAGTTAGCCTATGCAGCCGACTTCTGAGTCAACCGTCTTAGCTTGGAATACAACAATCACATGATTTGTACCATCTGCCCACATAACCCGGTCTTCGGCGTATTTCCCTCTTCCTTTTTGTCGTTTATCTTGAGTTTTCCCCTTTGATGCGTCCGCAGTATACTGTTGTTTTTTGTCAGGTTGCTAATCCAGCTCAGACCTTTTTCGAGTCCATGATTCCATTCCACACGGTATTTTTCGGCTTTCGCGTCCCACCACATCGGTGAACACATGATGCCAGATTTTGATCTGCGCTCTGTTGAAGTTCATGGGCACTGGGTCTCCGGAGTATTTGCACGGCACATCATCTTAATAGCACATGTTCGATCGCCGGGCTTCGGTTCCACTATCGTGTTAGGCGCATCGCGTTACTAGCTGCACCGATTCCATGATACACGTGATTTGTGGCACCGGAGTTGCGCTGTGCATGATTACCTGGGGGAGTCGTAATTCAGCGCACCTCAGTGAATAGCCACGCCTTGTGTTTGAACTCCGAATTGTTGTTTCGCTTAGCGAAGTCTGAAAACACCAAACATTTTTGTTTCTCTGGGCTACGCTGCTGCCAACTCGGAGGTCGTAAAAGATCGATTGCGTCACCATTTATCATATCTGAATTTGTAGTGGAGCACACAGTCCACCCAGTGATGTAGCAGATTGTGTGATAACTACGATACTACTTGTATGTGCAATTGCTTGTTTCTCAAATTGGAAACGCGTCCCGCTTCTCCAGTACTATGCTTATCATCTATTTATACTTTTCCAAAACCGGATACGGATAATTAATTGTTGTTGGTGCTGTGGAACTTTAAGTCGGTTGTTTGTCAGAACCAGAAAATAGCCCATTAATAGCCAGAGCGTCACATATGCTCGTGCCGCTGCACATGGTACTCACTGACCTGAAAATTTCTTCAGCGTCAGTTCGACTACAAAACCATCAGACATTAATGGCGCATGTCAGCCTCAGATGGTTTATCGATCTGAATGTGTCGTAGCGCGCAACTATATGATTGCTGTTAATACGCACAGCTCAGGTTCCTACTTTGTTACTTGAACGCACTTCGCCAGACTGCGTGGCGATATCACTCGGTATTTACTAGTCATGTGTCGGATGCGAATTGACTTCACCGCCATGGTACCATGACAGATGCGTTCTGTTTACTCCGCGTGCACACGGATAGTGAGCACATTTCTCTACACCTTTGATGGCAGCTGGTACTCTGCTCTTGTTCGAAACCCAGCTGCAGAAGCAACTGCTTATTCTGTCTCATCCGGATGACTGCTCCTGTCCGTGACCCATCAACGTTAACACTGGACTGACTTGTTTACGATGCAATTCAGTTTGCCATCGTTTTCAGAGTCGCATCATCAGATTTTGAATCAGACGAGACTTATCCCTTCACCAATGCAACCTCGCATAAAAGGCAAGGCATCATCAATACGCAGTGCTGACACTTCGCTGCCGCGCAACCACCGACAGTCGCACCTAGGCTGAGGATACTGCGAGGGTCGCCCGGTCCCTACGAAGACTCGAACCCGCGCCCACGGATTACAAGGCAGACTTGTTATCCTTAAGGTTACGGGCCGGTTAAACCTCGCATACGCTTACATTGTTTTGATATAAAAGGCTTCTAGCGGCCTTACTGCAGCGTCTTCCCACGGATTGCTGGTCTAGAATCGCGCTTCGACACTGCTGTTGTTTATCTTCATGTCATGCGTAAAAGTCCTCGTTGTGTTATTTTGCTCGGTGTTCCCTCCATGCTACGCATGGTTGTCTTGCTTCGGTGGATCGCCGACCCACGATGGCAGTTGATCAGTGAAAGATGGCTGATTCGATTCCCTCCCACTAACGTGTGTTGGCTGATCACATCCTTATACGATTGCTTGGACATTGTCACTCATATGAGCGGCTCTGTGCTTATTTTTCCTCTACCTGAGAGCTGTCTCTGACCACGTCGACTGCGCCTACTCTCATTCTTGGCCGCCACTTAAAGGTAGGCCCTCTAACCTCTCTTCCATTTTTCAATCCCTGCTTCGACTCCCAGTGTGACACATAATAACTGCTTCTCTGGGTTTCTCTTGGATTAGCTTTTAAATAATTCGCGTGTGTGCATCTCATTCGCTACACCTTAGGTGTACGGACGATATTGTTTTATTCGTAGTCGGGCAGACGCGATTGAGTAGCTTAGTGTAGGACTCTGCACGTCACAGTATGTGCCCTATACTTTTAAAGTGTAAGTTACGACTTCAGATCTAGTCTTCCACGCAACCAGCTCCCGCGAGATTCAAATCACTGCTTTGATCCGTAGGTCACTGTGTATTTAGGCAATCCTTTAGACCCTGACAATCAATCCACCAGAGTGGTTAGCACGCATATGTGAAAATTGTATCAACTAGCAAACCGTCATCATCCACAGATGTCCTAAAGCATTCTCGATCCTCAAAGACCCATATTGTATTGAGTGCAGATAGTGAGAGTCACCAGTTGGTATTTGATAACAGACTTTCTCACATTTCCAATAACCAACTCAAGCTTACACCGTCCGATCTGGTTAGGTCACAATCGCATCATGTCTTTAAATCTACATGTTTTCTATCTGTTAACACTTGTATTTTTCACATCCCTTTCGCATTATTTGTCTCTCTCCTGATTGTTTATATCTTTTATTACTGTGGAGTATGGCACATTTATTCAATTCCCCCAGTGACCTCATCGAGTTATTGTCTATCGTCATAACGTCCGGATCACTGGCACGGCAGTCTAATCTGCACTTTATTCAATCTAACCAATGCTCATATTTCTCCTTCTGATGCAAGACTTGTTAATTTCTTGTTTGTAGAGGATACAAAGTGACTCTCAGATACTGCAGAAGCGAATGTTGCTGAGCCCGTTTTCGCGTCAACGTCATCAGCAGTACACCAGTACAATGTACCAACGCTTCGCTGCCACGCGACCACCACCGATCGCGTGTGGGCTAAGTATACCACAATGACGCCCTGCTCCTACGAGGATTTTAACCAATGACCTAAGGGTTACAAGCCAGGCGTGCCGACATAGTGGTATCTTAGAGAGCCATTAACACGTAACATTGGATACAGTTTAGCGGTTGATACTGACTATCTTGCTCGGGAGTGTAAAGTTGATCAGGAACCACTGATCTCGATAACATACAATTTGGAGACATTGTCAACTGTTAAAGGATTGAGACAAGGCACCGCAATGTTCTCCGTCAGCAAGTTGATAGGGCGCCTTTCGTATGGCTTGAATGGCGCTACTACGAAGCCGATATGTTTCCAAACGAGGGTCAGCCTAAGGGCACCCGATCCGGTGCATTCGGTCGAAACTATCCCTCTGAAATTCCCGGGTAGCTAATATCCCTTCTTTCATGTATACATGGTAAAGAATCGTTCTTCCGACACTCCACATGACAGTTTGAATAGTTTATCTGACCACTTGACTAAGACATACGTGGCGGCTGAGTGTATGTTGTGTTAAAGAGGGCTTTATTTGGCGCGCCTATATCATTTGTGGAGTTTCAACCGAGGGATACATTCATACACATAATTAAATGCCGTGCACCCAAACCTCTATGCATATTCGTTATGCGCCTCTGAAAATTGGTGAAACTTTGTATTACGCAGTGCTCTGTGGACCATGATAAAGTTTTCTGTCGCAAAACCCACTTATGCACAAAGTTTCAAGGATGGCGCAGATGCGATCATGTATGACGAAGAGGATTACTAGGCTGACTTTATTAATTTCATGCGAATTCTGCCTAATATTCGACACAAAATGTGCGAATTCATGTTTAGCGTATTTAACTGCCCTTTGAGCCTTTTCCTAACACTTACCAGTGGATTTGCTCACTGTGACCGTCTTCCTCGCTGATAGGAGCCGAGTCCGAAACCTGTGATATCTCGGCTAACTAGCTCTCATCGAGACAGCTGCGATTTTTCCTGTTCGCTTCATCGCACTGCAATATTGGCGGGGTATTCAAATTCGGCCGTTGCTGTTCTCGTTGGAAGAGCATTTTACACTATCGAGTGCGGATTATCTATGTTATTAGTATCTTTGAAGCAACTTGTTTTTCTGGTAAAGTCTCAAGGTCAATGTTGTCCTACTCTGTCAATCATTTGAAAACGTTACGCGTTACTGCCTAAAATCCATGCTTCATGCAATACGGTCATAAAGTCAGGAACGCCCTCAAATGAATTAGGAATAAATGTCTTGGAAAAAAGTGAAAGCGTCGGGTTGGCTGGCAATCTGGCCTCAGTCGTTGTTCTGCCGACAAGGCGCAAGTCCCACTGATACTTTCTAGTAATGTGCGCTCACTTCTTGGTAAAATCAGTGATCTCAGTGCCAGTATGCAGCGAAATGAGTTTGTTAATACATGAATCATTCTGTTACAAGAACGCTGGTTGCATACGGATGTGGAAAATGGGGTAAATCAACTCCAGGGTTATTTTCCCATCAGGTCTGACCGCCCTGTAAAGTCCCAGTTTCGTGGTGGTGGAGTCATAACTTACGTTAATCAACATTAGTGAAACTCAGCAATCGTCCCATCCCCATACTCAACGAGTTCTATAAGCTGCCATCTAGTTGAATGCAAACCGAAGTTCTTACTTGGCTTTCAATCAGTCATCGCTGGAAACGTATACATTACTCCTGACACATCTGCGTCAGAGTTGAAGCTTTTTGACGACCAAGTTTCTTCTATGCTATTGCTTAAACTAGATTGTTCTATCTGTATTGTTACTGTTGACTTCATAGAAAGGATACAACATTCCTGAAGGCACTTGACTTGGTAGACCTAGTGACTGTTTCGACAAGACAGGATGCCCGGTTGGACGCTGTGTACACCAATAAACGACAGTTGTTTTCCATACAAAAAACGAGCTTCTTTGAGCAGCTCAGACCATCGTATTTTAGAACTGTGTCCAGACATATACAGCGGGTCTAATATTTTAACGCTGACCAGGCATCCTTCGAAAATAGCACGAGGCTCCAGACGATGTTTTTTAACAGATTTTTTGGTCTTCAATGACGAGGACCTGTTGCTTCAATGTGACCAGCTTACGGACTACATCAAATATTGGTTTGACGTGTTGCGCTGTTGTAATGAGCTTTCTAAGGGCAGATAGATTTTCATCATCACTACTAAAGCGGCTTCGAAGAATGAAAACATGAGCTTACAAGCGCATGGATACTACCCGTGTCAAAAGCCTAACCACAGCAATTAAATCCGAGATAAAAAGACTAGACCGATTATACGTCGAAGCGGTTCTTGGCAACCATAATTGTTGTGATCTATAGTGGCTTCTGAGGCAGCTCTCTAGTACGAGCGTTTGCAGCCTGAGGGGTGAAGTGGATTTGGATAAACTGAATTCTGACTTTAGTTCCGCCTCATTAAGCTCACCTTCTTTGCCCTCCTTCATTAGCTCAAGTCCAGCTGCGCCCTACGATCAAGGCAACGTCCACAATGAACTGTGTCCAGACATATACAGCGGGTCTAATATTTTAACGCTGACCAGGCGTCCTTCGGAAATAGCACGAGGTTCCAGACGATGTATTTTAAACAGATTTTTTGGTCTTCAATGACGAGGACCTGTTGCTTCAATGTGACCATTTTACGGACTGCATCAAATATTGCTTTGAGATGTGTTGTCCTGTTGAAATGAGTTATCTAAGGGCAGATAGGTTTCCATCATCACTATTAAAGTGGCATCGAAGAATGAAAAATAGGCTTACAAGTGCAAGTGTTATTCTTGTCAAAAGCCTAACCATGTTGAAGAGGAAAGGTGACAGCGGGCAACCTTGTCTCACACCGCTGAATTTATTCAAGCGCGGCGACAGTTTGTCATAAACGCTCAATCTGCCCGTATAGCACCTGCATAATGTTTCCGCATTTATCGGGCATACCCATCCCGAGCAGGCAGTTCCAAAGGGCACATCTATCCACCCTATCGAAGGCACTGATGTCGACAAACACGATTACGGTGGGACACCACTAAACATGGCGGTGCTCCAGCAATCGACACAAAGTGAATATGTGGTCGATGCAGCCGCGACCTAGACGAAAACCGGCTTGCTCTTCACGAAGCTGGCTTTCACGAGTGCCAGTCAGTCTGTGAAAAGTGACAGACGAATGCAATTTGGAGGCAATTGGGATCAGACTGATTCCTCTATGATTGCCGCATTCCGAACGTAAGCCTCTCTTGAAAGTTGAGACTATGACGGATCAGCTCCAGTCTGTTGTGACAGTCTGCTGCTCCCACAGCTTAACTAGTACCTTGTGCAAAGCATCTACAAGAGCAGGTCCCCCGAATTTGAAGAGGGCTGGGGGAAGTATATCTGGTCCCGCAGCGTCATTCAACCTCAACAGTCCAGTCCCACGTTCGACTTCTGAGCGAGAGGATGGATCCAAAAGGACAGCCCAGAGAGCAGGCCGATCAGCGACCGGGGAGAAATCTGACAAATCCGACCAATTAAATCGCAGCAACGAAACAGTACAGAAGCTGCGTCAGCTGCGGTCATACAACAGACATCGCCTGATTTGCATGATATGAGAAGGGTAAGCCAATTGGAAGCTGAGAGAGTGCGGAAAAGAAACAGGTTGAATGAACAGCCTTAAAGGATGCGTTGCAAAATAGACGTACGGTGACAGAATGGAACAGTTCAGTGGAGTTACAGTTTATCCACTAGTACGGCTACAGTTTCCCAACGTGGAATTCAGAAGGTTGCATTCGTACCGGCTATGGATGTCCGGAAAAGCAAACGAGCAGTTCCCACCGGAATATTAGTCGGTGGTGCTCAAACCTTTCTGATATCCATTCTGAATCGGTTACAGGCGTAGTTCAGGACTATGGATAAGAGTGCCACTTAAAGTCACAGAGTATGTCAAAGTTCGAAGTTAAAAATGTCCCATGAACAACAGCAAGTTGCCAACTTCTAAATTTTCAGCACCAGGGAGGCGTCTGAGTATCGTGTCTCTCGGCAGTGATCACCAGAAAATATAGGAGTCACAAACCGTGTTGACTCAGTAATGGTGAAACCACAACAAAACCCGGACACCTCTTAAGACAACCGATATCGCTCCTGGCACAACTAGACATAGGATATGGTGACGAAGGATACCAACTGACGGTTGCATCGCGGCTAACGTTCTGCGACGGAAGACAACAGGATCAGCGCATTGGAGATACCTTGGAGTGGCAAGATAACAAAGCCCGACGCGCACATACGAACTACAGCTGTACGGTACGCAAAGGTGTTATAGTGCCGCAGCGCATGTGGGGCTTCGGCGATGGACGCATCAAACGTGGGTAACACCACAACCGCAAGTTCAGCTCTGGCCAGCGTGGTCTTTCAGCCATGTAAGTGGTGCATTAAACCGCCAAATCGCGTTTCGTTAAAGGGTGTTATATATATATATATATATATATATATATATATATATATATATATATATATATATATATATATGTCTCATGCTGAGGCTGATGTTGCATTCTTGATGCTTCTTCACCGCAGTTGGGCTAAACGAACTTACACTTAAACTAGGTCTTTTTAAGCTGGATAAATTTCATTCCGCTTTATTTGGTTTGTTCTGCCTCCCTGAATAACGTTCTAATAGCTGGCCACGTTGCTTACACTAACTGCGCTTATCTTCGGTAATTTTGTTGCGTTTGTAGCATTTTAAGTAACTTATGGACATTTCTTACTTATCATGGATTTGTTGCTAACCAACTTACTTCATATGGTAATTTAGCGAAGAGTTATGCCACCGTATCTGTATGCATTATTGGATTTATTTTATTTCAAACTCAAAAGATTAAAGGCAAACAAAGCTTGTGGTCCGGATGATTTCTCACCATTTGCTTTTAAGGAGTTTACTGATTTTCTCACACTGTCTCTAACAGATCTCTTTAAGAGATGTAGTCCGGACATTTGGAGAACGGCCAGTACCAAAAATTAAATCTTAAAACTATCGCCCAATTACATGTGCGTCTATGCTTCTAAACGTTTTCGAAAGACTGTTAAATCCCCAGATTTGTTCAGCTGCTCCTGAGGACGTTATCTACCAGTTTGCGTATAGACCCCAGCGCTCCACATTGGATCCAGTGGCATATCTTGTTCATTCTGTAGCCTCTGCATTAGATCAAAGATGTAAATCCGCACGGCCTCTCTTCCTGGATTTTTCCAACGCCTTTGCAAGCCTGGATAGGTCAAGTTTACTAAACCTGCTATCCGAAAATGGAGTTTACCCAGGTGTGTGTAATCTCTTACGTGATTATTTTACCGATCGTACTCATTTCACCAAGTTGAACTGTAAGAGATCCTCTGTCCTCGGTACCGACTGTGGTGTTCTACAGGGAGCGATCCTATCACCTTTTCTATTTTCCGTGTATGTTGAACGTCTCCCTATAAAACCACGTGTATAGGGTGTAAAAATGCTTACGATGTTGTGCTGGGATGTATGTCCCGCACCATCCAGGATTGCTCATGATTTCAACTTGGGTCGGAAGATCTGGTGGAATGCTCTTCATCCAGATCTCTTACGCTTAATTCTAAATGCAGGGATGTAATATTTTCTTTTCTACGTGGCGATAAGTTGCAGTCCCTCATAGATATCCCCCACAGTTATTATGAATGAAAATCCCATACCCAGCTCTTCTACCGTCAAGTATCTCGGCGTAATTTATCCGAGAACTTCTCTTGGTCCACACATGTGTGTAAACCTTTTCAAAAAGTCAGAAAACTTTCTTTTTATGCCCTCAGACTTAAGCTGATCCAAATACTTCGTACTTTACTATTCAGGTTTCTGACCTCTTGTATTATTCCCCATTGGCTTTACTGCTCTCCTGTCTTTTTCCTTGCACTGCTTCAGAAAGCTACATCTTATTGGTGCGATCTACAAAGCACATTTCTAGATGCAGTAGCTTGTCTAGAGATTCTTTAGTTGATTTGATCTTTTCAGACATCTTGATGCCTGCAATGATTTTTCTGCCAAGATACTAGCTGATCGATTTCATCCACTTCACAATAATCTTTCAAAAAACGCTCTCTTTCTCTTCTACTCATTCGAAATTCGGAATTTTATTCTCCCGCACGTCATCGTATCGTAATACTCTTTTGTCTTATCTCTCACGTTTGCTTGTTGACACAGCAAAAGTCCCTAACATACTGCGCGAGCGCTTGTTGGAGTAACAGTTCTGCTTTTTTCCCATTTTTCTCCCCAGGCGTGTATATTGATATGATCATCCGAGTGTCCACAGCGGTGGTGTAAATGCTGAAAATGAACCCATTAGGGTTCATAAAACTTTTTCTGACTTCACATAGCTCGGGAAGCTGACAGCATGTTACTACACCAACCATCAGGTGGCCGTAGCACACTATCCACCTTCTCATTGAGTGAGATGGAAGCGAGTGGTACTAAGAAACCCGATAGTAATGTTCACTACGATCCCCGACGCCTTCATAGACTGTCCCAGTTCATGTATTTGTTGCAACCCTGTGTCCATTTTGCGTACCTGCTATTAATATAAGTAGCAGCTCGTCTTTCTTCACTTACAGCACTCCACAGTGCAGTTTCTTTCACCATTGTCCTTTTTTTGACCTCAAGTGGGGCTCGTTTCTTGCCATCGAACACTGTTACGGTCGTGAAGCGCATACTCATTTGAACTCCGGCACTACCGTTGCTAGAGCTTACCGAAAATCGTGAATCCACAATGCGCTCTGTGATAAACTATCTTTTATTGGATTGCATCATCGAGTTACATGGTTTCATAATGTTCGACTGTTTTTTTTTCTCGTCGTAAAAAGTGCAAAAACATGGTCCGAATGGCATGCATTCGGCATTGGATCACACTTAAACTGCGCGTTTCGTCAACAGTGCAAGCTGTATCGAGCTCCTTGTAGCTGGTTCTATATGTACTTGTCCATCGGGCAGGGTGTACTCACCAACTGCTAAGATACTGATAACTACTAAGATGATAATAATAGATAAGGAAACCCATAGGCGCATCACTGGTTAAAAGCACTTCTTTAATTCTACGATCTCATCAACACAGCACACTTAGCGCAGCCAAGACTTCAACTCACCCGGAGCTCATGTGGAACCGTTGGGAACCATTAATTTATGGTCTATGAACTCCTTTCACATTTGTTTAATGGCTTTTTCATTTACACCTTTCTTCCCACACCCCGTAGTCAAAAATGGAAGCGGATTGAACAGTTACAGATTGAGAAGGAAACTTGGAAAGAAAAACCGAAGCCCATATTGGTCACACTTGAAGAAAGCCCATCCCCTGTCCCTAAGATAAAAAATGAACCACACTCCTCTCCTTCAGATGACACTGGTGACGATGAATTTTACGACTTCAGGAAGAAAAACACTTTATGATCTTTAATGAAAAACATGAAATGCATAATGACTATGTACAGCTCTAATCGATTGTTTCTTCTCCTCGGCTTGTGTTATCACGGGTGGGAGTGCGCTAGCGTCCCGATCATTCAAATGTCAACCAGGGGAAACGCACATTATTGGCGGTCTCGATCACTCGATCCTGGGTTTTCTTGTCCGCTAAATTGGTGTGGAGGTTTATACGTGGTACTCTCCTCGTGTAAGCGAGCATGCATTTGCATATCCCTGTTCACGCTTGGCAACGTCTCCATCAGTTTGATAAACGTCCCATTTTGGTTGCTGAAGCTTTTCATCAGATCCGGATACCGGTATCTCCAGCTTGGCCTTTCCTTTGGAATGACGAGTGTGCCATTCTAAATGTTGTGTACAAAGAACAGTAATTAGTAACAAGCTACCAATGGTTAACTTTTGTTACACAGTTATACCCAAAGGCATTCTGAGTCTGAAAAGTCATCTCTTGAAGTTTGGTCACACCACTCTTGGGTCCGTTAGCTGAAGGTGGACACCCAATATTGCCGGCTAGAATATCACTGAAATTTTGGCTCTCTCCAAGTGTGCCAGCTGTACAGCGGCTCTCGAAATTACTCTATCCGCCCACCATCACAACCTTATCGCTCATCGGGAGACATTGCAAACTGACTGCCCTCAGCGGCCTTTTTCATGAAATCTGGTTGGGAGCCTAACACTTGTCTCCTTTGCAGGTTTATCCACGTTTCCGTAGCTCCTACCCTGATTCTCACTGGACTAGTTAAGCATTAACTTTCCATCCTCTGCTTAGTCACCGTTCCATGCTTCTCTCAGATTTGGCAACAGAGTTATCGAGGGAACGTTTGTAGCTAATATGTGTACCTGTGGGTCGATGCATTGTCACCGCACCGACCTTGTGAGGGGATTTCTTCAGTACCTGCCATCACTGTTATCGTGTACACGTTCCAATCGAGAACGATTTGAGCCCAGTTCGATTTTCTACTTAGATAATTTCACCTGCCCTAACTTCCTGTTCTGGCTAGTCCACTCATTTGCACACTATCTGACAGCCTGTATTGTTGCGCCAGCCACTCCCGTCTGATGTTCCACTCAGTACATCATGCTGAGTTTTGAGCCCCGACCTAGTCATCGCTTTACTCTGCGCTGGGGTCCAGGTCGTCCAACAGTAGCACTTTCATAGAACTTAATCAGCCGATGCAAATCACTCGATAGCACAACTGGTCTTGAGGGCATTGTCTTGTCCTCGACCGCTCGGTCAGTTTTTCTCTATCCGTTGCGTCTTTTATGGGCATAGTGCAAATGCTATACAAAACCGACAAGTTTAACATCACGTTGTGAACCAAGACCACAGGTTGTAAACTTACCAGTCCCATGAGTCTTCTGATTCTGCGCAGTCTTCTTGGTGTGGGTTGAAAGTCGAATACGAGCGTTATTTCACATGCCTGTCTGCCACTGTGGATTCTTTCAATCAATTGTTCTTCGTACGCTAAAATGCAGGTTGGTAAAATTGCACTCTTGCTTACCACACTCGTTCCAGTCAACGATTTGTAACGGCTCACGGCCGAAGTATTTGGTAATAAATGCGTCAATCTGGAACAAAAGCATACCAATGAAGGTTGTTATGTAATAATGAAGACCACTTATTCCCATTCTAGTTGTTATCGAAAGCATTTTGCATTTGAGAACAGGCAGTGTACTTTACCAGTCATCAATTTTTTACTTATCGGTTTCTAAATCCCTTATCATGGCTAGTTGCGTTCAAAAGTTTACTGAACAGTTTTATATATGTCAAACAATAGGATAACCTCGTTCACAGGCCAAATCAACCAAACTCCCAGGCAGTAATTTACTGCATGCACCGTGAGACTCCACAGGGAAGCACAGCAGGGTAGATTACACGATAAGGTTAGATATAAATGATGCAACCCCAAAAGAAACACCACTTGCTTTTTGGGGAAGATCGTCTGACAATTCACTATGGACTCTGATGCAATCCACAATAACCGAGTACGGCACGCATATTCTATTGAAACCTATCCGAAAAGGTATTTCGGACAGAATGGATCTATTGACTGAGTAGAGCATGCCTACGGAACACAGCCATAATCTGTCTGCGATACGTTTGCGGATGTCTTCGCATCTGCCGCACAGTGGAAGGTTGGCAATATAGTCCCGTCCTGGTTGGAAATCTGTCTGATTTTTTCCCATACGAGATTCTCGTTCCGCATCATCAGAGAATATCACTGCTGGCAGCAAACTGGCTTGTGGTTAATACAGGCGTTGAACATTACTATCGCCATAGACTTGCCACAGCTGGTTGGGAGTACGTTTCCCATGGATGAATGTTCAAGTAGAGTACCTCATCGCGATCGTTAAATTGTTCAGATACGAGAGAATCCGGACTAGCAGCGCGGAAACGATTGGGCGCTATGATGCGCTTTCGAATCTCAGTTCCAGTCAGAGCTTCTAAGCTAACAGCCATAGTTCGGCATACGCCACTGCTCAAAAACAGGACTGCAAAATAACTGCTCCTAAAAGTGCTCTGCCCAATGATCCAGCTGCCGTGCTGTTCACCAATTGTCACATAGCCGATTTCCTGAGACAAGTGATGTGAATAAATTGTAATGGCCTATGTGAGTTATCAGCCTACCCCGCTTTCTCCTTTTCCGGAGTCTTCTGGATCCATCAGACTGTCTTATCCGCACATTGAATGGAACGAACTGAAACTGTTGGATATTGGTTGTTGCCTGAATTGACCAAATCATCACCAGTACACCTTAACTGAGGGTGAGAAACACCTCAGCTAATGGGCCGCAATACAAAAAGGTAAGAGATTAACGTTAAGGACTAAAAAGTCCAAAAAGGAAGTAATGTAATGTTAACTCTCATATTACGCATTTGGAATGATATCGTAATTGGACGAGGAGTCTAAAGGGGAGGGGGATAGACAAAGAAACACATCACAAACTACTGAGGCCGGCTGTTCGCCATATCAGAAACGCTGTCCAACCATAAGTGTTCATCGTCTTTCGGACCCCAGCCCGGCGGTCGGGATGCATCAACCGACACCAATTTCGAAATGAGGGTTTTCATTCCTATCGACCAAGTCGTCACTTGGCCTCCCATCCTCCTCTTCCATCCACACCCCGGTCGCACAAACAACGCCGAAGTCGGTGTGCTGGCATGCGTAACACGTGGCCCAGTCACCGGAGCGTGGTTCGTGATATAACGGTGCCGAACGGTTCACTCGCTCTTCCTACACCAAATACGCGACGCCAAACACACGCGGTACTCCCACCAAACATGAGCTAAGCTGCGAAAGCAGCGATGGTCGAATGTAGCTAGGATCTTTATGTTTGTCGACTTGATGGGCCAGGTTTCACAACCGTATAAGAGGGTTGAAGGGACGGTTGCATTGCAAACTCTGCCCTTCAGGGTGAAAGTCAAGTAGGCGCTACAAGCTGCGGAGATTGCCAACGTACCTCGAGCTTCTGCTATACGGTTCGTGACCTTATCTTCGATCCCACAGGCCGTCATATAGCTGCCCATGTACTTGCATTTCTGAACGATTTCTAGCTTATCCCCAACATTAATCAGTGCAGGGTTGTCCCTGCCAATCTTGGGGAAAGTCTTTGCATTTCGAGGGAGCAAAGCAAAGCCCAAAACGCTTAACAGCTAGTGTTAATCTGTCCAGTGCTGCTTGGCACGTTTGGGAGCTGTCACAGATTAGGACAATGCCGTCAGCATACCACATGACAAAAAGTCGCTCACCTGGGAGCAGCTTCACACCAAAGTCGTGTCTAGCGAACGCTGATTTCGTCAGTGGCGAAGTTGAAGAGGAAAGATGACAGCGGGCAACCTTGTCTCACACCGCTGAATATATTCAGGCGCGGCGACAATTTGCCATAAACCCTCACTCTGTCCGAACTATGCTCGTATATCGCCTGCATAATGTTTACGTATTTCTCGGGCACACCTTTCCCGAGCAGGCAGTTCCAAAGGGTACATCTACCCGCCCTATCGAAGGCACTGATGTCGACAAACTCGATTACGGTGGGACTCCACTAAACATGGCGGTGCCCCAGCAATCGACACAAAGTGAATATGTGGTCGATGCAGCCGCGACCTAGACGAAACCCGGCTTGCTCTTCACGAAGCTGGCTTTCACGAGTGCCAGTCAGTCTGTGAAAGGTGACAGACAAATGCAATTTGGAGGCAATTGGGATCAGACTGATTCATCTATGATTACCGCATTCCGAACGTAAGCCTCCTTTGAAAGTTGCTACCATGACGAATCGGCTCCAGTCTGTTGTGACAGTCTGCTGCTCCCACAGCTTAACTGGTACCTTGTGCAAAGCATCTACAAGAGCAGGTCCCCGAAATTTGAAGTGGGCTGGAGGAAGTCTATCTGCCCTTGCGGCCTTATTCAATCTCAACTGTCTGATCTCACGGTCGACTTTTGCGAGTGAGGGCCGATCCAAAGAGACGGCCAAGGGAGAAGTGCAACCACTGCTGGAAAATGAAGGTGATAACTCGGGTTGATTACGCTACTTTTCAAAGTGCTCGGCCCAGCGCTCCAAGCGTTTTGACAAGTTGTGACTCGGCTGTCCACTCTCGTCGTGTATGATCTCGCTAACATCAGGTCTCAGACGGTTACCGACGGCAGTGGCTGTTTCCATCTACGACGCAAGATGAGATCATCAGAATTCACGGTCTTTCTGCAGATTAGCGCGGAATTTTGCCCTGAAATTGTTGCGAGTCTAAATAAATAAACTTATCAGGTGTGCGAGGCACGCTCCTAGATGCATGATCATGTAGGTGCATAAATGTACAATATTTCGACCATAAGTTGAACAGTCGTTTGAATGTTTGTCAAAAATTAATATATGTAGCGACAAAAGTGGCTCGATCGGAACAGAAAATAATATCTTTTATTTGCTCTCTTCTGATTATATGTGCTAAGATTGTGGAATATAGTCCGATATTGTGAAGATGAAGTCAATTCACCTGTAACAAGACGATAGGACGAAGCTTAATAAATATATGCAACGAAGCATGAGTGAGAAGCAAGAATTTTTGTATGATTTCCCAACTGAAGTGAGAGTTTGCTCAGTGCATGCAAGTGTGCTGTTTATTCGTGGCGAAACCAACTTACCGCTAGTCGCAGTCGTCAGGTCACTCAATTTCCTTGGATAGTATCAGGCTGCTGGCTGGCTTCTGGAGTCGACGATAGTGAGAGTGCACTCTCACCGAGGTTTCTCTACGCTACTGCATATCACTGAACTATGCACTGATGATGTCACCTCGATTGGTGACGAAACGTTTGCAGCAACATTGCCAAGCTCAGCGAATAGTTCAACCGCCATCTTTCACTGAATCAGTACTACACTTTGTAGGGGCGTAAGCCGCAGTGACAAATAGGCACCGTATGTCCCCGCTCGACTTCCAAGCCTGGAACGAGCCAGTCAATCTGACGGCGCATATCCGGCTGTTGACTAGGATCCAATCGATGAGGACAGCTTCAGCCCACGCCGCCTTGGCCGGGATTTGAAGCTGTGTTTTCTCAAGACAGTCGCAATGAGAAAGTGCCGCCACTGTCGCATGTTGGGGATTGCAGGGTGCGCGCGGA
This sequence comes from Dicrocoelium dendriticum, assembly GCA_944474145.2. Lineage (NCBI taxonomy): Eukaryota > Metazoa > Platyhelminthes > Trematoda > Plagiorchiida > Dicrocoeliidae > Dicrocoelium > Dicrocoelium dendriticum. Next base: position 70,151,179 of record OX104063.1, read on the forward strand.
GCTCGAATCTTGCAGGCGGGTTTCCGATAAGAATCAGATATGGATCGATAGGGTCTCTAGTGTTTGGACAAGTGCTGTCTGTTGGCCAATCTGTGGTAAAATGCGCACCTTGAAGCATACCACTTAGCCAGGATCGAGGATTCCAAAGGGAAACGGATGAACCGACGTCGTTCGCTTGACTGAACGTAGTCTTATCGACTAGACTGGAGCGGCACCCTGCGATTGCGTGTGAGTTGAAACTAGTACATAACTGCCTTTTGGAGCAAGTCCGGGGAGGGCCAAAAATTGGGGATTGAAAACCGGGGCAAAGTGAAGTTGGAGCGGGACGATACGGGTGAATAAGCGCGAGAACAGGAATAAGAAGACAGGAAGGCTTGAGCATTAACATCCAAACCCCTATCCACCCTGCTCGATGCAGCAGATAGAGCGTTGTTGATTATCCTGTGCGACGGCCAGAGCATTAAGAGATTGTTTAAAGGGAAAGTCATTGCGTTATATTGCCTGTGCAGGATACTGTCAGGTTGCCCAGGCCTAGACAGGAGAACGACTAGGGTGATCAACCAAAACGTTTGGTTCCGAAACTTCACTGCAAGACGGCAGGGTTTTGGCACTGGGCTACAGAGAGTCCGTTTTATGGAGTAAGGCGCCACCCTCACTTCAACCCTAAACCTGCAGGGCCAGGGGACAGTTTGTCTGGCCTCTAACCATTGCCCAATCTGGTATGAATGGCTCTGAAGGTGTACAAAGCACCAACCAGCATAGGTCTCTGGATCATTGAGGCACACAAACCATCACACCACGTTAAGGTCCAGTGTCGTCGCGATAGAATTGATCAAGGTTCACTTTGATGCGAATCGCAACTAGTATTGAGGTTACGTGTCGCAATTCATTCACACGAGTCCTTTAAAATTACCCACTCAGTCAGGAGCGAGAAATGCTGTGCGTGTGATAGGTAATTTATATTTCACCACTAAGACTCGACATCTCTTCCAACATTTTCGATGCTTTTCTGGTGATTTCCTGCGAAGTAAGCTGCCTCGCTTCCTTCACCAAGTCCTAACGGTCGAACTGGGAATCATTACCCATTGGTAACGACCCGAAAGTCTCATTTCATATAGGGAATTTGGCACTTTTGTCCAGCTACTCATGCAGCTCGTATCGCAATTCCGTTTCACAAGATGCACAATCCTGGTGCCCTTCGGTGTAGTGTTATAGAAAGTGACATGATTTGGAGATTCTAACCTCTGAATAGGTGAATACCCAAATTCGAGTTGGTCCATCGCAATTAGATTCCAAGCCACATAGGTAAGCTACCAATCCGAATACCCAAATTAACGAATCGAGAACTTTGAGACGCATGGGCCTACCGTACCAAAAATGCGAAAGTAGTATCCAGCATCCATCAACTTTAATACAGTGTGGAGAGAATGTAGCCGAAGTCAAGCAGCCAGATCCCTGTGCTATAGTCTAGCTTCTGCAGACTCATGAACCGTGTTGTCATATGCCTACCTCTGGATGGACTCAACTTTGAGGTGTTACCATCAGCCTCAAAGTTATTCGTTACGTGCAACGACTGCAATTCGGGTCCATAGCCTTAAATTTTGCAACTGTTTACCTGTTTTTCGTGGTCCTGTGGTATCCTCCAATTGTCATAGATACTTTCCTACGCTAGTAGTATTCGACTGGATGCCAAACCAATAAGTCGGCATACTGACTCCGTAAATATCTTGCTCGTAAGACTAACATTTCAGCATTCATTGTCCTGACGTGCGACATGGCCAATGGGTATGGTTTATGTGGATGAGAAACCGCAACAGTTGCCCAATGATCTGATGCGCCCCACTTCAAGCCAATTGCTTCCTATCCAACCGCCTTCGACTGACCGTACTCGGTTGAAGTTTACAAACCAACTGCCCTGGACTTTCTACTGTCACAACAAACTGGCTTTGAGCACATCTGCGGTTACTACCGATTCAACCATCACTGGGTTTCCGAGCCACAGGCCAAAGTGATAATGTTCCTGACAAAGCACACTTTTCAGTATGCAGTTCAGAGAGGTATCATATTTCCACCATCCTCCGTCGCTGACTCTATTCTTTCTTCCACTTATCTGTCGTAGATCGACCACCATTGTTTGGCCGATATGATGTTCCGAACATTTCAACTGCAAACACATTCGTTCCATGTCGCATTTCTAACCATGGCTTCTAAAGTGAACGCTTCAAAAGTAACATCGTCAATCAGCTCGGTTCTTGCTGGGTCTATCTGATCATCTGGATACCCAATTCTCTATTCACTGGATTTTCAAACATGCAATTATTGAACAACCACCTCAGTTATCGGATCACACACTGTTAAACATTCATGTAGCGATACTCAAATTCATCGATTCTCGTAGACCGACACGGGGATTTCTGCAGAAGAGCACTTGGAGAGAATAAGTGAAGCTTCTAAAACCACCTTGAGGAGGCGTAACCTCCATGCGGACACTAGGACACGGATGACATTTTTGCTGCATGCAAATGATGCTTTCAGCGGTTACTATCAGTCAAGTCGATCTTTTCCTTGTGTTTTCTTTCACTTTACGAGATAATTTGAGTTCAGTTACTTTAATGGAGATTAATAACATAGGGTTTGGAATGGCAGTATCAGAACACACCAACACTAACAATCGTTGAGATGCCGAAGAAGTGTCTACCAACTGTAATAACGCGCAACCTGGGACAACACCAACCCAGCTTTGCGAAATGCGTTCAGAAATCAGTTTATACAGTTACCATAGGTTACTACACTGCCCGTTTTGGTTATATATTGTGGACAGATCCTGGGGCATTTTGAGGAGGATCGTCGTGGCCGTATCCAGTCAGGTAACCACACACTCCGGGGACGCGATGCACAGCCAGTCCGTTTTACTGGGCCATCTCGGCGTTGCACATCTTCCTTAATCCGACGTGATCCGGGCTTAAGAAACTTGTAGAAACAATTCAAATTTCCATACACTTTCTAATAACTTGTGTTCACTTGAATTAGTTTATGCTACCATAATATGGTTGCCTGCTTAGCAACTTTGGGAACCAACCCCGTTCTCTGTATTTCGCTCAGCAGTGAGGCCATGTCACGTATAGCATATATTGAAGACAGTGTCCTTGTCTTTGAAACACCATTCCGGTTTGTCTTGCCTGGTTATGTTATACCCATTCATCTAAAGCAGGAGAGAAGCTCGGTGTGCTCCTACGAATGACTTAAAATCTGTGAATCCTTCATAGCCTACAGAACGGAAGCCGTTGGGGCTCATTTCCCATAGTGGACTTATCGTCTACTAACTTGTCTGCAAATGCGGAGCAGTGACTGGTTGTGAACGATGTGCCACGCTGCAAAGAGGCGTCCATATTTGGCGGTAAATGCCCCGGTTGAGTTAGTGTAGCCCCCCCACTTAAGGAAGGACTTCCCTATCGTATAAGTGGGATAATGTAGGCAAATGCGAATAGTAACCGTTCACCTGCTTTGTGGATGGGTCACTATTCTGGTCGGGAATGACATTAGCGGGTGAGTTAGAGGCAACTCCCCTACAACGCTGTCGCCCAGCCAAAACGCACTCGCGAATGGGCGGAACATCATTGGTCGAATGTCTGCTCACCACCCAGTGACTCTGCAAGTCTGGTGGGTTCTCCTAAACAACCTTGAATTCATGGATGCTATGATAAATGTTGCGCGCGGATCTCAGTGGCCTAGTGATCGAGGCGTCAGCCGTCAACTGCCACGCCCAAAGTTCCACTCCCAGCTCCGGATATCTCCACCTGATGTATCCAAAGTACTTCAAAGTAACTCGTGGTTCTGAGGTTGTGTGTCACTATCTAAACCCACAGCGCGTACTCCAAGGTCCAGCATTAAACTCACACTACTTTTGTTTGCGACAATGTCACCAACGCTCCGGCTGGCACACACATTTGACGCGTGAGGTGTTTCTCATGTCGTACGGCCTCCAGAGCACATTAGTTGGGTAACTCTCAGCCCATCACTGGAAAATCGAAAATCTTACGTGCATGTATGTGCCCAGAAATCTACTATTTGCCCCTTTGCATGGCAGGTCAGTTTAAGACTACTGTATTGTCTGGAGCACGTCATCGAATTCAGATCATGCGCGCACCCATTACCTTGGCCGCAGTTTCACCGTATACCTCTAGTTCACACTCGGCGAAATATCCGGTTGCGTTTGATGATCACTTGCCTCAACCAGCAGATAAACGGAACGGGTGGTCGTTGGTATCACCTGACATACATTCGAATGTTGGGCAAATTTCATTGAACCCAATAGCTTTACTGATGCGGTATGGATAACGCCACTCAACTAGTGGTTTTACTACGGACGAAATTCCCTTAAATGAGGCTGTATTAAAATCTTTGGTATTGTTCATCAGCTATGGGGTGGGAGCAACAAAGCTGACAATATGACGAACGGCCGAGTGTCACCTCAGTCCGTCTGCAGCCACGAAGAACCACGGGGAACGAAGCAGCCAATGAGAAGAACAAACTGTGGATACGCTCCGTATCCCGTCAACCTGAAAAAGCGTCAAAACAAGTCGCAGGTTACTTTAGCATGTCTTCGCTTTCATAATTTTCCCATCGGCCTATACTTACTTACCAATGTGATCAAAAATGAACCTGGGCCACCGAAATGGGATGAGACACCCAGCTATGTTATCTTGCCCCAATATTTTCTATGAACGCCAGAGAATTGCTGACGGTTAGTCCGACCGCCACCTTGAGCCTAAAGGGCACACAGGTTAACTTTACTTGTGGTCGAAAACCACCTCAATGTGGGACTTCTATTAGGTGAGACTTTCACATTAGGAGTAGGCCTTGTTTCCGCTCTAGAGCCATTGAATAATCTGTAGCTGAGCGTTGCACATCTTCAAAATGCAGGTGACCGCTGCACTAATTAGTGTATTCTCTTTTTCGGATCGGCTGGTGTGGATCACCTTTCAGCTCCATATCGCAGTTTTCGCATCCTTCCTTTTCTCATTCTTTCGCATCTTTTCATAACTCCGATCTTCAGCAACCTTTGTGGTCTCAAACGAAAGGTATCCCCGAGGGTAGCCCCCTTACCAGAGTGACAGAGTACTCCCACAAATCAAAGGCTTGACGCACAGCGCGATAATGATACTAAGTGAACCATCTATTTGTACACCGTGTGCCTAAAACATCTCATGTCTATTTATATTTGATCACACATGTTTGCAGTGCACGTCTCACTTATGGCGAGTTTTCCGCTTGAGTTGCGGTGATATCTGTCAGTTCGGGTTTCTCAGCGGACGTCATCTCATCGCACTTGGTTGCCAACAAATTTGCACCAATCCCGAATCAGATCACGTGCTTCTCATATCTAGCACTTGCTCTAATCCACTAAACTTCGAAATGGACTTTGCTTAACCAGCCAGAAGGGAGGTAAACTGGTGGAGTGGCATGCGAACACTAGCCGAACCACGATCACGGTTGATACATTACATCGTCGATGATGACTGCCCAGTTGTCTAACGGACATTCAACCGACATAACAATTACTATTCGTTTTCGGATCACCTGAAAAGTTAATCATTGCATAGGTTGATGTAGTTTAGCTTGAAATCCCAAAGACATTCGATCAGTTAGATAAGGGACCACCAAACTAGGGTCTGCGGGCCGGGTCCTGCCCGCGACGTCAGTTCATCCGGCTCGTTGATGGCACTTGAATTTGCCTGGTTAAACGTATGAAACACCGCACTTCGTGTTGTCCGTGGCCTCGCACTGTTGAAACATTATTATATGTGATCCCTTACTAGCAGTGAGCTCACACCGTTGGAATATGGAAGTGAGCAATCGCGCATGAAACTCATCCATCTATGCTACTTACTGGGTTTCTGTTTTCTCACACCATTGTGCCGTACCTTTCAGTTGGCTAGCTTCGTTGAAGCACGTGTTATATAAAATGCCACTTATCAAGACGCCAGTAGTTTCTGCATGTGTAATTTTGAAGCCATACTTTTTAGCCACTTGGGAGTAACTACAAGTTGTTAGTACGGAATTTGCGCTGGAAGCGTAAACTGATGAACTTCCTACATTTTGGCATTGCTTAATGCATGTGAGTAGGACCGCTATCCACTTTCAGCACTGTTTGTTGACTCGACTCCGAGGGAAAAGCGACGGATTACAATCTTCCACATCAGTAAAATATCTGGGTGTGACGTTGTTACGATTTATCTTGGACGCTTCAAGTAAAAGAAACTTTCACGGAAGTCAGAAGGCTGTCATTCTTTGCCTCTCGGCTCAGAACCTCCTGCGTTCCTCGTGAGTTGATTGTTCGCTTTGTCAATGCCTGTGTTCTTTCCCATTGGACGTACTGTTCCCCTGTGATCTTTCCCGGTCTTTTGGGCAAGCATTTTAACTTAATTGTCAGATCATTAACGTACTTAGCCCGATGTAACGGTGTTCCGATATCTACTGTTACCAACACCCTTATTTTTACACACATCAGTTCTAATAAAAAGCTGGCCTCTAAGATACTGACCGATACAAGTCATCCCCTACATACTGCCTTATCTGAATGTTTATCAACTTCATCTAATAGGCAGAAGTACAAGCTAATCTATACCCGCACACAAGCTTACCGCTCGTCAGTCATCCCTTACCTGTCGCGCCTTTTGCGAGACCCCATCTCTGTTATCCTTGACTTAACAAGTCGACTTTCAACTTGATTGTGTTGTTTTCCTTATCTACCCGTTCTTTGTCGTATTGCTTTGCCACTGATTCGTATTTTGCTACATTGTCGAAGTCCTGTGTGTGGTAGCTGTATATTCACCCATGCAGGGTGCATAAAGCAATTTCTTGACTTGACTTGACTTCCACAAGCCTTCCAAATCTGTTGAGGCTGGCTGAGGTCCCGAATCATTCTCCTGTTCGGGCGTGGACGCCCTGGTAGTATTCTAGTCGGACACCCATCCATGAACCATATCTATAATAATAAGCACGTGCTGCATCGACCCTCTCGCAGTGATCCTAGGAGAATGGTCGCGTTATCTGTTGCATACAGCTGGCGCCTCCCTTCTTTCTTCTTTCCCTGCACATACTCTCCCTGTCCCCGTTTCATCTAACCCACTACTCCATCCAATCCAGGTCACAACACGAGTGATTATCGGCCACCGCAATCATATGCCTCCGTGCAAAGCGCTCAACCTCGTAGACTGGAATGTGCGCGCACTACTCGATCCGAACTCGAGTGAGCGACCCGAGAAACGCACTGCACTGACCGCGATGGAACTCGTGCGCTACGGGATCCTTATTGCCGCACTCAGCGAGACTCGGCCAGCTGACCAAGACAAGCTGCTTGAGGCTGGTTCCCGTTACACGATCCACTGCATGGGAAACGCCACCATAGGGCCACCATAGGGCTCGGATTTGCACTATCCGACCGTTTAAATGGCCAGCTGGTGGCAAAGTTGACTGGCATCAGCTCGCGACTGATGAACCTTAGCCTACGCCATTTTTATTGACACGTATGGTCCCGCCATGTGTTATCCTGGTGACACGATAGATCAGTTTTACACTTAGTTGCCCTCCGTGATACGGTCTGTGCCGAAGAGCAACCGACTATTCCTACTGAGTGATTACAACGCGCGCGTTGGGCCTGATGCCGCGTTGTAGGCAGACGAAATCGGGCCGTAGGGTATTGGCACAGCCAATGGAAATGGTGACTCTCTACTAGCAATGTGCCGCTCACGGCCTAAAGATCGCGTACAGTTTGAACTGTGTACGAGTGTTATGGCTACTTGGACGCACCCACGGAGTAGTCACGCTCATCTGCTCGACTATATTATCGTACGCCAGCGTGACATGCGTGAAGTGCGCATGACACGTGTACTGCGTAGAGCTGAGTGTGGCACCGATCACAAGTTGGTGCAGACCAAATTGCACGTCTATTTCGTAAATCTATGTGTTGCTCACCTGCCATGAACCGGCGCATATCTAATGTTTGTTACTTAGGTACTATCGAGAAGACCATGGAGTTGCAGAAGGCGATTGCTACCGGCCATGGCGATATCGAACCCATAGCCTCAGTGACCGACCTGTGGCAGCACGTTCGTGAGCAGGTGACGGCTGCTGCCGACGAAACGATCGGGCGCGCAAACTGTAAGCTGCTTGATTGGTTTGATGACCATAGTGCGGCCATTGGCGCATTGGTGTCTGAGAAGAATGCAGCCTTCGCTGCATATGTGGCGGACTGTGCTAACTGCGAGGAGAGTCATCTTCGCAAACTTCGACGATAATTGACTCCAGAGCACCGCCGCATCAAAATTGTATGGTGGACGGTGAAGGCGAAGCAGATGGAATGCTACGCCGAACGCCGCCAGCATAGGGATTTCTTTGGCTCCTTAAATGCGGTGTATGGACTCATGTTGCAGCCGCTGAGGATGCTGCTCGATGCTACTTCAGGCGCTACCTGCACGCAGACTGCAGACATAATGCAGATTTGTCGAACACACATCGATTGTCTCTCGAACAACCGTTCGGAGGTTGACTGGTCTAAGTTGCACGGGCTGCAACAACAAGATGTAGATGTGTCTTGCCGACACAGCGGCACTAAATAAACGCAGGGAGCACTTGCTGAGCTGCAAAACAGCAAATGTTCCTGAGCCAACGCTATCCTGCCTGAAGTATTAAAACACGGCGGACCCGCGTTGTTATGTGCACTGCACCACTTTGTGCAATGCGTACGGATTGAAGAGGAAGTGCCAGCTGACCTGAGGGATGCCCTTGTGCTACCAGTGTTCAAGGGCAGAGGGAGCAAGCAATGTTCCACAAATTATCGTGACATCAACTTGCTGAGTTGTGAAGATAATGAGAGTCCGAATCCTGCGCAACCGTCACGTCACTTCGGTTGTTGAACCGAACTTGGCGGAAGAGCAATGTGTATTCCGTTCGGGCCGCAGCACCCTAGATGTGGTGTTCGCGGCTCGCCACTAGCAAGCGAAATGTAGAGATCGATACCAGCCACTGTGTTCGCTGTTTATTGACGTCACCAAAGCATTTGATACGGTGAACCGCGAGGCACTTTGGCTGGTGTTAGGTAAGTTTGTTTGTTTGACTAATTTTGTAAGTTTAATTGAATGTCTGCACAGTGGTATGCGGACGAGGGTGCATCTCCGTGGACAAACCTCGAATGAATTCGATGTTGTCTCTAGTGTGAAGCAAGGCTGTGTCTTAGCTCCTATCCTGTTTAATATTTACCTAAATGCCATGACGTCTTGTACTTTTGATGCTGTTTATGCTTACGGTGTTCGTGTGGAGCACCGTATCAATGGTGGGTTGCTGAACATCCGTCGTTTCGGGGCGAGAACTATAGTGTGTGACACAACCATCCGTATGTTGCTGTTTGCTGACGACTGTGCATTGCTTGCACACAGCGCGGATGAGTTCCTACGCATGACTACGGCTCTCGCTTCGACAGCTGCTAACTTCGGACCCACCATCAACACAAGCAAGACTGTATTTTTCAGCCTTCACGATACATACAGTCCGTGGGTCTGCCATAAATCCAGGTTGCTGATGGGATGTTGGAAACAGCATCGGAAGTTTGCTGCCTTGGATGCGTAATATCAGCCGACCAGCAGATGACGTGCGAGCTGCATATCCACGTCTCGAAGGCAGTTTCCGCATTTGGAAAGCTGGAAAAACGTGCGTGGAGCAACCACCAGCCTACCGTTCGGACGAAGCTGCTGGTATACCTGTCCATGGTGCTGTCCGTTCTTCTATACGGCAGCGAAATGTGAACGATATACCCGAAGGATGCCCAGTAGTTGGAGGGATTTCAACAACAGTGTCTGTGTCGGATTCTGCACGTCGGTTGGTGCGACAGTATCGCAGACACGGTAATGCTGCGCCTCCATGGCATGTATACAGTGGATTGCATGCCTCTGTTGCGGAACCTGAGGTGACTGGGGTATACCGGCTGAATGAATTCGACGAGGATACCCACACACCTTTTGTACGGCTAACTTAGTGCACGGAAGCGGCACGTGGCAAGACCAAAGTTATGTTACCAGGACATGCTCAAGGTTAGTTTATCACTAACTAATGTTGATTTCAGGTGTTGCAAATCAAAGGCAGTTGATTGGCGGAAATGGCTTGAGCTGATCAAGAGGGCGGTTGCGCAGGTGCAGGAGAAGGCACCAGTGCACGCGGATGAGAAACGCCGGGTACGGAAGCGACAGGTGCTGATGGAGTCTACCCCATCGACACCAAGCGCATGATGCTGTAGCACATACGATCGCGAGTTCCTGAGCCAAGCAAGCTTGGTAAGCCACTAGTGTGGCCACGTGGGGCCAACATCCAAAAGACGACGAGTCAACTGATTATCCAAGCGTAATCAGCGCAGTGAATGGCAGATGCGCTGCATCCGCATCCATCCGAATTACTAACCCAGGCCTATTGGATTGTTGATGCATTACCTTTATCGCATCGTTGCTGCATTTGGTATGTACGTGTGTCTGCGTGTTGAGATTTTGTATTTCAAGGGCTGGTTGTTGATTGATATCCCCTGGGTGACTGCGCTTGATGTGAATGTTGACAAGGTGCCCACCTGCCTAACACCCTCCACCTCATGCTAGGCTCAAAGAGTGGCTCCATGCATCCATTGTGGAACGGGCTAGCGCCCAGCCACCGCCTTGGGCAAGTCTGCTACGCCGAATTTTCCACACTGGCATGAATGCTTCCGATCTGCTGATTGAAAGAGTCTGGGCCGGCTCCGTTGATGAAAGGTGGCTCCCCGCCCCACATGCCTCCCGGTCTTATTTCTTCGGGTTTACTCTGAGTTGTGCAGCGCAAGCCACCCGTGATCCCTGGGCGGGCGCATACGTCCTGTTGTTGTCCACGTGGAGGCCGCAGTGACATACAACTTCGGAATCGGATGCCGGCAGCCGTATATATATATATATATATATATATATATATATATATATATATATATATATATATATATATATATATAATGCAGATCTGACGGAAACACTGACTGCCTCTTAAACAACCGTTCAGAAATCGACTGGCCTACTTTGAACGGAATGAAGCAGCAAGATATGAAGGCGAGTCTGGCGGACACGCTGACACTGGATGAAACGCACAGGGCGCTTGCTCAGCTGCGAAACGGCAAGTGCGCCGGTGCCGACGGAATCCCGCCTGAAGCATTGAAACACGGCGGACCCGCGTTGTTGACTGCGTTGCGCCACTTGGTGCAACGCGTATGGATTGAGGAAAAGGTGCCTCCTAAGTTAAAGGATGCGCTCGTGCTACCACTGTACAAGGGCAAAGGGAGCAAGCAAGGTTGTACGAATTATCGTGGCATCAATTTGCTGAGTTGTGTGGGCAAAGTGATTGCCCGAATCCTTCTCAACTGTCTCGGCAGTCAGGTTGTGGAACCTAACGTGGCGGAAGAGCAGTATGGATTCTGTTCAGGTCGCAGTACTATAGTTATGGTGTTTCGGCTCGTCAGTTGCAGGATAGGTGTATAGAATGACACCAACCATGGTACTTGCTTTTTCTGATTTCACTAAAGGATTTGATACGGTTAACCGCGAGGCCTTGTGGCTGGTGTTGGGTAAGTTTGCTTGTCCGAGTAAATTTATAAGTTTAATTGAATGCGTGCACATTGGTATGCGGGCGATGGTGCTGCTGATTGGCGAGACCTCGGATGAGTTTACAGTTATCTCTGATGTGAAGCAAGGCTGTGTCTTAGTTCCAGCCTTGTTTACTATTTATCTTCATGCAGTGATGCCTTGCGCTTTTGATGCGGCTTGTGCTTACGGTGTTTGTGTGGTGCGCTATATTGATGGTGAGTTGCTGAACATCCGTCTTTTCGGTGCGAGAACCCTAGGCTGTGAGACAACTATACGTAAGTTGCTTTTTGCTGACGACTGTGCCTTAGTTGCGCACAGCGCGGATGAGCTGCAGCATATGACTTGTGGTCTGACTTCGACAACGGTCAAATTCGGGGTCGCCATCAACATAAACAAAATCGTCTCTCTTTCAGCCTTCACCAGAGGTTCAATCTTCAACATTGCCGCAAATCAACATTGTTACTGAAGTATTAGAAACCACCTCCAGCTTTCGCTACCTTGGGAGTGTGATGTCGACTGACTGGCAGCTTCACAGTGAGCTTCATATCCGCGTCTCGAAGGCAGCGGTGGCATTCGGGAAGCTAGAGTACCGAGTGTGGAACAACCATCAGCTTACCATTGGCACGAAGCTGATGGTGTACGAATCCATGGTGCTGTCCCTTCGTTTATACGGCAGTGAAACGTGGACGATAAACCGGCGGGATGTGCGATATCTCGAGCAGTTGCATCAACAGTGTTTGCGACGGATTCTGCGCATCGGTTGGTGCGATAGAGTTGCTGACACGGAAGTGTTGCGCCGAAGTGGAATCTATGCAGTGGATTGCATACTTTTGCTGAGACACTTGTGGTGACTCAGTCATGTGAGCTGTATGGATTCGACGCGGATACCGAAGCAACTATTATATGGTCAGCTAAGTATTGGGAAGCGGCATGTGGGGAAACCGAAGCTTCCTTACCAGGACATGATCAAAGTGAGCATCTCACGTTCTAATCTTGATTGCAGGTCATGGGAATCGAAGGCGGTTGATCGGCGTGCATGGCGCGATCTGATCACGAAAGCAGTTGTCGAGGTGCAAGAGAAAGCTTTCGTGCATGCAGCGAAGAAGCGGCAAGGGCGGAAGCAACAGGCGCCGATGGGTTGTACTCCATCGACATCGAGCTCATGGTACTCTAGCACGTGCGGCCGCGAATGTTTGAGTCAGTTAGGTGTAGTGAGCCACGAGCGAGGCCACCCGGGTCCAGCATTGAAACGACGACGGGTCCTGCAGAGAACGTAGGCAGAACCGGCGCAGCGTTTGTAGGTACGCTGCATTCGATTTACTAACCGCGTGCTTGTGTGCTGAATTTCAGGTGGTTAATTTGCTACCTTGTCTTAGTGTTATTTTTTACCTTATTTTAATGTGTACCTGAATAATCTATTAATTTGCACATTTCACTTAAACTAAAGGTGGTGAACTTCGCTTATTTCCTTTTTTCTTCTCACATCTGTGTCTTGATCACATTTTCTGCCATCCTGGATCTATCACGGCTATTTTGATAATCTATTTATTTCATATGCTAATTTAGCGGTATATCCGTATAACATTTCATTGCATGTGATTGGCTGTTGCTTGATATCCCCGGTGTGGCTGCACTTAATGTGCATGTTGACAAGGTGCCTACTCGTCTATTACCCACCACCTCGTCCATACTGGCTCCAAGAGACAGTGGGTCGTTGGTGGAGGGGACGGGACGTACGGTCCTTGTGGCCGCGCTAGGCTCGAAGAGTGGTTCCATGCACTCAGTTTGGAGCGGACTACGGTCCAACCACTGCCTTGTGTGCGAATGATTCCCAAATACAGCTTGCTTGTTGTTGCCTTGAAGGAGTGTGGGCCGGCTCCGTTGATGAAACGTGGCTCCCATCCACATGGCTCCCTGTCTTATTCCTTCGGGTTTACACTGGATATGGGGTGTATGGATGGAGCTGTGGGTCGTGCAGCGCAAGCCACCCATGGTCCCACTGTAGGCGCAGGCGTCCTGTGGAGACCACAGTCACTGGCAAATCGGAAACCGGACGCCGCCAACCTAAGTACCTTAGGATTGCAGCAGAACTTCACCAAATGCCGTTAGTGTTTCAGTTTGTCTTCGTGAACTATTTTGACACATTGGTTTCGCTCGGTTATGTGGAAATTCCAGTTTCCGGCGTTTGGGTTGGATTAAGGGTATCAATGGAATTAAAGTGGAGGCCAGTTTTGGATAACACTCCGATTCCTGCAGTCTTAATAGCTCTATAAATGAATTACATCTAATAGGCTTGGTCTGAACCGCAGGCCTGCTCGTGTCTACCCAAATGACGTTCGTTTGGACTGCCTGAGAGCGCACCCACTTTACCATCACTAGTGACTAATAAACGGGGAGGAAACCACACTTACAGCTTGGCAGATTAGCACCAATAGTGTAGTCACGTCACGAGTATCCGCTTTATCAAACCGAACGTGCCAATGTACTGTCTGACCTCAGTGTTTTCACCCATTAACAAGGCCTCTTACACCTGTAACCTGACGAATGTTGCAATCAAGTGTACGAATCTTCATCCGGGCACGATTCTGAAGCATTTGTTGTGAGGATAGGTTGCGACGCGTTCGTGCATCAAAATGATGAAACGGGAACTGTTCAGCAAGCACCTCGATGGTATACGTTCATGTACAGGTGTTCGCGCTTTGCTGACTCGCTGAGTAAGTCAGACTACGGTGGCACCTGTAATAGCTTGGAGAACGAACCGAGATACTGGTAGGACCAAAACACCACTACTCCGTTAGGCGAACTCACCACCGGCGAGTGCAAACCTCCACCGCACCAAATACGACGGTTTAAACTGCCAGTAGTATCCAATGCTGCTAATTCAGACTTGTTCCTACTAACTGAGCCAGGCTGTTGTATGGTTAAGTTGTTAGTCTGGCTTTTATCTTTGGCAGCCACAGCCACCTCGGATCCAGACCTGTTCGTTCGGGTCACGCACCGTTGTCGTGGCTGGTTCATCGGTCGTTTTTCACCATGTGCTTGCGGAATCGATCGGCCATAGACCCAGGGCTCATACTTGTACGCTTCGAGAGAGTGCATGCCTACGTGTAGCTCACGTGAATTGTGCTCCACTAGCGTGACCTTGACAATTTTTGTGTATGCATCTTCGCACCGGTTGGAAGCATGCTCAAGCTCTACCCACTGCATCAGAGTTGTATTTGAAGCACCAAAAACGAACGCGAACTCAACACACCAGACAATGGCGACCTACCTAAGTATATAAGAGTTCCAACCGACCGCACGTAATGCAACGTTCGCACATCAAACAGCCACAAAGGTCTTTTGATCGTCAAAAACACCTATCCCTAAAATCAGTTTGACCGGGTAATTAGCTATATTCAACAGGCACCCAAGTAGCCGATGGATTAAACCCAGACTTAGATAGCTCACGTAATGTGCTTGAATGCCGGCGAGGCTGATTTTAAAATAGCTCACTGGGTGAGGCTAGTAATGATTTAACCACAATGGTTTGTCGGCCTATTCAGTCGTAGACGGTTGCAATATCAAGCTCCAAGACAAAACCAAAGTTACTGGCCTGAGACCTACTATTCCCTCCCGTTCCAATACAGCTGGTGAAAGGAATATCTTATGATCTCACACAGTCTCCACAAATTATCGCATCTCGACAGGCTGGTAAGCAAATCTACTAACGGTGGTGAAGTACATTGATGTTGGTGGGACAGCCCACTGGACAGCCCACTATATGAAGTGTAAGATTGCGTTATACCAGGTGGAAACTGGCTTTAACAACATTTTATCATTACTTTACTTCATTCGGAACTGGATGCGGGGTATCTATCCATTTCACCTTTAGACTGTTGTATCTGTAAAGCTTAAAACAGTTAGTTCCCTTTAGTAGTTTGAACAACGAGATGAACAGACGAATATTGGCAGATGCTAGCATTTCCTACTATCTCGTCAGTACCAATACAATAACAGGGAGATCCTTTTATATGTCTAATAGGGCACAGTCAAGCCAATCAAATTTATGGTTGTGGTCATTGTTATTGGGAATAGGACCACGGCAACCGCACGTTGACAACTAATTGCTTTTGAACACACAAGGCTGGTCTAAATCGGCTTATCGCGACGGCCTCGGCAAATCGCAAAAGGCCTTTTAGATATATAAAAGGATTTCGCTGTTATTGTATTGGTACTAACGAGATAATACGAAATGCTAGCATCTGCCCATATTCGTCTTCTCATTTCGTTGTTGTATCTTTATTTATCTTCCTTGATGAAACAATCGTGTGGCAATTGGGCCGTAGTCACTTAAAGTTACGTTACGAGTACTGGTTTCAGGTACTGTTGACGTATTAGATATTTGACTGTGTCTGGAAGTACACAAACCACATCTGTACCTCAACGCAGGAAAGGACGGTTAACTGTATAACCATTCCATCGCCTCATAGTCATTCTCCTGCTTTCCTCACAGAGCTCAATGTCAAGAGCAGCAACCTAGAAAGCACTAGTCTACGGTACGCAGAAGGTTCACCGGATTGTTTCACTTTGTCCAGCCATCACCGGCAAAGGTGGCGTCGCATTGGAAACCACCTCCCACTTCTGGTACCTTGGGACTGTGGTTTCGACTGACCAGCAGATACACAGTGAGCTGCGCATCCGCGTATCAAAGGCAGCTGCGGCATTCGGGAAGCTTGAGTACCGAGTGTGGAACAACCACCAGCTTACCGTTTGCACGAAGCTGATGGTCTAGAAATCTATGGTGCTGTCCGTTCTTCTATACGGAAGCGAAACGTGGATGATGTCCGAGCCCTCAAAAAGTAAAAATAAAAGAAATTTGGAAATGATTGAGAATACCTGTAGCTCGGGCTGTGGTTGAAAGGATTATCCTGTTCTCCGAGCCGGGCATTTCTGTTGCAACAAAAATGCCCGGCTCGGAGAACAGGACAATCCTCTCAGATACGAAATTTTTTCTCCACCATTTCGGCGTCATCACTACCTGATTTTACTTGAGTGTTTTCAGGCGAAACCTGCTCTACTATTGGTCATTTTTGGTGACCGTAATGTATTAACGCTTTAGATTCGCTACTAAAATAGCGCCAACGCGACGTTACATGATCCAGCTGGGAGGGAATATGCTTTCATTTGGTGCGATCATCCAAAGCCGTGGTGGAGACGTGAGAAAATATATCAGCAGAAACGATGCACATATGTTGCTGGCTTAACATGGAAGTTGTTTCATGTTACTGTGTATGATGGTATTTTATTATGTATATTCCCGTAGGTTTATATTAATGCCATCCATCGCGAACGTCAAATGTGCAATATGCCGAGAATTTTCGCCACAAAACAACGTATCTAGTTATATGCACACTACCTGCAGTGTTGTGTAGACGCCGTTATAAAAAATGAAGCACTTCAAAGCCCCGTCTGGCATACCGTCTGTCACTAGCAGGTGGTACTAATGGGAGATAGGGGCAGACGTGTGCAGTAAATTCCTGGGTGGATTTTCTATGTGACTTTTGAAATTGCGAATAACCTTTTTATAAACCGACCCATCTCTGTAGAAACCAAAAACTGTCCAAAAATTATCGACTTATATTCGGTAATATACGGTAATTCAAAAGCGACGGAACAACAGCGAAAGAACAATCTCAACAAAAATCACAACCTTACTGGAAGCAATTATCGGCCAGTTCTTGAATAATACCGTTTTAGTCAAATAAAATCTGGCTAAATAGGGTATGACCGATGAACCATAAGCTCTCGTGCGGGCATATATTACTCTAAACATTATACGCTCGGCGAGGTAGATATACAATTGGAGGGTGTGCTGCGAAGAGGATGACTAATGTCAGTGAGTATTTTAGAAGTAAATTTAGTGCACAAATTAACGTGCGTATATACAATTGTTTTTGCCGAAGTTTGCTTCGGAATCCCACTGCAGCGAGACAAGTGCTTCAGTGACCTGTCAAACAGCTTGAAATGCTTACACCGTAGGCCTTGAAATATCACAGGAGAGCAATAAGGCCAGTATCGTAGAATGCACGCAGTGATGAAATTGTATGGTACGCAGGATGATCGCAATCGAGCGATGTCAAACGAAAGTCGCCTTACTTTGATGAATATATGATTCATGTGGAGTGACCACGACAAGGTACTTGACTGACGTACAGAAGCTCAAACGGCCACCTTCAGGCTGGAGTATGGGACATTCCGGGACAAATTCCTAGTAACCCGCTGCTTTATGAAGTGAAAACTGAATGTCATTACACTTGGATGCCTACATCACCAAGCATCGGGAGTTTGGCCATTGCACCAATTAGTCCAAACAACTTTGCAGCTTCGCTGAGGAAGCCGACGTCTCACGATTCACGCCGATTATAACGGCATCTGCAACTTTTACAGTCTTATTTCTTCTGGGACAGGTATAGAGCTAACGTAATGATGAAATAGCTCCTTGAAGGACACTGGATGTTGCGGTAGGTGGTGAAGAGATTTTGCCGCCAAAGATGGTCATGTGATTACGTCTAGCGAAATAATCCTTTCCCAAGAAGGCTAAGGAATGTTGTATTTTAGCATTTTGTAGATCTAGTAGTAGCATTTCAAGGTTAACGCAGCCAAAAGCGTTGCTGCAATCGTGGAAGTAGACACGTGTGAATTTGTTCTTGCCGTCAAACGACGACAACATTGAATACGTTTGACAAGCCACTGTGTCTTTTGTGTGCACTGAATTCCTACAGGCAAACTTATATGGGTCATTCAAACGGGACGTGGTCAGCATTTATTCAACAATAGTTTTCTCAACTATCTTCAAAGCCACCGAAGTGTATGCAGTATTTGTTTTCTTATTATGCATACTGTTTTCCTATTCATCCTTGATTCCGATGGCACAATAGCTGTACCAAAGATTGTGTATTATATATGGTTGGCGGCATCCGGTTTCGGATTTGCCTGTCACTGTCGCCAGCCCCAGGACGCCTGCTCCTACAGAGGGACCATGGATGGCTTGCACTGCACTACCCACAGCTCCAACCACACACCCCATATCCAGTGTAAACCCGAAGGAATAAGACCGGGAGGCATGTGGATGGGAGCCACGTTTCATCAACGGAGCCGGCCCACACTCCTTCATAGGCAAACACAAGCACACTGTATTTGGGAAATCAAGTGCACACGAAGCGGTAGCTGGACCGTAATCCGCTCCACACTGAGTGCATGGAACCACTCTTCGAGCCTAGCACGACCACAAGGACCGTGCACCCCGTCCCCTCCAGCAACGACCAACTGTCTCCTGGAGCCAGATGGACGAGGTAGTGGGTAATAGACGAGTAGGCACCTTGTCAACATGCACATCAAGCGCATCCACACGTGGGATGTCAAGCAACAGCCAATCACTCAAAATGCCGATATCAAATAAAGTAAACGCATATGACGACATGAATACTCGTTAATTGAGCATATAGAAGAAATTGGTTATAAGTGAATCCGTGATAAGTACAAAATGTCCGAGTTATTTAAAAAATACCACGCGATACAATTACGCAAGTTTACCATACTCTGCATGAGCGATGTGTGCAAGTTGGGAGAAGATTATCAAGTACGCAGAACAAACCAAATAAAATGTAACGAATCTTAGCCACATTAAAAAGATCTAGTTTAAGTGTAAGTTGGTTTAACCCAACTGCGGTGAAGAAGCATCATGAATGCAACATCAGCCTCAGCATAGGACACTATATTATATATATATATATATATATATATATATATATATAAGAGAAACTTTCTCATATAAATGTCTAGTGGGCCATGAGCTGTGCCATTTGGGACCATTACAGAAGCGACGACGGGTCCTGCAGAGAATTACGGCGAACCGGCGCAGCGTTTGTAGGCACGCTGAATTCGATTTACTAACCGCGTGCTTGCATGCTAAGTCTCTTTATTTCAGGTGGTGGGTTTACAGTTTTTACTTTAATGCTTTTCTTTCTCATATAAATATCTCCCTGTACTCTATTCTATTAACTTGCACACATCGCCTAAGCCGATTGCATTTGATTTCCATAATATTTTTGTGTTCGTGGCATTCCGTGAACTATATTTCCTGACCCCGTGCACTTAGCTAGCATCTGTTTGTAAACAGTTTATTACATAGGCTATTTAATTAAGGTTTATATCACCGTTTCCTTATGCATTAATCGAGTTTTTCTCTTTTTCAGTCTCTCTCTCTCAAGTGTTTGGCTGTTGTTTGATATCCCCGGTGTGGCTGCGCTTGATGTGCATGTTGACAAGGTGCCTACCTGTCTACTACCCACTACCTCGTCCATCTGGCTCCAGGAGACAGTTGGTCGTGGCTGGAGGGGACGGGGTGCACGGTTCTTGTGGCCGTGTTAGGATCAAAGAGTGGTTCCATGCACTCAGTGTGGAGCGGACTACGGTCCAGCCACGGCCTTGTGTGCGGTTGATTCCCCAAATACAGCGTGCTTGTTGTTGCCTTGAAGGAGTGTGGGCCGGCTCCGTTGATGAAACGTGGTTCCCATCCGCATGCCTCCCGGTCTTATTCCTTCGGGTTTACACTGGATATGGGGTATGTGATTGGAGCTGTGGGTGGTGCAGCGCAAGCCATCCATGGTCCCTCTGTAGGCGCAGGCGTCCTGTGGCTTGCCACAGTGACAGGCAAATCCGAAACCGGATGCCGCCAACCATATATATATATATATATATATATATATATATATATATATATATATATATATATATATATATATATATATACAGTCTGAATGATCTGACCTGCCAAGTAGTACTCGACTGAAGGCTGAAAATATTTTTAGACTGTTGAACAACACTAAATGTAGGGTTACCTCTAATCACTACGTGGCAACTCCTGTGTCTTGGCAACACCCATTTTCCTATGTAGTTTGTGTATTACTTTACTCTACTGTTGAGCTCTAATTATGAAGGTAGGGAAGGTGTAATTTAACGTTGGTTGAATCAGTAACCGAACCCTTACTATAGACACATTTGGATGACTTTTAGTCCACCTTAAATGCAGTAGCATGTTTGGTATATACCGTGCGTTGTCACTAGACAACAAAATCCATCCGCATCTGATTCCTGGATTTTAGCAACGCTTTCGGCTGTGTGAATCGTGAACTTCTGTTGCGCGATCTATTGAGTTCGAAAGTTCAAACCTCGGTTGTTCTTCTGTTGAAAGATTATTTCACCAGCGATACCCAGTTTACCAGGTTTTGGGGGAAATCCTCTTTTTCACTCACCACGAACTCTGGTGTCCTTCAGAGAGCCATTTTATCCTCATTCCTATTTTCCACTGACGTTAACCCAATGCCCATTTCTGAAGAAACCGTCTTGCTGAAGTATGCGCACGACGTACTCTTTGGCGTCCATCATCCAGGCGTAGAGTCGTCGGTCAGACTATAGACGCTCCTAGACAACCTCACAGCTTGGTTCAAATCCCATTGCCAACCGCTGAACACCACAAAATGTAAGGATGACTTTTTTTCGCCGTTCAGAGGTAATGGATACCAGCAAATATTGACGCATTGCCCTCAGCTTTCCATCGATGGTGATGATTTGACCTCTGCTATGTCAGTGTTCCTGGACGTGGTGGGTTTTCGCCTGGCAAGCGTTCTCCCTATAAACAGTCACATATGTCTACCTAACAACACAGCGACTTGGCGGATGTGATTCGCCAATAAATAAAGTCACTGCCCCTTACTTCACCCCAGTGGAGTATTGTCCATCGCATTGAGGCTGGATCTTACCCTGGTGCGATGGTTTGTGTGCTTCAGTGATCCATTGAGCTATGCTGAGTGGTGCTTTTTTGCACCTACAGAACCACTCATACCAGATTGGTCATTGGTTAGAGACCAGACAAACTCAGCCTCCTGGTCCTCCAGGTTGGGGGTTGGAATGAGGATGGCTTCTTATTCCTTCAAACGGATTCCTTGTAGCCCAACTCCAAATCTGCTGCCTTGCATTCAGGTTTTTGAACCAAACGCTTAGGTTGAGAACCCTAATCGTTCTCCTGTCTAGGCCTGGGCAACCTGACAGTATCCTGCCCACGCAATACAACGAATCTCCTTTCAAACAAATTTCTGATGCTCTGGCCACCGCAGAGGATAATCAACTGTGCCCTATCTGCTGCATCGAGCAGAGTGGATAGGGTTTGGATGCTACTGCTCAAGCCTTCCCCTCTTCTTATTCCCCCTCTTATGCTTTTTCTCCCTTATGATCCAGTTCCAACTTCACTTTTATCTCCCCTGTTTTCACCCCCCCCCAATTCTTGGCTCTCCCCCAACTTGTTTCAATAGTCGCTTTTCTTCTAGTTTCAGCTCACATGTGAACGCAGAGCGTCCTTCCTGCGTCGTCAACAGGCCCATGTCCAAGCAAGCGGTCAAGCCCAGTTCATCGACTTCCATTTGGATTCGTTGATCCTCCTCAATGTACGCACATTGCTTCAGATCTGCCAACAGGCAGCACTTGCCCGAACATAAGAGACCCTCTCGATCGATATCTGCTGCTTTTCGGAGACCCGACTGTAAGACTCGATCACTGTGCTCACTTTGCGATCCCCTTCAGGGGTCACCAGCAGCATTTCTCATTGCGCCTACCCGGTGACGATGCAACTTCGAGCACCGGCCAAGCCGGTGTTGGTATTGCCCTGAGTCCCAGGGCTGAAGCTACTCTGGTTGATTGGATTCCAATCCGTAGCCGGATGTGTGCGGTCCGATTGGCTGGCTCGAAGTCGCGTGTCACTAACAGGTGTCTATTCGTTATCGCCGCCTATACACCCACAAACTGTAGCGATGACTCGGTAAAGAACGACTTTTATCGCCAACTGAACGAACTCCTTCGCCACAGAAGAAGCTCGGACACTGTAGTGCTGGCTGGGGATCTGAACGCCCAAGTTGGAAAATTATCCACTGATGAACTGCATCTGGGCGGCCAACATAGTGTAGGCTCCCGTAATGATAACGGTGAGCGGTTACTTCATTTGTGGGAAGATGTTCGCTTACTTTTTGCGAGCACTAATTTCCGGCATAGCACCCGCCGGAGAGTAACTTGGCGTCCACCAGGCTCAAACCAACCATGGACGCAAATCGACCACATTACGTTTAGTTATTGATGGAGAGGCTGCGTCCAGAACTGTCGCTCGATTTGGAGCACATGTGTAGACACCGACCATGCACTTGTATGTGCTGACCTGCTGATGTGCTATGGCGGACGCCCAAAACGACGTTGTGAGCGAATTGACACCAGCGAACTGGCGAAGCCAGCTGTTCTGAATGCCTATCAAAGTACGCTGTCATGCGAGTTGTGTAAGCGCTCACTGGATGCAATTGAAGCTCACTGGTCTCATATTCACCAGTGCTTACTAGCAGCAGGAAAATTCTCATGTGGTAAGTCTAATCGCTAACATGGACATTGGGTCACTTCGTGCTCACTGGAACTTATCGATGCTCGCCGGCATATTCCGGCTGGAAGCGAACACAATGAA
Organism: Dicrocoelium dendriticum; assembly: GCA_944474145.2. Classification (NCBI taxonomy): domain Eukaryota; kingdom Metazoa; phylum Platyhelminthes; class Trematoda; order Plagiorchiida; family Dicrocoeliidae; genus Dicrocoelium; species Dicrocoelium dendriticum. The sequence continues at coordinate 70,174,363 of OX104063.1, forward strand.
ACTCGCAAAGAGCTCCAGGCAAAACTCCTTGCTAGTCTGAACAGAGACCACGAATCCTGGTGGTCTCATCGTGCTTCAGAGATGGAAATGGCCGCTGCCCTTGGTAACCATCGTAAGTTATTCCGTCTGATACGGGAAACGGGCAGCAGGAGACCTGGTGTTAGTGAAACTATACGTGACGAGAGTGGACAGCTTATCCACAATTTGTCAAAACGTTTGAAGCGTTGGGCTGAGCACTATGAAAAGCAATTTAATCGGTCGGAATGGTTAGATTTCTCGCCGACCACGGATCGCCCTGCTCCGTGGGCTGTCCGTTTGGATCCGCCTTCTCGCTCAGAAGTCGGACGGGAGATCGGACTGTTGAAGTGAATAAAGCCGCGGGACCTGATGATCGTCCACAAGCCCTCCTTAAATTCGGGGGACCTGCTCTTGTGGATGATTTACACGAGCTGCTAGTGAAACTGTGGGAGCAGGAAACTGTCCCAACCGATTGGAGCCGCTCCGTCATAGTCCCAATATTCAAGGGAGGCTCACGATCGGAATGCGGCAACCATAGAGGAATCAGTCTGAACTCCATCGCCTCCAAATTGCTTGCCTTTGTCATCCTACACAGACTGACTGGCACTCGTGAAAGCCAGCTTCGTGAAGATCAAGCCGGGTTTCGTTGTGGTCGTGGCTGCATTGACCACATCTTCACTTTGCGTCAGTTGTTGGAACACCGTCACATATACTGACGGCCTACCATTGTCATGTTCCTAGATATCAAAGGTGTGTTCGACTCTGTGGATAGAAGTGCACTTTGGGACTGTCTACTCAGGAAAGCTATACCTGAGAAATATGTAAATATTATCCGATCCTTATATGCGCGTCGGTCGGGCAGAGTGAGGGCTTACGGCAAGCTGTCGTCGCCCTTTAATATCTCCAGCGGTGTGAGACAAGGATGCCCGTTGTCGCCTTTCCTCTTTAACTTCGCTATTGAAAATGTCATGGAAATCGCGGTTACAGCACACGAATTAGAAGGTGTGGATCTGCTCCCAGGAGAACGACTTCTTGACTTGGAGTATGCTGATGATATTGCCCTAATCTGTGACAGCTCACAAACGTGCCAAGCTGCACTGGACAGATTGACACTGGCTGTCCGTCACTTCGAGCTTTGCTTCGCACCCTCGAAGTGCAAAGCGTTCCTCAAAGATTGGTCTGGACCTCATCCTACGCTGACCCTTGGTGGGGATCAGCTAGAAGTCGTTCAAAAATTCAACTACCTGGGAAATTGTATCAGCGCCCGTGGGACTGAAGATGAGATCACGAACCGTATAGCAAAAGCTCGAGGCCCTCTTGCTAACTTTCGCCCCTTATAGCGCCAGCACGACATCACTATCGCCCTGAAGGGTAGAGTGTACAATGCAGCGGTACGTTCGACCCTACTGTACGGTTGTGAAACCTGGCCCCTTAGATCAACGGACATATCGAGGCTAGTTACGTTCGACCACCGGTGCCTTCACAATTTAGCTCACATCTGGTGGGAACACCGAGTAAACAACGAGCGTGTTCGACGCCTGATTTAAGGCACAGCAAATGGCAATGAACCGCTCATCACCGTTATTTCAGGCACCAGGCTCCGATGGCTCGGCCACAAGTTACGCATGCCAGCCCACCGATTCCCGCGACGTGCTTTGTTTGCGCGCCGGGGGTGTGGATGGAAGAAGAGGAGGGGTGGCCAAGCGATGACTTGACCGAGAAGAATGAAGGCCTTCATTTTGAAGCTGGCCTTGGTTGGAGCGTCTCGGCTCCCTGGTTGGGGTCCGAAAGACGATGAACACGTTTGACTGGATACACTTGCTGACATGGCTAGGAGCCGACCTCAGTGGCGTTCGTGCTGTGAGTTTCTTTGTCCCACCCCATCCCTCTTAGCCTCCCCCTCCAAGCACGATCTCACTACTTAGCCTTATATAATTTTGCATAGTAAACTTTTTTTACTGCATAATAGCCGGCTGGTAGCTTACCTGAACGATGCCCATCCGTTACCGGTAGCTTAGCTGGCTTGCACCTGTTGCATTTTATTCCCTTTTTTCTTTTAGTTATTGCGGCACAGTAGCTGAGGCGCTTCCCACCGCTAGCTAACATGCATAATGATGATGATGGTGAGTGGAGCATTGTATTTCACCAGTCCTGTACTGAAAGTATAAGGAGGAGAGGGTCCCTGTTTTGTGACTTACCAAAGGAAAGGCGTATGAACCGAGAAATCGGTCACCGGCTCCTAATGTGCGCGATTCCCCGAATTTGCCCCGCTACCTTGCGAGTAGGCTATCGGATAAAGGATCGGGGTGGAGCCCCGTAAGACAGCTCCCTACTTCGCCTTGGGCAACCACGTAGTATCGTGCCCACTGCAGGAACCATAGATCACACTACTACTTCGTTGCACGCTCTCGTTCCTTTCTCCGTCGCTTCTCACCAGTCTCCATCACACGCCAACCACTTATCCGTCAGTGGCCAGTGTTACCCTCCCTCTTATCCATACACCGGTTTCGCTGCCCCCATAAAGTCCGGTCAGAAGCCATCCTTCGACCCCGACTTTCGTTTCGGTTGGCAACGCTCAATGTTCGAACTCTCAAGCAGAGTGGACAACAGGCCGGACTAGTTCGTACTATGGACTCACTCTCTATTGATATATGCTGCCTTTCCGTAATTAGATTGCAAGACCCAAGCACTCTGCTCAAGTTGACTTCTCCGACGAACCAGCAGGCCACATACCATCTGGCGACGTAGAAGCGGCTGCAGCTGTTTTGGCAGGCGTTGGTGTGACACTAAGCAGCAAAGCCCAGGCCGCACTGCTGGACTGGATCCCAGTCAACCGCCGATTACGTGCAGTGTGACTTAAAGGTTCATGCAGAGTCAACAGGTACCGCGCTGATT
>OX104063.1:70177766-70306566 GCA_944474145.2 Dicrocoelium dendriticum
TGATGATTGTTTAGTGTTTGTCTATATATTCAAGTTAGTGGTGTTTGAAACAGAGCAGACTGAAAGGGTGACCTCTTGGGTGAACTTTGCAGCAATCCAGGCATACGTGACTGATGTTCTAGGCGACTTTGGCTTGATACTTGACCACTGAGCTGCAGATGCTGAGGGTTGCTGTTTGACTGCTTTATCCTTATTAAAAACAAGTGTCATCAAGGCTGATGGAATTCGATTACTCACGCGTTTCGGTTGGTACCTGTCTTAAGTTGCCACGGGCGCTGTTTGCTCTCGAAGTTACGGTCAATTTTCGCATGATTCTGCTAAAGATGAGGAAGACAACCGCGATTGGGACCTGCTTGATCGTGGTTCAGGAGTAACAATTTGTGAACCATTCCTTTGGTTAAACGTCCCTAAATTTAATTGGTTCAGACATTCTTCCAATGAGTTGAGCTTAGTGCTTATTCACTGCTGGGCTTTTACTACCAATTGGCTGCATTTCTGGATTAGCACAAGCATACACTTGACAAATGGCATGGTGGAACAGGTAATACAAAACCAAAGAACATCTTGAGAGATATTCATCTCTCGCACCTGTTGTCAGGATCAGCTAGCACATTTCGGATGGTACCACTTGGAACAACCCAAGCAACCTAAGCCCAGTTTGCCTTATCGATTACATTCTCCTGACCTGCAAACACCCTTAACTTGGAGCGCTTTTGGATGTGCACTTGCTCGATGTTTGTCATGCGGTCAGGTGTCGTTACCATAGCCAGGGGATGACTGATGACTTTTCCGACTTCCGTGGCGGTATGCAGCAATCCAGCGGACCTTGAAGTTGTAAGGGTCTACTGAGCGGTCGATGGCGTTGATTTGGCTGCGCGTCGGTCGAAGAGGTGTCCAGTTGCCCCAGTTGACAAAGCCACCAACAAATCCAAGATGGCGGACTCAGACAACAGTTAGGCCAATCACTGCCATCGCCGAAAGTAACCAGAGCATATCCACCAAATTAGCACAGATTGAAAATTACACCAAAGGAAGAATGTTGGCGCACGATTCACACAGCAACCACGTATCAGGCAGTAATCCGGAGGCAAAACTAGAATCCAGAACACGGTACTACAAAAGTCCGCGGCGTGCATGGGTACAGCCAATGGAAAATGTTCTGCGAAAGGTAAGGCTGGGATTTCCTCCACTTCGGAGAACCAATGGTCCAACGAAAATGGCTGCAGAACGGCAAACGTGCTGCGTACGCAATATGCCCCCACATTTCAGCGGGTTTCGCCCCGCCGCCACAACTCAGTTGCATCGCTTTTACCGTAGAAGCCGTCTTGCAGAAGCTGGTGTCTCTGAGAAAGCACAGCTTTCTTGTAGTCGACAACATTCGCCCAGAAGCAATAGAAGCAGCAATAAGACAACTGGCAGAACCGTTGACTGAGTTTTTCAGTGCTGCTTACATCAGAACCGGGTGCCTGTCATGTAGAAGCTTGGAATACTATATCCGAGTCACAGAGGCGGAAGCAGGACTGAGCCTTCAAAATACCGCTTAGTATATTTTCCCCTGTACTGTCTAATGTGCTGGTGCGCTATCTAGGAAATTGCAACATTAATGCTCTCGAGAAAAGCATGACTTCCGTCGGCAGCGATCGTTCAAACGAGTTAACTAATCGCGCGGAGTAGTTGGGTAGAGTCAGTTGATGCGGGGAGCAGATCGACGTGATATGTTCTAACCTCGGTTGATGGGGCGTAGAGCAGTCAGAACAAACACTTCACCGTAATGGACAGTGTATTGATCAAACGTTAAGTTACAAGACGGCCGACAATATAGGATAAACTAAAAGGGTGTGCCGACAGGCCGCCTTACATGATCGGCGGTCTCATACACTTGAACTATAGTAGAACAGTGGGTGAGAGTGAAGTTTATGGCCAGAGCCGCCTGACGGCAGCGTATTTTGTGACACCGGATTTCCGGGAGTAAATAGATCTACCTAAATATTTCGCGAGTATTCGATCAGGGGTCACCAAACTGAGTCTCACGGCGTCAGCTCATCCGGCCCACTGACTGAACTCGAATATGACTGATAAAGCACAAGAAACTCCTGACACTGCATGTCCTATTAACAGTGACGTTACACAATTTGAGCATTAGCATTACCAGGTCATGGTTGTTATATGTGACGCCGTAGTATGGTATTATCAGTGACTTCATGTCGTTAAAGCACTGAGGAATGATTACGCACCAAACCCATCCATCCGTTTACCTCGCCTCTCCGTGTAGCAATTTCCGGTTGGTCTGCCTCCTTAATACACGTGCCGCATAAAACTCCGAGTATTAAGACCCCGTTAGTGTATACATGTGTCCATTGGAACAAACCGCACGTTTTTGCTACGGCATTTTGGTGGAAGCGTAACTTTTGGAGACTCGTCTATTTTTGTATTGCATATTGCATGTAACTAGTGCCGTTAGCCACTTCCAACACTGGTAGTTTATTTGACTCAGGTGAAAGAGTTTTGCTCAAACCTTCCATCCGCTTTGCCGCATATATATATATATATATTGCTACGAGAGAAAAACACAGTGTTGTTTGTACCTGAGAATGACAGTAACAATGCGGTGAAGAGAATTGGTTTTCGCCAGCTTCGTAGCAGTAACCTGGAGAGCTGCACCAAGTGTAAAATGCATGGTGGACAATGAACGAGGAGCAGATGGAATCCTACACCGAACGCTGTCAACAAAATGATTTATATCACTCCTTAAAGGCGGTTGATGTAAATTTTGTAGGACAATGTGACGGGTGCCGTCTATACGCAATCTGAAGACGCCTTGTAGATGTGGCACAGACAATCTGGTACCCTCCTGAACAAGCGATTTGAGGTTGACTGAGGCACGTTGCATGGGTTGCAACATCACGACGTACTATCTGAACTTGTGGACACTCCGGGACTGCATGAAACACAGAGGGCGCTCGCTCAACTGCAGAATGGGAAATGCGCTGGCGTTTATAGCATATCGCCGGAAGTACTGAGGAACTGCGGAACATCTATGATGGGCGCACTCCACTGCTTGGTGGAAGCTGTCTGGATGGAACAGCGTACCCGTAGAGTTGAAGGATGCCCTTGTGTATCCACTGTAAAAGGGAAAAAGCAGCAAGCAATCATCAACACTTATCGTGGCATCACCTTGCTTAGCCGCGTCGGCAAGATTTTTGCACGCGTTCTACTCAACTGCCTTGTGACACATTCTAAAACCGAACTTATCTGAAGAGCAACGTGGCTTCCACTCTGGTCGAAGCACCATCGATATGGTGTTCGCAGCGCGTCAACTGCACGAGACATGTCGCGAACTCGACGAGGCGCTGCATTCGCTCTTCGTCGACTACACCAAAGGGTTGGATACGATGAATGATGTGGCTTTGTGGCTGTTTCTGTAGAAGTTTGGATGTCCTGCTAAGTTTATTCGTCTAATTTAATGCTCGCATACTGGTACGCGAGCAAGGGTGCAGCTGGGTGGACAGAATTCAGATGACTTTGTAGTTATCTCCGGTGTGAAGCAAGGGTGCGTCTTCATCTCACCCTTTCCCTGTCTAGCTGACTGCCGAGATGTGCGCACTCGGTACGTGGGAATACGGTGTGTGTCTGGAGCACCACATCGAAGAGGATTTGCTGAACATCCGCCGCTTTGGATCAAGAAGCCTAGTGCGTGAGACAACCATCCGGATGCCACTATTTGCCGACGACTGTGCATTGTTTGCATATACCGAAACAGAATTGCATTGCATGACGACTACATTAGCTTCCATGGCGACCAAGTTAGTACTCTACTTAAACACAGGCAAGGCTGTATGCCTGTTTCAGCCGGCACGGGGAGCGGAGCTAATGTACAGTCCGGAAATACGAATCGCTGAGGAAAAACTACAGAACACGTCGGCATTCGGCTACATCAAAAGCACGTTGTCTACCGACCTGCAAATCAACACCTAGCTGCGCGCTCGGGTAACGAAGGTGACTGCGACTTTTGAGAAACTGGAACATCGGGTACGGAAAAATCATCGTTTCCCTGTTAGAGCCAAAGTGTTGATGTACAAATTGATGGTCCTCTCGGTCCTTATCTATGGAGCAGAAACGTGGACACTGTACCGAAAGGAAATCCGGTATCTTGAACGGTTTCGTCAACTGTGTCTGCGCCAAATTCTGCACATTTACTGGTGGAATAATGCGTCTGACACTGAATGGATCTGCCGTAGCGACATGTACACAGTGGACTGCCTGCTACTGCTGCAACACCTCAAATGGCGCAGACGTGTGCGCCATATGGATACAATGAGAACAATGAAGTAACTGCTGTACGGGTAACTGATGGGGGGCAGTCGGAATGTAGGCAAACCGAAGTTGTGCTGTCAAAACGATATGAAGATTAGTTTGTCCTGAGTAAGTATTGATCTAAGGAGTTAAGAGTAGATGGCAAGTTATCGCCAACGTTGGGGTGATCTCATCACGCGTACCGTCGCTCATGCGCAAGAAGGATGGCAGGTGCATCGGGACCGTAACCTTGCAGCATGCTGGAGCCACTTGCTGGTGGACTATAGCTCCTCGGCCGCTTCCACATTGAGCTGTAGGGCATGCGGGTCTGTGTGCCTGAGCCCAGCTGTTCTAGACAGTCACCAGCGAGATCACACAGCACCAGGAACTAACATGTAGTCCTTGGTTGGACATATGTGAGGAGGGATACCTTAACTCACCTTTTGTTAGTTAGCATGTGCGGACGGTGCATGTTAATCGTCAACATAATGGAGGAAGGTGAGTTAGAACATATTACCCGTTCTCCCGCAGCATCGGACGAGAGGTCAATTGCGCTGACACTCCACTAAATGATCGAGTGTTGCAGTGCCGCGACAACCACCCATAGTCTCTGCTCAAACGCAAGCGTACTGAACTTGTCCTAAGGGAGAAACATTCATTGACTAATCTGCACCCCCATGCCCCATACGAGTGCCCCATGCTGAGGATGAGGTTGCATACATCAGGCTTCTTCACCACAGTTTGGCTTTACCGGCTTATCATTAGCACTGTTCTAACCCACTTACTTTGATTTGCCCAGTCCTGTCTTTCTGCCGCACGTTCAGTGTCCATTTCGCACATGTTCCACTGCGCCTCCCTCCTAGTCCAAGGTGTTGCACTTGTGGTGAACTCAGCGGCAAGGAGTCATGGGAGGACGGATACTTGTGTTGGCCTCCACTCAGCGACTTTGCGTCGCAACGGTCAGAACAAATCATTTGATGCCACATTAAGTGGACCTAAGTGGACGTCAGCAAGTGAGCCAGGCAGAAGTCAGGTACAATAGAAATTTGTCAATAGCTATTTATCTTGCGTGTGCAATTTCCCATAACAACAAATATTGCTGTTAATGTACCTACAAATCTAACCCCTGCAAGTTTGTATTCATATGGTCAATGAGTATTCATGTCTTTTGCATGCAGTTCGTGGTAGCTTTCCTGGGTTCAGCTGTTCACCGAGCTTCGCGATTGGTATGGAAACGTTTCATCACCACACGAGGTGACTTCCTCAGCGCGTTGCTGGGTCAAATGTAATCTGCTGACTTGGTCGTCGATTTGTGATTGATTAGCAAGTGACTTTAAATTGACCTTCTCTATCTGTGCCTCGTAACAATTCGCCTAGCTTTTGGTTTCGACAGGGTTCTCCTCAATGTGGCGGTTGGTTTGTGAGTCACTGTAAGACCGTGCTGTTTGAATAATTTTGCTGTCATCTCGGAGATGTTCTTTGCATAATGTAGGACGATTCGGTTTGTTGTCGTTTGAGCAGGCTGAGAGGTAGTGGCTTTGTTGTTTAGACATCGCCGGACAAAGCTATGTGGATATCCATTTAGGTGAAATGATCTGAACAGGTATAGCTCTTCTTTGCGCTTCGCCTCAAGAGTGCTGCAATGTGTTTCAATTTTATGATATTTCGGATGATTGCTGTAATAGTTTCGAATCTGGTTATTGTGTGTTCCTTTGCTGTAAACAGATGTTTGCAACTCTCCGTCAATTGTCCTGGTGACTAACAACCCCTAAAAATGGGAGCTTGTCTTCTATCTCCGATTCCATCGTAAAATGGATGGCTTCCATAGTGTTATTGAGCAAATCGTATGCAACATCTACTTGACTTCGTTGCAGTATCACGAATGTATCATCGACGTATCAGGTCCACAACTTAGGTTTGATTGTGGGCAGTACATCCTCCTCAAGTTTCTGCATTGCCATTTCTGCAAAGAGTCCTTACACAGGGGATCCCATCGGGGCGCGTTTCACCTACTCACAGATCTGTCCATCAAAAGCGAAGTAAGTCTCGAGGCATAGGTCAAGTAGATTGCACAGATTTTCAGTCGTCAGCTTTCCGATGGTTTTCTTACTGTTCTTCAGCCGTTGGATGATTGCTTGCTTAGCAGCCTGTAAGTTGACAGACGTAGAATTGAAACACATTGCAGCACTCTTGAGGCGAAGCGCAAAGAAGAGCTATACCTGTTCAGATCATTTCACCTAAATGGATATCCACATAGCTTTGTCCGGCGATGTCTAAACAACAAAGCCACTACCTCTCAGCCTGCTCAAACGACAACAAACCGAATCGTCCTACATTATGCAAAGAACATCTCCGAGATGACAGCAAGATTATTCAAACAGCACGGTCTTACAGTGACTCACAAACCAACTGTCATATTGAGGAGAACCATATCGAAACCCAAAGCCAGACCTGAAGCACACGAAAGACGAAATGTTGTGTACAAGATACGGTGTCAACATTGCGATAAGAACTAGGTGAGTCAGACAGGAAGACAACTGTCTACAAGAGTACAAGAGCATAAGAGAGCTTGTAAGAACCATTACGCTCTCTCATTGGTTTCAATACATACAGACGAAGAACCACATCATTTCGATTGGAACAACAGAGAGGTCCTAGAAAAAGGAGAGACACGTGAAGGAAGCGAGTTCCTCGAGACATGGTACTCGATGAAGCACTCGATAAACATGCACGTCGAGATTGACCCGGTTTACAAAACGCCGAGACGGAGAGCATTAAAACAACTTAAAAGCCGTCGCGAGCAGCTAAACGAGCCGTTAACAATACAGCCGCAACAACCGGGACAAAACCATCCTACGGACCGCCCGTGGATATCAGAGAAGTTGGGTAGGCGAATTGTTACGAGACACAGATAGAGAAGGTCAATTTAAAGTCACTTGCTAATCAATCACAAATCGACGACCAAGTCAGCAGATTACATTTGACCCAGCAACGCGCTGAGGAAGTCACCTCGTGTGGTGACGAAACGTTTCCATACCAATCGCGAAGCTCGGCGAACATTTGAACCCAAGGACGGTCAACCCGAGCTACCAATACATCAAGTCATTTCATACACAATTGTGGACGAATGCATCAGAGTGTGCGTGTATTTACAGGATTTCTAGTGCCATTTGTTAGTTGCCAAGATCAAGGCTGATAAAGCATATGATGTGCCGTGTGGTCTCAGTCGGACCAAACTCAACTGACTGTCGGAGGTGCTTTAACACATGAAACCTGCCGTGTGATATGCAATGCCAGGATGCGCTTGATATGAATGCTTACAACGTGCTTACATGTCCACTACCCTCCACCTTGATTCTACTGTTTTCAGGAGACTGTTAATCATTGCTGACGGGACGGGGTTCATCGTCCCTGTGAAGGCGCTAGGCGCAATGATTGGTTCCGTCATCAGTGGAATAGGCTACGGCCCAACCATTGCCTTGTGTGCATTCTGTACGCATGATTCCCCACATAGATAGGCAGAAATGCTGCTGCTGTGCACGTTGAAGGAATTTTGGCCGGCTCCGTTGATGAAACGGGGCTCCCATTCATATGCTTCCCGGTCATATTCCTTTGGGTTTGCACCGGATATTGGGTGTGTGGATATATATATATATATATATATATATATATATATATATATATATATATATATATATATATATATATATATATATATATGCCCCATGCTGAGGCTGATGTTGCATTCTTGATGCTTCTTCACCGCAGTTGGGCTAAACCAACTTACATTTAAACTAGGTCTTTTTAAGCTGGCTAAATTTCATTCCGCTTTATTTGGTTTGTTCTGCCTTCCTGAATAATGTTCTATTAACTGGCCACGTTGCTTACACTAATTGCGCTTATCTTCGGTAATTTTGTTGCGTTTGTAGCATTTTAAGTAACTTATGGACATTTCTTACTTATCACGGATTTGTTGCTAACCAACTTACTTCACATGGTAATTTAGCGAAGAGTTATGCCACCGTATCTGTATGCATTATTGGATTTATTTTGTTTCAGCTTGTCGTTTAAAGTGAATGGCTGTTGTTTGATATCCCTGGTATGGTTGCGCTTGATGTGTATGTTGACAAGGTGCCTACCTGTCTATTACCAACTACATCGTTCATACTGGCTCCAGTAGACAGTTGGTCGTTGCTGGAGGGGACGGGGTGCACGGTTGTTGTGGCCGTGCTAGTCTCAAAGAGCGGTTCCATGCACTCAGTGTGGAGCAGGACTACGGTCCAGCCACCGCCTTGTGTGCGCTTGATTCCCCAAATACAGCGTGCTTGTGTTTGCCTGTGAAGGAGTGTGGGCCGGCTCCGTTGATGAGACGTGGTTCCCATCCGCATGCCTCCCGGTCTTATTCCTTCGGGTTTACACTGGATATGGGGTATGTGGTTGGAGCTGTGGGTGGTGCAGCGCAAGCCATCCATGGTCCCTCTGTAGGCGCAGGCGTCCTGTGGCTTGCCAACGTGACAGGCAAATCCGAAACCGGATGCCGCCAACCATATATATATATATATATATATATATATATATATATATATATATATATATATATTGGAGGGTCCTCATCATCAACATTATACACGTCAGCTAGAGGTGGGAAACAAATCAGCTACTGTGCCGCAATGCATAAAGGAAAAGGAAAATAATCACAACGGTTGCATGCCGACTGAGCTACCAGCAACGGATAGACATCGTTCCGGTAAGCTACCAGCCAGCTACTAGGCAAAAAGAAAAATTGTTATATTTTACGCGACGAAATGAGATCGTAGATGGAGGAGGAGGTTAAAAGAAATGGGGGAGGATAAAAGAAACTCACAACACGAAGGCCACTGAGGTCGGCTCCTAGTCACGTCAGCAAGTGTATCCAGCCAAACGTATTCATCGTCTTTCGGACCCAAGCAGGGAGCCGTGACGCTCCAACCGATGCCAGCTCCGAAGTGAGAGCCTTCATTCCTCTGGACCAAGTCATGGCTTGGCCACCCCACCTCTTCTTCCATCCACCTCCCACGTGAGCAAACAACGCACGTTGTGGAAGTCGGTGGGCTGGTATGCGCGACACGTGGCCAAGCCTGGTGCATGAAACGACGGTGCTGAGCGGTACATTTCCTTTTTCTGTGCCGTAAACAAGGCGTCGAACACGCTCGTTACTCACGCGGTGTTCCCACCAGATGTGAGTCAAACTGCGAAGGCACCGATGGCCGAACGTAACTAGCCTCTTCATGTCCGCCAATCTTAGGGGCCAGGTTTCGCAACCGTACAGTAAGATTGAACATACTGCTGCGGCAAAAGTATTGTCGCGTCATCGCCATAGGTGACGAAGGTTAGGAAAAGCACTTCGATTTTTTGCTATACGGTTCGTGACCTGGTCTTCGATCCCAAGGACGCTGATACAACTACCCAGGTAGTTGAATTTCCGGACGACTTCTAGCTTATCCCCATCAAGGGTCGGCGCAGGAGGCGATCCCTGCCAATCTTGGAGGCAGGCCTTGCATTTCGATGGTGCGAAATTAAGCCAGAAGCGGCTGACAACCAGTGCTAATCTGTCCAGCGCGGCTTGGCACGTCTGTGAGCTGCCACAGATGAGGGTAATGTCGTCTGCATACTCTAAGTCAAGAAGTCGTTCTCCTGGGAGCAGATCCACACCTTTTAAGTCGTGTGCTGTAAACGCGATTTCCATGACTTCGTCAGCAGCGAATTTGCAGAGGAAAGGTAAAAGCGGGCATCCTTGTCTCACACCGCTGGAGATATTAAAGGGCGACGACAATTTGCCGTAAGCCCTCACTCTGCCCATGCTGCGCGCGTCTAATGCTCGGATAATATTTACACATTTCCCAGGTACACCTTTCCTGAGTAGACAATTCCAAAGGGCACATCGATCAGCCGAATCGAAGGCACCTTTGATGTCGAGGAATACGACAATGGTGGGCCGCCGATACGTGTGACAGTGCTCCAACCACTGACGCAAGGTGAAGATGTGGCGATGCAGCCATGGCCCCGACGAAACCCGGCTTGCTCTTCATGAATCTGGCTTTCACGAGTACCAGTCAGTCTGTGAAGGATTATGGAGGCGAGTAATTTGGAGGCGATGGAGATCATGCTGATTCCTCTAGGGTTGCCGCATTCCGAACGTGAGCCTCCTTTGAAGATGAGAACAATAACCGAGTGGCTCCAGTCGGTTGGGACATTCTCCTGCTCCCAGTTTAATTATTAATTCATGTAAAGCATCAACAAGAGCAGAGCCTCCGAATTTGAAGAGGGTTGGAGGAAGATCATCTTGTCCCGCGGTTTTGTTCAACTTCAACAATCCGATCTCACGTTCAAGTTCTGAGCGAGAGGGTGGATCCAAAGGGACAGCCCACGGAGCAAAGCGATCACTGGCCGGCGAAGAATCGAACAATTTTAGCCGATTAAATTGCTTTTCAAAATGCTCAGCCCAACGCTCCAAATGTTTTGAAAATTGTGGATAGGCTGTCCACTCTCGTCACGTATAGTTTCACTAACACCAGGTCTCCTGCTGCCCATTTCCCGTATCAGACGGAATAACTTACGATGGTTGCCAAGGGCAGCGGCAATTGATTTACTAACCACTTGCTTGTATGCTGAGTCTTTATTTCGGGTGGTGGGTTTGCTATATCGTATGCAGTGTATGCAGGGGACTGCATACTTTTGCTGAGATACCTGAGGTGGACCGGTCATGTGAGCCGTATGGATTCAACGCGGATACCGAATCAACTCTTATATGGCCAGCTGAGTATAGGGAAGTGGCACATTAGAAACGAAAGTTACGTTACCAAGACATGATTAAAGTGATCCTCTCACCTTCTGATCTTGATTGCAGATCATGGGAATCGAAGGCGGTTAATCGGCGTGCATGGCGCGATCTAAGCACGAAGGCAATTGCTGAAGTGCACTAGAAAGTCCTCATGCATGCAGAGAAGAAGCGGCAAGTGCGGAAGCGGCAAGCACCGATGGGTTGTTCTCCATAGACATCAAGCGCATGGTGCTGTAGCACATGCGGTCGCGAGTGCCTGAGTCAGGTAGGCTTAGTGAGCCATGAGCGAGACCACTCGGGACCACTAGCGAAGCGACGACCGGTCCTGGAGAGAACGTAGGCAGAACCAGCGCAGCGTTTGTAAATACACTGCATCCGATTTACTAACCGCGTGCTTGCATGCTGTCTCTTTATTTCAGGTGATGGGTTTTCAATTTTGTCCTAATGCTTTTATTTCTCAAATAAATGTCCACCTGTACGCTCTTCTATAAACCTGCACAACTCGCTTAAGCCAATGGTATTGAATTTCGATAACATTTTCGCGTTTGTGTCATTTCCGTAAAATATACTTTCTGATTCCCTGAACTTGTCTCGGATCCTTTGTTAACAACTTATTTCATATGCTCATTAATTTAAGATTTTTGTCACGTTTCCTTAAGCATTACTCGATTTCTTTTCTTTGTTAGTGTTCTCTCAAGTGATTGGCTGTTGCTTGATATCCCCGGTGTGGATGCGCTTGATGTGTATGTTGACAAGGTGCCTACCTATCTATTACCCATTATCTCGTCCATACTGGCTCTAGGAGACAGTTGGTCGTTGCTGGAGGGGACGGGGTGCACGGACCTTGTGGCCGTGCTAGGCTCAAAGATCGGTTCCATGCACTCAGTGTGGAGCGGACTACGGTCCAGCCACCGCCGTGTGTGCGCTTGATTCCCCAAATACAGTGTGCTTGTGTTTGCCTGTGAAGGAGCGGGGGCCGGCGCCGTTGATGAAACGTGGCTCCCATTCACATGCCTCCGAGTCTTATTCCTTCGGGTTTACACTGAATATGGGGTGTGTGGATGGAGCTGTGGGTGGTGCAGCGCAAGCCAACCATGGTCCCTCTGTAGGCGCAGGCGTCCTGTGGCTGGCCACAGTGACAAGCAAATCCGAAGCCGGATGCCGCCAACCATATATATATATATATATATATATATATATATATATATATATATTGCAAACGTTTTAAATCATGTATTTTGTCATCGAAGGTATCTATGAAATTAATGTTTATCTTTTGTAATCCGCAGTTTCATCACTGACACCCAGTCTTCTGGTTTATTATTGTTTCGATAGGATTTTTATTTAACTTTAATCCAATTGCCTTTTATTGTTCATATTCCCTTTATTTCATCTTCCACTATGGCGACAAAGGAAAGAGAACAATAAGTGTTGAGTATTTTATGTTTTTTATCTTCAGTTCTCGTTCCGCCTTGATAGTAATGCCCAATGTGATTGTGCGACCTACGTTAGTCCCTTGTCAGTTGTTCGGCCCGACTGAGGTGGAATTTGGTGTTCCGCAAAGATTAGATTTTAGTCATCCTTATTTCTGGTCGTCTTCATGCGTGCCATCGAGGCGAATTTATTTCCGTTTGCTGACTACATAGAACGATGGCGAGCGACCGGTAATCAGGCCGAACACAATTAAATGCAGCGAGACCTAATCTCTACTTCCGAATGGTCGAAGGTGAGGCTGTATCCGTTTAACGCGGCTAAATGCGAAGTACATTATCTACATCGTCAAACAAATAACAAACTTGGACTGAGACCAAATCCTGTAGACCGCTGCATAGGAGCCCGACTTCGACGTAGCCACTCATGATGACTTCGGCTGTTCTAGACAAGCTGTAGCTCAACCACCGTGCCCCATGGCTCGGTGGCTTAAGCTGCTGGCTAGTTGGGGTCAGCCTCTAGCAGTCATTGGTTCGATCGCTGTTAGGGGACCGAAAGATGCGCAACACTGACGAACTCCAATAGAGTGAACCGCGCATCTGGTGCTTTTCCGGATTGAGGCTTGTGCTATAAAATTTTTGAGCTGCTGGGACAAATACATACAAAATTTATAAATAAGTCAAAACCTGGAACCAGCATTTTGGTCTCTTGCGTGTACATGTGGCCCTACTTGGAGTAAGTAATTTAAGCCTGGCATATCACCCAACAACGTGTCAGCTGTTCCACGCCGGTCCATCCACTCACTCACAAGTTGTATGACCAAACACAAGTGCTTCATGCCCATTTAGCTTGGAAGAAAGATACTGATGAGTACAAGTTGATGGACTCTTCAAAAGTGACGGGAACATGCATTCCTACGTTTGGACATAATCCTTTGCGTCGGCTACGGATATGGCAGGAACAGTGTCAGGGCTCGGTACTCACAAAAATGCCAACTACGTGCTGCTGCTTTAAGCTGCAAAACCGGGAAAATAGGGCGTGACCAGAATCACTGACAAGTTTGATGATCGTTTGTTGCGGTGTACTTAGCGTGCTTCCGAATATGCGGAGTCATCAAAAATATGACTTATACCGAGCACATGTTGGGTCGTATACGCCAAGCTTGTCAGTTGGACTGTACCTCGCACTAACGGGAAATATAACGTTTAGTTATTTCTGTAGTAAAACATAAGGCCCATTTGTAACACCCCTGCAGTCCGCATAAAGGATATATATATATATATATATATATATATATATATATATATATATATATCGATCCTAATCACTAGCAACAGCTCCCAAACCGATATTCGCTAGACAAAACCATGTTGCGTTAACTCTCATATGTCCTGACTTTCCCGCCTCCAAATCTGTAACAATAAAAGGCAAGTTGCTTAGTGATCGCAACCAGTAAAATTCCATCTGCAGCGCGATTGGTATTCAGGTTGAGCCCACTGTGCAGAGATGCGCAGCGCGTCACCAAACTTCACTGCACTATGGTATACCTCGAATTATTCGTGTAACGCTGAACTTAGCAGATGACACAGAGGTTGTCCTACTCTCAGCATTTTGTTTTCGAACTCACCGAGCAGGGCGCGCATATTACCCGATCTTCCATGGAAGGATCGCCCAAAGGAAGCTGACAGCCAAGGCACCCCTCCCGTCCCAATAGCGATAGCAAGAAAGCCATATTTGTTCATGGTGTTCCCGAGCTTCCGGATCCTGCTGATCACGATGCACAAACACATGACTGAAAATAATGGTGCAACATCCGCAAATCCCTCCCTCTGGACAATATTATCGCTAAAGGGCTGATAGAAGTTCCTTAATCACTTAACTACAAGAGCTGCGGTCCAAAATTAATGAAGTGGTGCTACACTGCGAACGAATGACACAAGTTCTATTGGATAACTGCTGGAGTTTCGCGCCAGGATGCTAACCGAGATCCGGCTAAAGGCAGCAGACGCACGGCCAAGAGTGGTCAGCAGTTCGATAGAACCTGTAACCTCAGTAAATCCTTTGTTTCCACAGTCCTGCGGAGAGACCGATAGGACAGCACCCACGGCACCCGACAAGACGGGACGAAGCACGAGAAAACATTCTGATCCGGAACACTCCGTGAGGTCATGCAGACAGAATGATATTCATAAACCGACAACCAACCAAAATAAACGACTAGAGGCCAACCACCTAATGGTCGTCTTAAACTAAACACCAACTTGACATCCACCAATGTACTACTAACATCCAAAACATTATCCGGTTTGTACACTAACGCCCAAAGTCTTCTTATTAAGTTGATCGAACTTAGGGAGCGTCACGTCACACTACCGCCAGACCTCCTCATGAGTACAAAGATCAGGTTAAACTTAGCTATAACTGGTTCTGAGACCAATCTGCCCCGTATAACTGGAAGAGATGGTAGTGAAATATTTTATTACAAAGCTTACTACCGATACGAACTTAGTGGTCACTTAGAAATCCGCGTCCCTGATTCGCTCTGGTGCCGGCTGTGGCTGCGGAACAAGGACACGTTTTGTCGACAAAATTTACCGTCCACTAAAACCTACTTCAGAAATGGACTGCAAATTGAACCAGGCTTTGAAGGTTGTGTTGAACGAGACCTACAGCCACATTATCTTCGAGGGAGACTTTAACTTGTGCGACCTGGAAATGTCAGCAACCAATAGCACACAGATAAAAGCCTGTTTGCAAGAACTAATTTCCAGCTACCCCCTGTACAACCACGTAGCCTCTCGCACCAGATTTCGATTTGCTAACAGGCCGTCGATACTTGATCCCGTGCTCACCGACGAACAATTTACGGTCGACGAAATAGTTACAAGCACACCGTTGGGTCGCAGTGACCACTGTACTCCACAACTGGGGTCAACCTTATCTATTTTCGCTGGTTTACCGAGCAACCTCCTCGCGGTTCCAGCTGGGTGGTTCGGGATTATCCCGTTCCAGCATATCGTTTGGTGGTAATGTTCCACGACGTGGTGAGTTTTCTCCTGGCAAACCATCTCCCTACAAAAAGACACATATCCGTTTAACAACACCGTGACGGGGCGGATGTGACTCGCCACTAAGGTCACTGCCCGGTGCTTCGTAATGGCGAAGCATTGTATTAAACCAACTTAATGCGGAAATTGTGGGGAGCATTGGACCCCTGTTTGGCAAACGAACCAACGAAAGGCGTATGAACTGGAAAATCAGTCACCGGCTCCCAATGTGCGCGATTCCCTGAATTCGATCCGCTGCCTGGCGGGCAGGCTATTCAGCCAAAGGCTAGGGGTGGTGTCCTCTAAGTCAACACCCAATCTGGGCATGGGCAACCGGGTAGTATCTCGCAGTCTGGCGAAACCATGGACTCCTTCTTGTTGCGTTGTGCTTTTTAACCATATATGTACATTCCTTTGAGTTTCATGTATTTTGATAGCTTCATGCCTATTCGTAGGTTGTTGCATATATATATATATATATATATATATATATATCATCCATTTTCACTTTAAACTGGACATTTTTCAAACCAAAGTGGACATTTTGCAAAACAAATTGGACACGTTGCAATCTAAGTAGCAACTCGCCAATTGGTTGGTAAGAAACGAGCAGTAAGACTGCTGAATGATGTTCAGCATATACATTGTGATGACGCTAATACACCGCCATTGTGTAAGCAGCGGGCTACACTGTAAAACATTTGCTTGATCGTGGGCAGCGACCGAAGTTCTGAACTACGGTCCCCTCTCCCCATTGACATTCGCCTAGTTGGTGTGCAGTGCCCATACGCATCACCCTGTGTTGGTGTGTGACAATTGGAAAATCGGACTTCCGAATCGTAATTGTGTATCAATCATTTTGTGAGTGGATTGCGATGCGCAATCGCAATGTGCACCGTTATTCTCATTAGAGAGAACCTTGTCCGATTCGGTCAATGGGACCATGTCGGATGTAGCAGGTAGGCGGTGTCCCAGCTTCGCCCGTCTCTCCATTAGCTTTCGCAACTGCCACGTTATTGTATCAGCGTAGGCTGTAATGACCCCCAGCAAATCCAGTCTAGATCTACAGCCTATTGTTACAACATATCAACTACTGAGGAGTGGGCCGATTACACGATGTTCAGGCCACATTGTGGTCACGATAATGTAACCGAACTGCGTACGTAGCGGGTGATTGTGTAAGCCCTTCTCTTGACATGAGTGCCGTTCGCCTCGGTCAAAATCGGTGACCTACTTTCCCCTACACCCCCCCCCCATAGGAATTCGTGTGTTTTGTCTGGGTGTGTGGACCGACCTATGCAGCGGTACCACTATTGGAGCCGAGCATACGATAATGGTTCTACTCAACCTAACTTAGCTTTATTAGCTCCGTGCCGCAGGAAACGACCAAAATGAGTGACGAACAACAGGAGAGCTGGTGTCCGACGCGACGGCACTGCAGGCGAGCATTATTTGCGCAAAGAGAAATTCTCACAAAACTTGTGCTGGTCGACGGCAAAACTACTCGGAAAGCCGCTGAAGTCGCCGGTGTTAACGCGAGTACGGCAAGGAACATCATTAATGCCTACAAGCGAGAAGGCTCAAATACACAGCGCACCTGCGGTGGAAACAATAGGGAGAAGCTGACTCCCAATGTATTGCAGCGCGTCGAAGAAGCGGTTGAACGGCACTCTGAGGACACGTTGGTGCAGCTGCAGATGCGCCTGAGAGAGAATGGGATAAACCTATCAGTATCCTCTGTCTCCAACACCCTCAGAAGACTAAAGATAACTCTCAAATAGTGTCATTACGAGCTCGACCGAGTCAACAGTGCCACGACAATCGCTGGCCGACAGGCGTACGCTCTCGAATTCTCGGTGACCGTCCTGCTCTTACACGCTAAGCCAACTGTTAATATTGAAAACGCACATTTTGAAATTGAAATGGTGTATTAACAAAAAATAAGGCAGTAACCATAGCAAAGATCAGTTGACGAAGGGTTATCCGGCTGTCGCCTTCGTCAGGTTCATCATTGTATTGAGAACGCAGTTCATGCAGTCCTGCTGCGTTACCATCCCAACGCTGTCCTGAATGACCGTGCTCAGCGTCTGCTCAGGTGTGGGGTTAATAAGCAGGCGTCTCGCCGACGCTTTCACCTTTGAAAAGACGTGTTCTACCGGGTTTAGCATGTACGAGTAGGGCGGCAAGAACTGCAGGTGATAAGACGAACCAAGGATCCTCCTTAGCTCATCAGGCATATGGATCCTGGCATTGTTCATGAACATCCACGCGCCGTTCATCTCCACTATGCAGCTTATACGCGCCACCAGTTCCTCGACGAACGCTGAGAACTTCGCACCAATGCAGGTGCCATTGTTAATGATCTTTGAATGGATGACGCCTTGGTTATTCATTGCAACAATCAGGGTTACCATGCGACTTCTGACTGGGGTAACACGACGTTCGCGCACGTCCCTCTTCTTGAGCGAGCCTGAGTTCGCCTCAGATGAAGGTTGAAATCACTCTCATCTACGAAGATGCATTTCTCCTTGTTAGAAGGTGCATGTGCCGAGAACTCGAGAGCGTACGCCTGTCGGCCAGCGATTGTCGTGGCACTGTTGACTCGGTCGAGCTCGTAATGACACTATTTGAGAGTTATCTTTAGTCTTCTGAGGGTGTTGGAGACAGAGGATACTGATAGGTTTATCCCATTCTCTCTCAGGCGCATCTGCAGCTGCACCAACGTGTCCTCAGAGTGCCGTTCAACCGCTTCTTCGACGCGCTGCAATACATTGGGAGTCAGCTTCTCCCTATTGTTTCCACCGCAGGTGCGCTGTGTATTTGAGCCTTCTCGCTTGTAGGCATTAATGATGTTCCTTGCCGTACTCGCGTTAACACCGGCGACTTCAGCGGCTTTCCGAGTAGTTTTGCCGTTGACCAGCACAAGTTTTGTGAGAATTTCTCTTTGCGCAAATAATGCTCGCCTGCAGTGCCGTCGCGTCGGACACCAGCTCTCCTGTTGTTCGTCACTCATTTTGGTCGTTTCGTGCGGCACGGAGCTAATAAAGCTAAATTGGGTTGAGTAGAACCATTATCGTATGCTCGGCTCCAATAGTGGTACCGCTGCATAGGTCGGTCCACACACCCAGACAAAACACACGAATTCCTATGGGGGGGGGGGTGTAGGGGAAAGTAGGTCACCGATTTTGACCGAGGCGAACGGCACTCATGTCAAGAGAAGGGCTTACACAATCACCCGCTACGTACGCAGTTCGGTTACATTATCGTGACCACAATGTGGCCTGAACATCGTGTAATCGGCCCACTCCTCAGTAGTTGATATGTTGTAACAATAGGCTGTAGATCTAGACTGGATTTGCTGGGGGTCATTACAGCCTACGCTGATACAATAACGTGGCAGTTGCGAAAGCTAATGGAGAGACGGGCGAAGCTGGGACACCGCCTACCTGCTTCATCTGACATGGTCCCATTGACCGAATCGGACAAGGTTCTCTCTAATGAGAATAACGGTGCACATTGCGATTGCGCATCGCAATCCACTCACAAAATGATTGATACACAATTACGATTCGGAAGTCCGATTTTCCAATTGTCACACACCAACACAGGGTGATGCGTATGGGCACTGCACACCAACTAGGCGAATGTCAATGGGGAGAGGGGACCGTAGTTCAGAACTTCGGTCGCTGCCCACGATCAAGCAAATGTTTTACAGTGTAGCCCGCTGCTTACACAATGCCGGTGTATTAGCGTCATCACAATGTATATGCTGAACATCATTCAGCAGTCTTACTGCTCGTTTCTTACCAACCAATTGGCGAGTTGCTACTTAGATTGCAACGTGTCCAATTTGTTTTGCAAAATGTCCACTTTGGTTTGCAAAACGTCCAATGTGGTTTGCAAAACGTCCAATGTGGTTTGCAAAATGTCGAGTTTGGTTTGCAAAATGTCCACTTTGGTTTGCAAAATGTCCACTTTGGTTTGAAAAATGTCCAGTTTAAAGTGAAAATGGATGATATATATATATATATATATATATGCGAGAAACGTTACCAACATGATTGTGGGAAGTGAATTTGATACTTACCGTTCGTCGTCTCCTGGAGTCAGCCAGCAGTAGTCGAAATCGGACAACCCGATGAAGGCAATTAGCAGGAATTCGATTTAACCGTGAATGGACAACTCACGCTTAATACTATGGGCATTTATCGAGCAAACTCACTATCCACCTGTGGAATCATTCCTTCTCAGCATCATTGCACATATTTCCTGGGTTTTGTACTCTCGTTCTGTTACAGACACCTTGATTACAAGCTTCATTCATCGGAATATATACGATAAATCTTGCCACATACAACAGGAAGAAGCTAGTGACAAAGACTATTTTCTGCCTCGTTCGTGTCACCAGTACTTTCATATGTCAATTTTTGACCAGCAGTCCAACCTCTGTTCAGCTTATAGAGTACATCTTTACATCTACATGATCATGCCTCCGTGGGCAGGTCTCGTGTAGTAGAGAAAAATATTTTTTCAGTTATTTATATATACTACGTGGAATACCCTTTAGAGGAGGATAATGAAGTGGATACTGTCACACAATGCTACGTGTTTTCCACGTCGAACCATTTTCTATCAGCGTTGTATAGATGAGAAGAAAATTCCACCAATTTGGAAGCGCGGTGTCATCACTCCTATTTCTAAGGGAGGTAGTCCTAATTACCCTACCGATTAACGTCCGATAACGCTGCTTCCTGTGCATTCCAAACTTATGGAATCAGTCATCCCAGATGCATTGATGCAGTATCTCGGATACCACAGCTTAGTAGCCCCGGAGCAACATGGCTTCCGCCAAAATCGCTCATGTACTTAAACTGCAGCTTACACGCAGTAGCTGGACCGAAGCAGCTGACGGTAGAGCGGGCGTCAACGTCACCTACCTGGACTTTTCAAAAGCGTCTGATCGCTCTGACCATCGAATTCTCATCCATTAGCGACCCAATCCTGGGTTGGATAGGTCATTTTTCACATGATCGACGGTCATAGGTGAGAGTCCGAGAATCCCTGTCCCATTCAACAGAAGTAGACTGCGGTGTACTACAAGGTTCTGTGTTACCGCCTCGCCAATTCCCGATTTTTATAAGCGATCTAGCGAGGGCAATAGCTTCCGATTTCCTATTCTTCGCAGATGATATCACGAGATGATGAGCGATTACGTGGCGGAATGACCACGAATGACACCAGCACGATCTTGGTGCGATTTTGAACTGATCAGTTCAATGTAGAATAGTGCCAGTCAATGTAAAAAAATGTCGAGTTGTTCAGTTGTGCCCTAGGCATACCTACATTTATTAACTTGAAGCACACAGCTTACAGATCATTTCCCATGATCGCGACCTGGACGTGCTCGTACAGAGTGACCTCACCTGTTCAGAACGGTGAGTGGCAGCTGCGAAAAGAAGCAACCAGCACTTTGTCCTGCTGCGGAGTGCATTCGGGCGTTTTAAACCACAGATCTTCCTGACGATGCGCAATTTTTACGTGTGTTCGTACGCAGAATGCGATATCCAAGCTTTGCAACTTTGGTTGAAGCATGACTTGGAGGTGCTAGAGACACGACAAAACAGGGCAACAACGAATGTCAAGAACCTGCGCAATTATTCTTATCAGCAGAGATTGCATTTACCGGGTTTTCAGCCAATGCTACTCACGGCTATGCGGTGATCTCAGAGGTGAGTTCCTGTAACTGAGTGAACAATACTGTTCTCTAGAATGCCGATGGAAGTACTTTTCTCTTCGAGTTTGCCAACGCTGGAACTCTCTCCTAAACTCAGTCGCCTCCTCCGTACATTCTGGATACTTTCAAAAAACGATCGGATGTTGCTCTTAGCTCCCAGCTATCCGTTACCTAAGCTGTGCTACTGCGGATCACATTAATCATGCCATTATATTGGATTCATGTGTAACATGAACCCAAGGAGGCGGTACATGAGTGAGCGACCTTATTTTCTCACACAATGCGTGAACTATCACTGCCCCTCATGTCCTTTAATGTGATTGCATGCAATTCTTATCTTACACTGTCGTTATTCGGCAACGCAGTTAACTCGATAGACACCTGACAGATGACTCACACCAACCATGATACGGGACTTGTCAAGCATCTGCTTTTCTACTCGTGATCCATCATTGTTCATTCTTCAACTAGCTGTCGTGTGCGGACCTCATGACAACAAATGTGACCCATGCGTCCTTTGCGTGGTCCTCGGTCTGACTTGTCTGCTATACGCCACGTGTGACCTTAGCACATGATCATGGTGATGATCAGACTTGCTAATTACACAGCCACATGGATTATAAGTGGTATATTTCGCAACTTTGCGAGATACAGTCCAATGAGGTAGTCTGATCATTTGTTACAACAGAATCGCTACGGATAGATATTTTCAAGTTTTCCAAGGCAGTTCCCAGATAGGTTTTCGGGGTGTTCGATTAGTTAAAAATGTTAGCAAGACGGAGAAGTTGAGAGCAGAAGTGTGCACACCAGAGGATTTGCATGCAACAAAGCTGCGTTTAAACAAGCCATATTATCGGCGCCTGCTTCACCATGTTTGTGGTAACTAGGATGGAGGTGACGGAATCCCACTGTTAAGTTAATCGGTCGTCAGCAGCATTCGCATTCAGTGTAACGGTTGGAGATGGTTTTGCGTTTGGTGCGCGTACCGTGGTGAAGTAGGTGTGCTGTGGAGTGAGTGACGGAGCATCAGGTCTTATGCTGCTAGTTCAAGTAGCTTATTTAATATCTATGTCAGATTACCACTGCCGTTCTTTTTGTCCACCTCTGAACCGCGCTTATCAAATGCAAACAGATCTACAGTTGACAGAGAAATCCCATTGGCATAAAATCGGCCCCAATAGACAACAAGATTTGGGCTTTGGTCTACAAGACCTGTGGAGTTGCTTCCCTAAGAATACATTTAGTTAACAATTCAAACAGTGCCCTAGAAGCAGACACCATCTAGCCTAGGAAAATTCCCTTCGCTATTTGCATGGTAATTTCGGAGAATATAACACAGTTCCTGCAACCTTGATGCAGACAGGTGAGCTTTATCTTGGTCTGTCACGTTCCCGCTGACTACACTTTCAAGGAGACACGCAGCAGTCCGCACTGTCAA
Source organism: Dicrocoelium dendriticum (assembly GCA_944474145.2). Taxonomy (NCBI): domain Eukaryota; kingdom Metazoa; phylum Platyhelminthes; class Trematoda; order Plagiorchiida; family Dicrocoeliidae; genus Dicrocoelium; species Dicrocoelium dendriticum. Next base: position 70,200,530 of record OX104063.1, read on the forward strand.
CTACTCCGATTTCTCTCATAGGAAGGCATCGGTTACCTGGCGAGTTTAGCAACCCAACAAACGGATGCATCGAGAAACCTAGTGCCATAAAGTCATGCATGCCAATCGGTATAGTCCGCAGATTCCAATACCACTTTGTCGGAGCCCTGACACTTTGTGGGTCAGCCATGTGGACCTGTTTCGACGAAATTATGCTAAATGAAAAACTAAATCACAGGAAGGTGATTAATTGAAAAACTTGCTCATCTCCTAAACCCAAGGTACCCCTCATAATACGTTGCCTATAGTTTGTGTGATGACAGTTATGAGCGGTCAAAAAATACCCACAAAGGCTCGGACCACTAAATCTATAGTCCGACAACACAAGCACCCTGCCCCATCCCTCCACAGGTCATAACCGAAAACTAATAGATATTCCCGTCTCGAGAATATGTAGTTGGGTAACACAATAAAATTTAAACTGTCTGCGTTTCGATTCTACCCAGATACCTCATTGCATTAATTCCCGGCCACTTCACCCCCTGTGGGAACACGCCTAATAAACTTCAAGTTACCCACAACAAGGAAGCCATCTTTGTGATACTCAAAATGTTAACTAATAAAGCATAGCTACGAACAGCGGCACCATCTTCCTCGAGAGCCGTTACGTACACCTCCCCACCTTGAAGTGGCGAACCGATGCATACGATAGGTGATCATTTGCGAACATTGTCATTCGAAAGGTGAAACCTGAGCAATTCCGGTGCTTAGAAAACCCCTTGATAGCAGTGCAACCTGCATCTTATAATGGTGATCAATACGCTATAGTAAACAGTACAAATTTAACGCAAACGCGTTCGTGCGTTACAGAATATTTTGTTCAGGTGAGCCATCAGTTGAGAGAATGCAAATGAGTACATGAGTACATGGAAGTGGCGGAAACAGATGAATATCAGTACATCATAGGATCGGTTGTAGTGGCTGAATCGCATTGTTGAGTGCGAAAAGGTGACCCATTAATACGCAATAAGACGACTACAATAGTCGGTCACTGAACCGCACTTTACTCATGAATATGCTCATCACTTGTACAAAGAGGCCTTCCAATGGTTCTGCAACCTAAGCTAATCGCTCAAAAATTGGTTGGATCAATGAAAGTAAGTTACCAGAGAACATATGAAATAACTGGTTGCAGAATGTACAAGGAAGTTCAGCTAAGCTAATGCCACCGTTATCCTGTAGCTACACTACTTCAGTCCCTTGTTTCCAACATACGAGCACCTCCACGTTCACATGAGGGTTAAATTGGGATGTTTAGGAATGACGCCTTAAGCCGACGCATGAAAATGGGCCTGGCGCTCGAGAACATACTAGGTGGTTGCTTCAGACCGGGTAATATGTACGTCTTACCGCTCTCGTAGGGATAATGTTTAAGTCCATGCTATCATCTGGATAGGTCTTCACATAGTTTAGACATCAGCGCCAAGACGTTAGGTCAGATAGTATGCACACTGCAACATTCCGTACTTACCTGCGAGGTGTTCCCATATCAATTTGGCGATGGACTGGACCTCAGTGCCCGCCAGCATCGTCACTGGCTACTCATCTGTATGGTGTTGAGGCGCAGACAGTGATGCACGCGCTCGCACTGTTTGTCTCTCGGGTGAAGGTCACCCAGTTGTTTGACAGCTGCGCGTGCGCGCACTCACGTCTATAGTCAGCCAATCTATTGTGCGTGGGGCCGCATATTGAATGAGCGGGGCTTCGCACCCACCCACCCACCCTTCCGCACCTTACAGCCACTGGCTTATGCGATCGCGCAGCTGTGTATGCCGCACGCCTGTCAGAACTGCGGGTTACTAAATTGCACCGTGACTATTCTGGTCCGCGAGACGCACTCGCCTCGCTGGTACTCGTGAGCTGCATGGACGTAAAAAACCCCGGCAACTTGAATACTCAAGGGACTGCATCAAAGTGGTCAGGATAGAAAGGTCAGCATACAGAGATCTATAGTCCTACGGTCTACATGGTATACGTTCAAACAATGGAAAAGCGATCAACTTAGAGTGGTGGTCGACACCGGAGGTTTTACTGTAGTTCAGCTTGTGTGTCTTCGTGTTTTGAGAATTTCTTACCGAACCGTGCTGCAGTATCAGTGTATTAATGCGGAGAAAATGAGTGTCGTGATTGTCTTAGAGAATTGTGAAAGTAATTTTGCAACTTTAAAAAGTTGCCTGCTATGAAGCACTAGTTTAAGCACCAGGGGGTTAAACTGCAGGCGATGTCTTCAGGCCGCAATCGGAGTCACGTAGGCAATTTCCAGCGACTGAGAAGCAGCACTGGGCTGTCTCATCTCCAGTGCAATAAAACGGTGTAGGGCATGAGCGATGCGAAGCAAACGAGTCTTTCTCAGAACATGAGTCTGCGTTCAACTTGGTTACTACCCGAGTATACGTACAACGACCAGAAAACTTGTGAACTACATTTCTCGTCAATTACAGTAGCACATACACACGCCGGTTTTCGGCACTGCTTGGGTGGACTGACAATGTGTAGCAAGCGATCTATTGACCCATTCAGAATCCAACGACCCGTATATGGATTAGCACAGAAAGCGGACGGGTTTGTGAGTATGATCTGTGTGCTGGGGACACTCCAGTTGAATTGTTGATTTGCAGTCCTAGAGTCGGCTTCCTAATCCCAACGACAGACCCCAAACTAACGCGTTCAGTAGCCCTGCACTGTTCATATCTGACAGTGCTCTACGTTTACGCCTCTGTTGCCCACCTCTACAGACAGTGAAGGGCGAGGAAAGCCTGCCGTAGACCCTCACTCTGTTGGCCATACGAAGGTAAAGTGCACGGTATAATTCTCTGGGACCCCGTTCACTAACAAGCAACGCCATATAGCAAGACGATCAGCCGAGTCAAATGCATCCCGTATGTCTAAGAACTGCGACGATGATTGGTCAGTAGTAATGGTGGTATTTGGTATACCGTGTCTCATGATGACGTTGCTGTTGCATACGTAATGTTTCTTCACCGCAGTTGGCCTACACCGAATTACACTTAGACTAGACTAGACTTGGATAAACGGTGTTCACTCCAACCATCCTACGGGACCTGTCAAGCACATGCTTTATGACCCGTGATAAATCATTCTGCATGGTTTTTTGTTCGTTTTGATTTGCTCAGTGCTGTTATTCTGCTGCGTTTTCCGTGCCAGCATTGTACATTTATTTTCCCTTGAATTCTCTGTCGGTTGTTTGATATCCCCGGTATGGCTGCTCTTTATGTGAAGGTTGACAAGGTGCCTACCTGTCTAACACCATCCACCCCGATTACTGGCTTCAGAAGACTGTATCGTTTCTGGGGGGGGGGGGGGGAAGGCGTGCACGGTTCTCGTGGTCGTGCTAGACTCAAAGAGCGGTTTCGTCCCGTGTGGAGTGAACTACGGCCCAGCCACCGCCTTGTGTTAGTCTGCTAAGCATGATTCCCATAGTAGACAGACAGGAACGCTGCTGTTATACTTGTTGAAGGAATGTGGGCCAGCTCGGCTGATGAAACTTGGCTCCCATCCGCATGCCTCCCGGTCTTATTTCTTCGGGTTTACACCGGATATGGGGTAAGTGGGTGCAACTGTGGGTGGTGCGACACAGGCCACCCATGGCTGCAGTGACAGGCAAATCCGGAACCGGATGCCGCCAACCATTTGGTATACCGTTATGAGATCTCCGCGTAGCCAACGGTAGTGTCCATTGAACACTCCGAGTTTCTTCAGTTGTTCCTGGTACGGAAGGTGACACGAAGCCTCGACATTCCTCTTTGCTTGACTTTACGGGGTCTCGAACAAGCCAACGTTGCCAAGCGTGGATAGCCCATTCGAAGTGAGGAATTACGTAGACATTGTGTATCATAGTAAGGATAGATGAATCCAACTCCCCGGAATACCTTCCACGAGAGACTACCTTGCTAGTTTACACTTTTTGACGCGGACTCAGGATTTCTAGAACAACTAAGATCGTCCTCTAAGAGCACACTGTGGTCGCGTTCCTGAGAGGTGGTCTGCATATCTTGCGCTACAAGCGTGTAGATATAGGTATGTCGATGGCGGATATGAGCAACACGGCCCTTGTCCACTGAATGGCATCGCGTTCCTCACCAGCCAATTCCCAGCTCCTGTCATGTCGCGGTCTTCCAATCCCTTGATCGCCTGCCAGACATTAAGGTTGTCCGCGAAGGATCAATCTTTTGTAATGACAATCCTCGCTTGATCGTTAATGAAACTAAGAACAGACAAGGCAAAAATACTAAATCCTGTGTTGCGCCGCACTCTACTCGAATCGGGTCGGACACAGATGTACGGACTCTAACCCCAATTTCCGTTTGCAGAAAATGTTACTGATCCATCCTACTACTGGAGCTCCGATATCATAGTGCTGTATTTTGTGAACCAGCATACGACGATCAAAACGACTGAACGCTTTCAAAGGCTCAGGAAGATGGCATCGGTTCATCTCACCTCTTCAGCTGTTGCGGGCCTTGCTGCTCCAGATCAAAGATGTCATAGTTCTTCAGGTAGCCCGTCAGTACGTCTGCGATGATCGCTTCCGTGACTTTGGCGAGTACATGGAGAAGCGTTACCGGACGGTAATCGGCAAGCTCAGATCCCTTGTGAATAGGGATGACAATACCCCGTTTCTACTTTGCCGAAACTATATTCTCCTCTAGACAACGCATTGCCTCTGCCCAATTGGAGACTGCCCAGACTCGACTCACTGCGCTACTCGAGACGCATTCCCGCCTAATGCCAATACTGGATGGCTTATCGTTGTGTTGCAGGATTGTGTTTACTAACTTCTGCAAATTTACCCTTGGTCGTACAAAGGAGAAATGTAAAGTCCGGTGGCAGAATTCACTAGTTGACAACCGGGAGGAGCCTGCTTATCGTGACCCCAATACCTACGTTTTATACCTGTCAAATGTTCCCCTTGATGCCTTACAACTGAAAGCATTATCGCGCGGAATGGATTACAAAGTCCCACCTGGTAAGCTGAACCGCTTGTTCATAGAGGCACAGTTTGAAAATTTTTATGATCAGTTAGCAGGATTACAGGTGTCTAGTCCAGATATATCAAACTGGTTTAGGAACAAACTAACTGATATTGCCCATGAGGTCACAATGACGCCAGTGCGTGAGAAGTGTTTGCTAACAAGCCGTCACCTTTGTGCACTACGAGAGCTGAGGACGAAGGGGGTGATTGTACTTAAGCCAGACAAAGGCTCAGGAGCCGTCATTATGTGCAAGGAAGAATACACACAGAAAATGCAAGATTTACTGAGTGATGCTAGCAAATTTAAACTCCTTACAAGAACAGAGGATGTTAGTGAAGTGGAAAGACGCATCACGGAACACCTAAAGTTGCTCCTCTTACACTGCGTAATTGGTGATGAGGTATATAACAACCTAAAACCGGGAGGGTCCAACATATCTCAACTATACGGTTTGCCAAAGACCCATAAATGTGGTATACCGCTTAGACCAATCTTGTTAATGGCAAACTCGGCACAACACAAGTTGGCTCGTGGGCTGGTGGAAGTTCTTGCGCCGTTAAAAAAGCAGACTATCCCACGCCGTCTGAAGGACTCTTTCGAACTTACAGAGGCTTTAAATGAGTTTAACCTATCCGATAAAGTCATGTCCACATTGGATGTACAATCGTTTTTCACCAATGTTCCGCTACATGAAACAGTTGATTATGTGTGTGAAATGGTAGAGTGCTCCGATTTTACTCTTCTAATACCAGTCGAATTATTAAAGGACCGCTTACAACTATGCACTGAGAACATCGGTTTCCAATTCCAAAACATTCCCTATCGCCAGATAGATGAGGTGGCAATGGGTAGTCCGTTGGGCCTAGTGCTAGCAGATTTTTTCGTGTCAATGATTGAAAAAAGTTGAGTGTGGAAATATCGCTTCTTTCCTACTGTAAGCGGTATATGGATGATATTTTAGTGTTTAGCTCATCAGAGGAGCACAATGCACGTCTGGTCGATCGCCTGAATAACGTGCACACGAATCTGAAAGTAACCAGCGAAACAGAGAAAAGCAACTGCCTCCCATATCTGGACGTGTTGATTTGCCGAAGAGCAGATGGGTCCATCAAAAGAGAGGTTTACCGGAAACCGATTTGGTCAGGACAGTACCTGCACTTTACCAGTTTCTCCCCAATGCGGTACAAGCGGACCTTAGTCAAGACGCTATTCAACCGTGCAAGGAAAATATGCACTGCCGACAGTTTAGATGATGAGATAAGCTCGCTCAAGGATACGCTGTTGAAAAATGGCTATCCAAGTAGATTCATCGACAAACATAGTCAGACGAGGGTGCCGGGACAGAATGTTTCGACAGTGTCTAAAAATAAGATCTACATCGAGCTACCATTTAAGGGAGATTTTGCCAATATGAGGACAATGAAACGCATAACTTCCGCAGTCCAGAGGACTTATTATGCTGCCGAAACTGTCCTTATCAACCGGACTAATCGAATACCTGTTACCCCAATGACGGAAAGACAACCTATTGGCGCTAACACACATTGTTTTTACCAAATTACTTGCAGTTGTGGTACACACTACATAGGCCGTACCAATAGATCGTTGGACTCCAGAATAAGGGAACATGTACCTAAATGGTTGCAGCGTCAAATCACCCAGTCGTCGGTTGCTCATACCATCTGTTCACGTAAACCACCTGCTTCATCCATAGGTAGGCATTTACTGGCCACCTGTCAGCAGCTTGATCCGGCCAAAATGTTTACAATCGTGTTAAGACATGCTAAAGCCCGTTTCCTACGTTTTGCAAAGGCAGTCGCGATCAGCCGTCTCAAACCCGCACTCTGTGTGCAGAAACAGCTGTTCGTAAGCCTTCGGCTGCCCTGGGTGTAAGGGTGTCACGCCTGCCCCTCTACCCTGTTCTAACTTATTCCGGTCTCACCCTACCTGTCGTCTTATATATTTTCATGTTATTGTGTTAGCACTGAAGAGACAATACGAAATGTTGACATCTGCCAGTGTTCGTCTTCTTACGGCATTATTCAAATTACCGAAGGGATCTAATTGTTTCAAACGCTGAAAGAATGCAGTCAGTCCTACGGCTAGGTGCGTGGCCGCTATCTGCAGTGCTTTGAGGTGAATGTTATCCGCTCCAGGAGAGCTGTGTGTACACAAGGATAGTAGTTTTTCAGCACCGTTTCTGCAGTAAATGTGAAGCTGAATAACACTAATGGTGGAATGATAGAAGAAGCTCCAGCCTTGTTTACTATGTATCTTCATGCAATGACGCCTTGCGCTTTTGATGCGGCTTGTGCTTACGGTGTTTGTGTGGTGCGCTGTATTCATAGTGAGTTGCTGAACATCCGTCGTTTCGGTGCGAGAACTCTAGTCTGTGAGACAACTATCCGTATGTTGCTGTTTGCTGACGACTGTGCACTGTTTGCACACAGCGCGGATGAGTTGCAGCAAATGACTATTGCTCTGGCTTCGACAGTCGCCAAATTCTGGCTCACCATCAACACAAGTACAACTATCTGTCGCTTTCAGCCTTCACCGCAGGTGCAGTCTTAAATATTGCCGCGAATCAGCATTGGTTCTGAAGTATTGGAAATCACCTCCTGCTTCTGTTGCCTTGAGAGTGTGTTGTCGACTGATCAGCAGATACACAGTGACCTGCATATCCGCGTCTCGAAGGCGGCTGCGGCATTCGAGAAGCTTGAGTACCGAGTGTGGAACAACCATCAGCTTACCATTGGCACGAAGCTGATAGTGTACAAATCCATGGTGCTGTCTGTTCTTCTATACGGCAGTGAAACGTGGACGATGTACCGGCGGGATGTGCGATATCTCGAGCGGTTCCATCAACAGTGTTTGCGACGGGTTCTGCGCATCGGAGGGGGCGACAGCGTTGCTGACAAGGAAGTGTTGCGTTGAAGTGGGATGTGTGCAGCGGACTTCATAAATCCTGTAGATAAGCATGCTTGGCGTAATCCACAACAGAGGAGTTTAGGTAACAAAATGCTGGGAGCTAAGAGCAACGTCAAATCGTTTTTTGAAAACGTGTAAGTTAGGAGAGGATACAACTGAGTCTGGGATCGCGTTCCAGGGTTGGCAAACCCGAAAGGAAAATAATTCCGTCGATACTCTAGACGGCTACATTGTTCCTACAATTTTAAGCAGTTACCCCTTAGCTGCGTGTTGTGGCTAAGTTTCAGCAAATGGCAGCATACCTGGTTTGGGTCACTCAATATCTGATACGCTAATATGAGATCGTCGCGCAGCCTACGATAGCGTCCGCTGAAACTTCCCAGCAACTTCAGCCTTCGGTGGTAAGAGTGAAAGCACAGGCACTTTACATTCCTTGTTGCTCTTCCTTCTGGGGCCTCTAACGTCTTTAAGTCGCGCTTAAAATAAGTTTGCTAAGCTTGGATAGCGTATTCAATATGCGGGCGCACGTAGGAATTGTGCATCATTGGGAAGATTGATGGGTCAAATCTCCCGAATGCCCTTCGCAGCATGCCGACGTACTGGTTACCTATTTTTGCAACTACCTTAACCTGTTTTGAACACTTGTGGTTGCACTGTACCATTACATCAAGGTCACCTTCCTCGGAGCTGGTCTGCAATCTGTTTGTCGCAAGCAAATAGATGTAAGTAACTTGAAAATTCTCATTTAAGTCTCTAGAACAAAAGACCATCTGGTGAGCAATTGCTTTCAATGATTTCTCATTCTAGCCTCCATATGACTATAATGGTCTGATGATGAATCCTTGAAAACAATTGCTCACCAGATGGTCTTTTGTTCTAGAGACAAATAGATGTAGTTATGTTTATGGCGTAATTGTACAACGAGACATTTGTCTACTTTGAATGGTAGGGCTTTTTGAACTGACCAGTTTGACATTATTAAGATCGCACTGGAACCGTTCGTGGTCGTGCGGTCCTCTGATCCGTCGCCATATCTTGATATCATCAGCGAAAAATAGGAAATCGGAAGTGATTGATCTCGCCAAATCGTTAATGAACACCAAGAATAGACGAGGTCCAAGAACCGAGCCTTGTGGTACTCCACACGTCACATCGATTGCATCGGACAATGATTCTCGGACTCTCACCATTAGCCGGCGTTCTTGTAGAAAATTGCTAATCCAACTCAGGATTGAGTCGCCAATGCCGTAATTCCGAAGCTTCTGAAGGAGAATGCGATGGTTTAGGTGATCAAATGCTTTTGAAAAGTCCAGGTAGATGACATCGACTCCTGCTCCATCATCAACAGCCTCCGTCCAGCTAGTATGTGCAATTAACAGGTTAGTATTACACGAATGCTTTTGGCGAAAGCCATGTTGCTCTGAGGCTATTAAGTTGTGGCTTTCCAGGTACAGCATCAGCTAATCTGCGATGATTGATTCCATCACTTTGGATAGTACAGGAAGTAGTGTTATTGGACCGTAGTTGGCAGGGTCAGTGCGGCTACCTCCTTTATGGATAGGAGTGATGACCCCTCACTTCCATACTGGTGGAAGATGGTTCTCTTCTAGACGTCGCTGATAGAAAACAGCCAGTGGTTCTGCTAGATCACCAGCTACCGACTGCAAAGCATTTGGTCGGATGTTGTCGACTCTAGGAGAACTATGGATACGCAACGACAACAACTTCTTCAACACAGCTTCCGCAGTGAAGGTGATGTTTTCTAAACCAGATGGTGGAGTATTAGAAATGAGGAGAATGTTTGGGCACGTTACCTGCTGGAAAGTTTGGGAGTAATGAAGCCGTAGGAGATCAGCTGCTTCCATTATTGATCACCTGCACCCATCAGCCGCGACTAGCGCTGGAACCCCCCGCTTCACCTTTCGAAGACCGTTAACGTGCCTGTACAGGAGTTTGCGGTTCGTGCGGAATAGTTCATTAACTCCTGCTGATGCGTGACCTTGTCTTCGTGGATCAGTTTCATACAGAAGTTACGATGTGTCACATATGCAGTCCAGGTTTCGGCATTCGAGCAGTCCTGGTGATCTCGCCATGCCAAATCCCTCCGGGACATACCTTTACGTGTTCTGCTTCTCAGAACTGACTTATAATTGTTTTAGGGTTGGAAGAACTTCTGTTTCGATACGTGCGCAACCAGTGTGCTAAGCGTCCTTGTAAAGGTTTCTCAAGCAACATCTGGGGGGAACTCGGTTAAGAAAGGCCAAGATGTATCCTTAACAAGCTTAGACAACACATTGTAGTGCGTGACAGTATGCACTTTCTCAATCTCCTTTTCAGGATACTCCGCATAGCATATCTAGTCAAAGAGTAGAATAACATGATCACTACGACCCAGTGGTGTACTTGTAACTATCCCGTAAACCATGAGTTCTTCGTTATTGAGCACAAGATCCATTATCGACGGCTTGTTACCAGTTCTAAATCTCGTGGGAGAGGTTACGCGGTTGTACAGAGGGTGGCTAGCAATAAGCTCTTGCAAGCAGACTTTAAACTGCGTACCGTCGGTTGCTGGCGTTACTATGTCGTGCACGTTAAAGTCTCCCGCGATAAGAATGTGGGTGTAGGACTTGTTCAAAGCAAACTGAAAAACGTGTTTCAGTTTGGAGTCCATTTCCGACGTTGAGTTTGGTGGGAGGTAAATCACGACTAGTAGACATGTGTCCTTGTTTCGCAATCATAAGTGACACTAAATCGAATCGGGAGCTCGGATTTCCGGATGATCGATAACTTCATATCGGAGATTTGTATTATAGTAAAGAATCACACCATCACCCCTTCCGCTTCTATCGGTCCGAAGCAGCGACAAACGGGGTAACTTGATCTCAGAATCGGTTATCTCAAGGTTTAACCTGGTCTCTGTAATCATGACGAGGTCCCGCGGTTGTGAGGCGTGGAGTTCTCTAAGTTCGGCCAACTTACTTAGAAGGCCTTGGGCGCTTGTGTACATGCAAGATAGGGGTTCTGTTGTCACGAGTGCGTTGGTGGATGTCAACTTTGTGTTAGTTTTTAAGCCGGCCGTTAGATGGCCGGTCAATAATCGATTTTTGGTTTATGAATTTCAGTCAAGTTGCATGGCATTATTGAGCGTTCCTGAACAGACGTTTCACTCGCGCTGTGCTCTGTCCTGTTGCCTGCCATAGGTGCTGTTTAGTCGGTCTGTTTGTGTGATACGTTGATGTTCTTACTCGCCTGGCTCCGAGACTATTAGTTAACTCTGGAAAGAACGTCAATTCGAATTGCACTCCGCAATCAGTTGTTATGGCGGATGGTATCATATACGGAAGCTTAACCCAAATGCTGCACATGACCCGATCCCAGCTATCCGCCGGATCCAATCAGACTGTGTCACTGCCCAGCCCATCATCAGTGAGTTAACCATTAATGAACAATATAACTCAGCCATTACTAGACACCTGTTGACTCTTGGTCTCGTTGCATCAGTACTACCTGTTCATATACACGATGTCGTCTTTTATCCACCTACTTGGAGTAGTTCAGATCATATCAACTGGCAACGGATTTGAAAACTGAAATGTCAAACTCAGTAGATGATCTCCGTGCGAGTCTACAACAACAGCAGACGCAGTTCGAAGCCGCTGAACTCCGTCTACTCGATACTCTGACTTGTAACCTCTCGATGATTCCCAACGACAAGGCAAATCAATTTGGAGTCAATTGTGTCCACAATTCAGTTTTTCGAACACGACGTTGCATCTGGTGTCGCATTTGAGTCTTAATTCAAACGCTATGAGGGCATATTTGGGAATGAGTTCGTTGGCAAGGAGGATGCATGGCGACCACAAACACTGCTTCTTACCTTGAGCCCCAAGAAACACGACCGTTTTGTAAACTACATTTTGCCAAAACACGCACGTGATTTTTCATTTGACGACACGGTCCCGTATCTCCTCAGATTTTTGGCAAACGTTCCCCACTCTCCAGCACACACTATCACTGTTTAAAACTTGTCAAACTCTCCATGGATGACTATTACCTATGCAGGTATAGTCAACCTAGAGTGCGAAGGCTTTCAACTGGCATACATAAAAGAGACACAGTTCAAGTGTCTGATGTTCATGCGTGGTCTACAGTATTTGTCGGAAGCGGACATCCGCACAGGACTTCTCACGAAGCTGGAGCAAGACCCAAACATCTCGTTGCAGAAGATGACCGAGGAATGTAAACGCCTGCTTAACCTGAAACATGATTCCAGTAATTTGGAACAGCTGCAGCTAAACATGATGGGTGTTAGACCCGTGAGATAAACCAGCAGGAGTCCAAAAAGCCGCCTACTTCAGATTGTGGCAGCTGCCGATGCAAGCAGCTATGGCATCGGAGCCGTATTATCCCACATTTTTCCAGGTGGTTTTGAGAAAGCAGTTGTTCACGTAGCTCGATCATTCTCAGCGGCAGAGATGAATTACTCTCAAGTGGAAAAGGAGGGCTTGGCTATCGTATTTGCTGTTAAAAGTTTCACCAAATGCTTTCCGATGGAGGTTTCAGGTTAGTTACGGATCACAAACCATCGCTGATGATATTTGGCCCACACAAAGGTATCCCGACAACCACCACCAGCCGTTTACAAACATGGTCTCTATCTTTACTGGCATATGATTTTAGTATCCACTACCAATCGACAACCGATTTTAGGCAAGCCGATGTCTTGTCTCGGTTACTTGCTGATCATCCGGCAGACAACCACGAGATAGTGATTGTTAGTATTAAAGTAGATCAGGAGATCAATCGGGTACTTATCGACACAGTATCGCTAAGATCTATACAACAGCACACAGCAGAGGATGCCACACTTCGTAAAGTGCTGAAGCACATAAAAGAAGGTTGGCCATCACAAGTATCCGATTCCGAACTTATCTCTTATCATCAATGCCAGAACAGTTTATTAATCGTTGATTCATGTTGGCTTTTCGTTGAACGTGTGGTTATCCCCACGTCCTTACAACGTCTCATTCTCATTCAGCTTCATAAGGGATATCAAGGAATCACCCGCACTAACCAGTGCTTACGTCTATTGGCCAAAAATGCATGATAATTTCGTGCGCTTTTGTAAGTTATGCGAACAAGGTGCTATGGCGCAACGAGCGCCGAACCCTCTGGCGCCCTTACCGTAGCCGGAAATGACGACCCCAGAGTCTCGTGTTCATGTGGACTTCGCAAATCCAGTCGGCGCTAGATCATATGTCCTTCTAATTGACGCTTAGAGCATGGTATTTTTTGATAAATAGCATGCACAACTCCAGAGCGGAGATTTACAGTAATTTGCCGCAAAGGGGCGATTGCCCCGGCATAATACTACTCATTGGTTTTAAGTCGACTTCAAACCATTTTGGTGGAACCGCTTCCGTCGTCACAGTGTATTCATGTACTCGAACACTAATTGTATGAAATATTAGGTTGTGAGAATCGTTTTATGAAAACCGTAAGGAAGCTGCTCTCCTAAACGTATCATATACCATTAGTCATAATCGGATGACAGAGAAGCAGATATCCGAGATGTCGAGTTTTGTGAAACAGAGAGTGTTTAAGTATTTCGCCGAAGCCGGATATATAAATCTCCGAGTGTTTAAACTAATTGGATGGTGGTAAAGCTCACGTGTTTCAGGAAGTTGTGCTCTTATATAATTCGAAATCACCGATGCGTTATTTCCTGAGCCATATTTATTTACTTTGAGCTGGTGTGTACGCGCCATCCGGTCGGCGTCACAAATTCCGACATCCATGACGTGCACCGATGATCCCTTTACTGTGAGTATATGCGGCTTGATGAATGAGGCCGCTGTCGGAATTCTTGGTTCGAGAACGATGTTGACTGTTCGTTTGTGGAATTTTTTTTGGCGACTTGCTGAGCTATGGCATTGTGGCGCCTACGTCGTATCTCATGATTGATGCCACATGATGGTAGGACATGTGACAGAGTCTCCCTCTGTCCACAGCTTCCATGACATAGTGGCTCGGATTGATTCTCGGGCGGTCGCCCCCTTGCGCGTTGTACTTTTTTAGAGAGTAACCTACCTCCAAGCTGTATTCCTCGAAAGAACAGTTCAGGGAATACCGTGGTCGGATTTCGCAGCCAGTGATGTGCAGTCGGCGTGGTGTCCACTGTCCGAAACGGGCACCCGTCTCCTGGAGAAGCTAGGGCGTCTTTGCATGCTTCCGCTGTCGATTCTTTGTTCGTCACCACAAGGTAACATTGGAGCGCGCCAATCGATAAATGGATCCAACTGCGGGATCTCGGATTGCCCAGCTAGTAATTGGGTTTGCATTATTAAAATTTCGTTCTAATCGGTCCTCCGGAACAGTTGAATATTGGCGGATAAGCAGGGTATACAGATACCAAAGTCCCCGATTGAGGTGTGGAAATAAGCCAGATTTGTGGCAGTGGGCAACCGGAAGCATTTCCTCACATGGGCTCGAACAAGCCTGTCCATGCTTTTTAGCGTCTGTTTGTGGACAACGGCTAAGCAGAGTTTATGAAAATGCCTTGGAAGCAGAAACGTCTTCAGAAGCTCCAAGCGCTGGTAAGGTTTTAGGGACACTTTAGTAACTGCTTCCAGTTGAGCCCGTAACCCGCCTGCAGAAGTTGGCGGGAGCTAATCGTTCTAACTAAAAGACAAACCTAACATTGCAAATGCCTCTTTTGGTTGCAAAGGAAGAATAATGAAATTCCACAGTCCAAAGGGGCGGTGTCCAGTATCGTAGTTTTCTTGAGCAGCCCACTAGAATAGTAACGGAGTTTGACTTCATCTGGTTGATGGACAATTCTATGAGGGCGAGTTTATCACTGGAATGTGGCAGGCGGTTTTGCAGCGAAAACCGGTTCTGAGCAAAGATCAGTACGTCATCGGCCTATGCGACGTAATCAGTTGGCCTTACTGGGGACGTCCAGAGTTCAGAGGGTAGCTTTGCAGAGCTTCTTCCAGCATCATGATAAATAGTAACGGAGAGAGACAGTTTCCCTGTCTTACTCCTCGTTCCGGATGCAGGTGAACATTCTTTAAAGTTGAAATAGCTGATGAGTAGTATGAAGCGAGGTAATCCAGTAGTAGCGGGGATGTGCCAAAAGCAGCGGCCGCGCGTAGTAAGGACTGATGAGAGATAGCATCAAAGGCTCTGGAAACATCAATTGAAGCAAAGGAAAGTTGGGAGTATGAAGAATGAGCGTGTCGCAGGGCTGCATGCAGTATCACTGGAGCTCCGCAGCATTCATCCCTAGGTGGGAAGCCGACTTGTAGACGTTTGAGGGGGAAGTGGTCAAATAGAATTCAATGAAGCAGACGAGTGAAGACGGAAATAGGCCGAAATAAGTCAACAGAAAGGCTGCAACTGCCTTTGGAACAAAGGTGATCCGTGCTGTATTTATGTGTGAAGAGAGGGACGAGTAAGCGAGGAGAGAGTTAAGAAAGGCAGTTACAACATAGGGGTTCATCCTCAATACATCCCGCGGTGTGACACGGTCAACTTCCAGTGCCGAGCCTTGCACCCCAATGTTGACCCCAACCACTACATCAACAACCGTTAGACAGCTGCGCCAGGTTTCCAGTCGCTTTGGTATGCCCGAAACGGTTGTGACCGACAATGGACCACAGTTCACCTAAGAGGAATTCTCGACATTCTGTCATTCCAATAGTGTGACTCATATGCGAACACTACCCTTCCACCCTCAATCTAATAGTCAGGTGGAGCGCTTTGTTGACACCTTCAAGCGTGCACTTATCAAATCGAGAGGGTACGATCCCACGGACGAGTGCATATAAACCTTCCTCATAGTGTATCGAAGCACTCCGCATCCCGTGTGTAATGGAAGGTCACCGTCAGAGATGATATTAGGCAGACAGATCAGGTCTGTTTGGGATTCAATTATCTTGAAGCAAAAACAATTAGCCGGTCGGAAAACTACAGAAATGTCACAACAACAACAGCGTGGGACTGTGCAGAATCTGCAGATCGTTGACCTTGTATGGGCAAGAGATTTTCCTTAAGCGAAAAACAGATGGGCTCCGGGTGTAGTTACCAGACAGATTGGTCGAGTCAACTACCTAAAAGCGGTCCATGGCGAAACTTGGCACTGCCACATTAGCCGGCTCAGTCTTCGCTCCAGCAGTAATCATTGTTTACCTCAACGCAATCGCAAGCTTGATGTTCAGATATTACAGGAGGAGTTCTCGTTGCCGAAAAAACAGATGCAAATGCGGATGGAGTGGAATATGCAAGCCAGGAGTCTGTACCAGCATTGGATACAGTACGCAGAGGCTCAGTACGGAATCGACGACCACCGGATCGATTCATGTAGATTCAAAGACTGGAGGCTCCAGGCAGATATGTAAACAGAAGTGGTAGGTGTCATATGCGGAAGCCTAAGCCAGATGCTGCACATGACCCGGTCCCAGCTATTCCCAATCCAATCACATTGTGCCATTGCCCAGCCAATCATCAATGAGTCAACCATTAACGAACCGTATAACTCCGCCAGTGCGGGACAAATGTTGACTCTTGACTCTTAATCTCGTTGTATCAATATTACCTGGTCATGTCCATGATCTACTTTTGTTCATCTACTTGGAGCAGTTCAGTTTATATCAGATAGCACATCATAATGCGCGATCCAATCAGCCAAGGTTGCGTGCAGAAATGTCCGCGATGGGTACTGCCACGGGCCCACGAGTGTAATGATCGATACAAGTCAGTAAGTACTTATATCTATACGACGGCGGTACTGGATCGACGGTGTCGATGTGGAGGTGACTGAAACGACCATCAAAGACGGTGAAAATGCCAAATGATGCCTGTGTGTAACGCTGCAATTTCGAATGTTGACAGGGGAGATAAGTTCTCATGGTCTGCATGTCTGTGTTTAGTGCTGGCCCCACAAAACTATCGGCAGGGCGATTGCAAGGTACGCTGATGCCTGGAAGTGAAAGACCATGTAGTGAGTCAAAAATGACTCGCCGATAGGTCGGTGGAACTACAGATATTGGTTTTCTTGTAAAGAAGTCACGCATCAGAACATCCGAACTATTAGACAGCGGAATGGCTTTCACTTGCAAATTGGTTCCTTGAAGTTGTTGGAGGAACTGTTATCCTGCCGCTGTGTTGTGGCTGATTCCTGGAGCTCAATGGGGGCTTCTTTAATAAGATGTTGATTTCTGTCCATGATAAGGCATCTTCTATGGCGTTATTCGCACTGGGCAAATGCCGTATAATGGAGGTAAATTGGGAACAATAATCCAATTGTCTGGTTTCTTGTGGGGAGAGATGATCAGAAGCGACACACAGTACATAAGTCAACAGCTTATGGTCGGTGAAAATTGCGAATGTAGGTCCCTCCAAGTTATGTCGGAAGTGAGACACATTGAGGTAAATAGCTAGGAGTTCTCTGCTGAACATGCTATAGCGTCCTACGGGAGGCTGCATTTTCTTAGAAAAAAAGCATTTGGATATTATTCACCCCTCTGTGGTTGTTGTGGCACACCAAATGCTGCTACATCTGGGAAGTCCACCGTTAACTGTAAGGACTTAGGGTCGAGACGCATGAGAAGATTGGCAGTTGCTAGCTGATGTCTTATATCATTGAATGCCCGCTTAGCGAATTTCGTACAACTGAATGTTTTAGCGTCTATTTTGAGTAGCTCGGTAGGTGGCTGGGCTAACTTGGAACCATGTGAAATAAATCGTCCGCATAAGTTAACCATGTCTACAAACTAGCGCAACATTTTGAGGGAATCAGGGATGGGGTCCTCAGTGGTGGCTGTCATTCTGTTAGTTAGGGGTGTAATTCCGGTGGAAAAAACACGCGGGCCAAGAACTTCTAAGGTATCGAGTCCAAAGTGACTCTTGGCGACTTGAATAACTCCCAGATAATATGCAAATCATTCAAAAACTTGTCGCAGATGCCGCGTTTTGGTCATGCTCGCGGACTTACAACCAAAACGTCGTGAATATAGACGAAAATGAAATCTAGCCCGTGAATGATCTGATCCATAAATGTTGAAAAGTTTGAGCTGCATTGCGAAGGCCAAATAGCATTCGCAAGAACTCAACTAAACCAAAGGGGTGTGGTGATGGCAGTCTGAGGAACATATTGTGGATGGAAGGAAAATCTGGTAATATGCCAGCATTAAATCAAGCGTGGCATGAGAAAAGGGAAAACTTGGGCCTCCACCGGTACGCTTAAGATCATTCCTTTACGTAGTGCGAACCCCAGTTACAAATGAGCCAATCTCGGTTGTTCCTACCTCAATCCAGTCAACAGTAAAAACACAGGTTTCAAAAAGCACCAACAGACGGGCACAATTTGGGCCTGTCACTCACGGCAAACCGAGCTCCTAATTCGTCAACAAATACAATGCTGCTACACCAACGCTCAGGGTTTCCACTCTAAGTTGCCCGAAGTGCGCCATCGACATGAAACATCAAATAGGGACATCGCAGCAGTGATTGCAATTTGTCTCTCGAACGACATACTGGATCCAGAGATTGAACTCAATGGGATGACAGTCATTCGAAATGATCGTCCAACTCGTGGTGGTGGTGTTGCCATTTACCATAGAGATAACGTTAAGTATGACCCCAATACAGAACATTCCCTTGTTATTCCTTACACACTATTTTACCGACTGCAACTAGCATGTCGATACGATAGATCATAGAGGAAGACGAGAGATTCTTGCCTCATCGCCGTTGCCAACAGGCCACCGAACTCCTCCGCAGACAGTGATGACATTCTATTGAACGCATTTTACTATGCAGTTTCAAAAAATTACTCCTTACCTTAGAATGAACGATTTCAACGTCCTTTCAATTGTCTTTGATTCCCGGAATGGGTCATCATTTAAATCAAAACGAATTCATGGACGACGCAGTTTTGTATGACCATGTGCACTGACTAACCAGCCACCGCGGTTCAAACAAGCCATCATTACTGAACCTAATCCTGACAAATGAAGAGTTGTTGGTTAAGTCAATCGCACAAGATCGTCCACCGAGTAGTAGCGACCATTCGGTTCTGACATTTGGTTATATGTGTTGTGCCAATATGGTTGGTAAAGAAAGAACGACTCAAGGAACTATTACGGACTATTTTAAGCTGCACAACTTAGCAGCAACTGTTGACTGGGACCTACAGACGCACCGTTCAGCGAATGACGCGTGGAATGAACTGAAAGATAAAATTAACTGGGTCATACAATCAGCATCGAAGGTTGTACCATTACGAGCACATCGCCGGACCAATATGTGGATCCGAAGCAGAACACGTAAATGGATCAACAGAAGAGATGAGATCTGGAGGCAGCATTCGCTAAGCCCGTGTGATACCACGTGACAGAATTACAAGGTAATCAGAAACTACTGCACGTCGCTCATTAGAGTCGATAAGTACGAATGGCAGGAGATCATGGTCCTGAAATTTACGAGTAACACCAAACTACTATATATATATATATATATATATATATATATATATATGTGTGTGTGTGTGTGTGTGTGTGTGAATGGGAAAAGAAAGCTTCAGACCGGAATGCCACCACTCAAGACGGTCAGTGGCCTAACAACTACTGCTGTGGATGCCGCGAACGCTCAACTCCTGCAGTTTGGCTCGGTAGCTACAAATACCATGGAACCCTCGCCCTATCAACTCCCAACAAATGTCGTTGGCTTATCCAGCATCATCTTTACTCCAGAAGCTGTTGCAAGTAAATTACAGTCTCTCCGGGAGTACAGTGCCTCTGGAATCGACATGATCTGCCCAAAAGTACTGAAAACCCGTGCTCCCACCATAGCAGTACCACTTGCAACCTTTCTCCAGGGTCTGCTTAACTCACATAAACTCCCGTCTGAGTGGAAAAATGGAATTATCACTCCAATATACAAGGCAGGTAAGCGACCGGATACTGCCAACTATTGACTTATTACTCCCCTTCCAGTTTTATCAAAAGTGATGGAATCGGTAATCACAGATGAACCGACGCGATATTTTGAAAGTCTGCAAATAATTTCCAATGTCCAATACGCTTTCAGACGCAGACGACTTGTCTCACCAATTTGCTGATTACTCAGGACTCATGGACCAGGGCGGCTGATGAAGGAGTCCCCATAGATGTGATTTCGTTGCATTTTTCTAGAGCATTCGACAGGGTCAATCACTTCTTTCTTCTCCCAAAGCTAGCTGTTTATGGTTTCAACGATTCCCTGCTCACTTGGTTAGAAGACTACTTACACGACAGAGCAATTAAGGTAAGAATAGCCGCAATTCAGTCTGCAAACCTGCGCCTCTCCAGTGGTGTACCGCAAGGATCCGTCTTCAGCCCGCTACTATTTTTAGTCTACATTAATGAGCTTCCAGCAGACGTTCTATCTCCAATGCAAATATTTGCAGACGATGTGAAAATATGGAAAGCAATTCGCTCAGCATCCGAGCGTGTCTACCTCCAGGAACATCTGACTTGGATTAACGAATGGGCGGAAAGGAACCAGCTCGCACTGAACCCTGCAAAGTGCCACCCGCTGACGGTGCGCAGCAGCTTCGGCAACACATATCTTCGGGGACAGCACCTTTTGCAACAGATGACTAGTGGACGAGACTTAGGTATAAGCATGCGAAATACTTGGCAATTGGCTCCAATGCTTGAAAGTAGCGAATGTGACGAACTTGAATATGAAACTTTCTAGGCAAGCTCCCGTCACCTTTGAGCGACGGCTAGTACCACTGTTGATCAACACATATCTTCGTCTCTAGGTTGTAGATGCTGTTCAGCTCCGGCAGTGACGGTTTAAGCGAGAAATTCCTCTCTTGGAGCAACCCAAAAAGCCACAAAGCAGCACTGGACTATCCGGTCTTAGTTACGAAATGCGCCTTCGTTTACTTGGTGTCGTCTCCTTAGTATACCGACGCCTTCGCGGGGATCTCGTGTTCACATACCGGACACTAAATAAAAGCGAGCGCTTATGTGTACCACTGTTGACCATAGCCTCTTACAAACAATGTCCAGGCCATAACCTTAAGCTAGTGACGCAGCACTGTGGTGCAGCCTTTAACTTCCGCCGTTGCTGTTCTCCTTGGATTATTTTACACCACAGACTGCGGATTCTATATTTTCTTTTAAATTTTGAAGCAATTGGTTTTTTCTGATCAGGTCTCAAGGTCAATGTTGTCCTACACCGTTAACCACTTGTAAACGTCACGTGTTACTGCTTTAACTCCGTGCCTTCTCGAGTACGGCCATAAAGTCAGGAGCACTTGCAAACTTAGTACGAATAGATGTCTAGGAAAAGAGCAAGCATCGTGCTGGCTGTCAATCTGGCGTCAGTCGTTGTTCTGTCGACAAAGCGCAAGCCTGACTGATACTTTCCGGTAATGTTCGCTCGCTCCTTGGTAAAATTAGTCATCTCAATGACATTATGCCGCGAAATGAGTACGTTAATACAGGAATCATTCTGTTACAAGAACGCTGGTTGCATACGTATGTGGAAAATGTGGTAATTCAACTTGATGGTTATTTTCCCATCAGGTCTGACCGACCCGGGAAGCCCCAGTTTAGTGGTGTTGGCGTCAAAACTTACGTTAAGCAATGTTGGTGCAATGCAGCAATCATAATAGTTACGCACTCAACGATTTCTATAAGCTGCCATTTAGTTGAGTGCAAACCGAATTTCCTAAGTGCCTTTAGATCAGTCATCGTTGGAAAGGTATACATTTCTACTGACACGTTCGCATCGGAGTTAAAACTTTTTGAAGACGATCTTTCTTCGAAGTTGCTGCTTAAGTTAGATTCTTCTATCTATATTGTTGCTGGCGACTTCAATAAAAAGGATACAACATTCTTGATGACACTTAGCTGGGTAGACCTAGTGACTGTTTCGACCAGACAAGATGCCCAGTTGGACGCTGTGTTCACAAATAAACAACAGTTGTTTGCCATACAAAAGCGAGCTTCTTCGAGCAGCTCAGACCATTGTGTATGAAAACTGTGTCCACATATACAGCAGATCTACTTTTTTAACGCTGAGCACACGTCCTTACAAGATTACCAAAAGGTAAAATTGTTCCTAGGAAAATATCACGAGGCTTCAGACGATGCTTTCTTTAACTGATTTTTCGGTCTTCAACGACGAGGACCTGTCGCTCGAATGTGACCATCTTACGGACTACGTCAAATATTGCTTTGAAATGTGTTACCCTGTTGAAATGAGCTATCTAAGGGCAGATAGATTTTCATCATCACTAATGAAGCGCCTTCGAAGTATGAAAACGTGCGCTTACAAGCTCAAGGATACTACCCGTGTCAAAAGCCTAACCACAGCAATTAAATCCGAAGTAAAATGTCTAAACCAATTATACGTAGAAGCAGTTCTAGGCAGCCATAACTGTCGCGATCTATGGGGGCTTATCATGCAGCTCTGTGGTAAGAGCGTTTGCAGCCGAAGGGGTGAAGTGGATTTGGATAAACTGAATTCTGACTTTATTTCCGCCTCATTAAGCTCACCGTCTTTGCCTTCCTTCATTAGCTCAAGTCCACCTGCGCCCTACGATCAAGGCAACGTCCACGATGAACTCAAAAGATTAAAGGCAAACAAAGCTTGTGGTCCGGATGCTCTCACCATTAGCTTTGAAGGAGTGTGCTGATTCTCTCACACTGCCTCTAACAGATCTCTTTAAGAGATGTAGTCCGGACATTTGGAGAACGGCCAGTATCAAAAATTAAATCTTAAAAGTATCGCCGAATTACATGTGTGTCTATGCTTCTAAACGTTTTCGAAAGACTGTTAAATCCCCAGATTTGTTCAGCTGCTCCTGAGGACGTTATCTACCAGTTTGCATATATACTCCAGCGCTCCACATTGGATCTAGTGGCATATGTTTTTCATTCTGTAGCCTCTGCGTTAGATCAAAGATGTAAATCCTCACGGCCTTTCTTCCTGGATTTTTCGAACGCCTTCGGAAGCCTGGATAGGTTAAGCATGCTAAACCTGTTATCCGAAGATAGAGTTTACCCTGGTGTGCGTAATCTGTTACGTGACTATTTTACCGATCGTACTCATTTTACCAAGTTGAACGGTAAGAGATCCTCTGTCCTCGGTACCGACTGTGGTGTTCTACAGGGGGCGATCCTATCACCTTTTTTATTTACCGTGTATGTTAAACGTCTCCCTATAAAACCACGTTTATAGGGTGTAAATATGCTGACGATGCTGTGCTGGGATGTATGGCCCGCACTATCCAGGATTCCTGATCATTTCAACGTGGGTTGGAAGATCTGGTGGAAAGGTCTTCATCCAGATCTCTTACGCTTAATTCTTCTAAATGCAGGGACGTAATACTTTTTCTACTTGGCGATAAGTTACAGTCCCACATAGGTTTCTTCCCACAGTTACTGTGAATGAAAATCCTATACCCAGCTCCTCCACCGTCAAGTTTCTCGGCGTTAATTTTGTCCCGGAACCTTTCTTGGTCCGCGCACGTCTGTAAAACTTTTCAAAAAGTCAGAAAACTTTCTTTTTATGTCCTCAGACTTAAGCTGATCCAAATACTTCGTGCTTTACTATTTAGGTTTCGGACCTCTTGTATTATTCCCCATTGGCTATACTGCTCTCCTGTCATTTTCCTTGCTCAACATCAGAAAAGCTACATCTTATTGGTGCGATCTACAAAGCACATTTCTTGATGCAGCAGCTTGTCTAGAGATTCTTTAGTTGATTTCATCATTTCTAGACACCTCTTGCCTGCAATGATTTTTCTTCTAAGGTAATAGCTGATCGATTTCATCCACTTCACAATGATCTTTCAAAAAACGCTCTCTTTCTCTTCTACTCATTCGAAAAGCAGAATTTTATTCTCCCGCACGTCATCATATCGTAAAAATGTTTTGCCTTATCTCTCACCCTTGTTTGTTGCCGCAGCAATAGTCCATAACATGCTGCGCGGGCGCTTGTTGGAGTAGCAGTTCTGCTTTTTTTCCCATTTTTCTCCCCAGGCGTGTATATTGATATGATCATCCGAGTGTCCGCCGTGGTGGTGTAAATGCTGAAAATGAACCCATCAGGATTCTTAAAGCTTATTTTGACTTGACTTGACTTGTTTGGATTGTAGGATGTATTCTGACACTCTTAGAATCTATTCCCAATGGAGTGCGCTACCAACACATGTGGTGAAAGCACCACCCCGCGATATTCGAGAGACCTCTAGACTTTCATTTTAGGGCTAAACGCCAAACAACTGTGCGATAAAGTTGGATGCATTTACTACTGATGACTCACATTCCACGTTGGAAGATTTTTGATTTTGAGCTTTTGTGCATTTTCCATCGCATGGGTCTTGTGAAGTTTGATTTTTACCCCATCACACACTATTGCATTATTGGACTATTGTATTATGCGGAACAGTTTGTTTCACACACAGTGTGGATGAGAAATCCTAGAAATGTGGAATGGGACACCTGTCTGGGACGGTGATGGCGTTCAGTTCCCGATAACCCCCACACGGTCTCCAATCTTCAGGTTTGTTCTTCGGGATCAGATGTAGAGGCGATGCCTATGTACTGCTAGATAGACTTATTATACCCAACTGTAACATATGGTCTAATTTGGCTTTCGCTACGGTAAGTCTATCGGGCGCTAATCGCCGTGGTCGATGAAAAACCGGACTACCTGTTGTCATTATCCTATGAACAATCTCATGATTGACATCACCAGAGTGGTATCGGGGCTTCGTTGTGCTGTTGAATTCCTGTAACAGATCCAAATACTTTGGGATGACTCGAGGCGGGACAATCTGGGAACTCAAAGACTTAATGGAACTTTTGAAGCCACACTGTACTGGTTGCGTTAGTCCATCGGCAATTTGACAGCGTTTGGGATCTACGATAATGTCGTGATGTTGAAAGCAGTCGAAGCCTAGGATGGCAGATGGCACTTCAGCTACAATGGAAATCCACGGAAAACGCTTACGGAGACCAATGTTCAGCGTAATAGACCGTTCTCCATAAGCGCCGATGGGCGTTCAGTTTACTGCCTGCAGGCTGTATACCGAAGAGTGCTTTAGGTCCTCCGGACGAATGGGAAGCACACTGATTGGGCACCAGTGTATACGAGGCATCGCAAGTAAAAGTGGCGACATGGTTCGCAAATGCCAGGTGAAGAACTTACATTCCGAGTGCACCATTGATTCCATCGAGAGATGCACGTTCGACTGGAGATAGAAAGGGAGGCAAGTTGTTCTTTTTGGGAGCGCATGGCTTGAACGAATGGGTCGTCAGATGCACGAAGTGGTAAGGGTGAGCCCGTTGACATTAGTGAGTGGTGGGATTCCGCAGTGTACCTTAGGAAGTTTATTGCCCTGGTCTAACAGAAGCGTTTTGCCACCTCCTGTTAGTGTGTTAACTTGTCTCCACTAACCAAATGCGCACAGTAGTTGCATTGCGCTGTGTACGATGTCCAATTTTCTGGGCCTAACCTCTTAGGGACACATAGTTTCCCATGGCTGGTCAAAAATGATTTTGAATGGAAAAAAACCCATTGATTGATCAGAAGTCTGTGTAAGCGAACATATGTTTTCGGTAATTCTTCATCAGGCTTGTACAATTACATGAAATGCAAACTTTTTGTATACAGACCCAACGGGTCGTCAATCAACGAAATTGATCTTAGTGCGCTGTGACACACCTTCGGTTAGGTTACAGTTGCAGTCGTATGTGCGTACAGGTCAACGGCAGTCTGTCCTGGCCAAGGTAGGCTCAACGCGTGAGTGAACCGTTTCTGCGTGCACAGTGCTGGTTCGTACAGCCTAATGGCGATGGCTTCTGCGGCGTCTAATATCCGCTTACGAAAATACCTTGATCGATTTTCTGGGGCCTGATAGATTACTTTGAACGAGTCAGCCGACTTGGTGGCGTGACCCGTATTCGCAAGATGCGTGGCGATGGCAGAGCTGGTGACCTTTCGGCCTCCGTTTCCTAGACAGGCCGGATGGTGTTCCTTCACCCTTTCGGATAAGCGTCTTGTCGTACGACCAATGTATCCTGCTCCACAGGAACAGGTAAATGAGTATACACACATTGATTTGGTATGGACAGGCAGCTTATCCTTGAGGTTTAGTCTCACTATTGGGCTGCTGGTGAACCGGATTTGCAACCTCGCCGCTGGGAAAGTATTCCTGAGTGTGGACGTGAGACAGCGGGATAAATTCTGGGATACTATTTCCCCTTTGTAAGGCAGTTGCAGGAAAATAGGTTTCCGTTCCGCCGTCAGGACCATAGGTACTTCCCTGTTTCGCCCCATATTCGCATTAATAAAATTCTCTGGGTAGCCATACTCTTTCAGTGTCGCTCGTATTAGTTGCAACTCTTCGAAAAGAGTATCCTTCGAGCAGATTCTTTCGGCCCGGTTCACGAGACTGAGGACCAAGTTTCTCTTAATCCGAAGCGGCACAAAGCTATGAAAGTTTGTGTACTGTCCATTCCAAGTGCACTTTCAGTAAACGCTACGTTTTCTTGCACCATCTTCAAGTCTTTTTAGACCTACATCGAGAAACTGGAAAGCGCCGTTTTCTTCTACCTAGTAGGTGAATTGTATAGCCTTGTGAGCCTGGTTAAATACGCTGGTGAGCTTCTGAATGTTATCGGAGGTGTCAAGTAGGACGAAGATGTCATCTACGTAACGGTGATATAGCGTGAGGCTACTGATGACCGCTTTCAATTTACCCTGTTCCAACATACTCATGAAAACATCAGCGAGGAATGGTCCTAGCGGGGAACCCATTTCAACTCCATCGCGCTGTCGGTATATATCCCCGTTGAATAGGAACTGAACATTAAATGTACACCTTAGCAGTAATTCTTTCAGTGCCAGAGTTGGTATGCCAATATCAAGATGGTCCTCCTCAACAAAGTTGCAAATGAACTCAATCGTTTCAAATAAAGGCACATTCGTGAACAGTGAGGTGACATCTAGAGAGCACATGGTTTGGTTCTTGATGTTGACATCACGCACGGCATCTACAAACGCAGAAGTGTCCTTTAAGATATGTACAGCGACTCGTCTACACACAGGCTCAAGAAGTTCTACCAACCAACGAGCGATCGAGTGGTGTGGAGAGTTTCTCATGTCCAAAACCGGGCGAAGAGGACAGGTAGGCTTGTGGGTTTTGGGAAGGTCGTAAAGCCTTGGAATAACCGTGCCCACGGGGCGTAGATTTTCATAGACCGATTCGGTGATATAACCACCGTTCTTAAGCTTTTTGAGACAGACGCACAGTTGATTTTCGATCTGCTTTGTTTTGTCTCGCTCCCCACACATTTTCAAGAATTTCATATTATCTGCCAGTATTTCACTCATCTTGTTGAGATAGTCTACTCTGTTTAGGATAACAATGCAGGCGCTTTTGTCTGGACGGGTGAGCAGAATTTGATCGTTCCTAAGTAGTCGCTGCAGTGCTTGTACATGCTCATGTTTCACCGGTGTGTTGTGCGGAACTCGTGCACGCCGATATTGATAACAGGCATGCACCAACAGGGATTTCAACTCTTCTGCATGCGATTTAGAAGTTAGGATCAGTTGCAAAGTCTGCGTGTGGACTTTTTCGAACTGTGCCTCTATTGCCAGTCTGTTATGCTTGCTAGTAGGGAGACAGAACTTTTGACCCAATGATAAGACTTCAATAGTGGTACGATTAAAGCGGGAAACCAGACAGATGTTGGACATATTTCTCAGGTTCGGCCGGGAAAGGCGTTGTGACTCTCTCTTTAATTATTGTCTTTGTGAGTGAAGTGCGTAACTTTGCTTCTTGCTTTGTGATAATTGCTCTAATCGTTTCCTCCAGCTCTTCCTGATCGCTTGAGGATAGGCTGGTTGGGACAGCACTCACTTGGCTCAATGCACGCTTGAGCTCATCTCTCTTGATGCGAATGGTGTCCATCTGACATAGCGCAAGACGTTTCAGACATTTGTCGTCTGGGCTGATTTGTGAACGACGAAGAGATCTCCAGGATCTCGTTGGGTAGCTGTTACTTTCGACACACGTTTTAAGGAAATCGAGACACACATCCGCCTTCGCGATCCTGACTTTGAAGCTCACATATCTGTTGAGCAATTTCAGAACAGGAGGGTCTACGCGACGTTTAATTGAATGGAAATCCCATTGATTGATCAGAAGTCTGTGTAAGCGAACATATGTTTTCGGTAATTCTTCATCAGGCTTGTACAATTACGTGAAATGCAAACCTTTTGTATACAGACCCAACGGGTCGTCAGTTAACCAGATTGATCTTATTGCGTTGTGACACACCTTCGGTTAGGTTACAGAGGTCGGTGACAAGTTTCCGGTTCTGATGCTTTCGCGACTAGTGATGCGAAGTTGTTGTTTCTAATGTTTTATATGGGTTGCGCTTTATGAGGAATGTCCAACTAGCGTTTCCAGCAGATGCGAACAAAACGTGGTAAAGCATAATAGATTTCAAACTTTCGGGTTCTGCTTCGGGATATTCTGGGTAGCAAATGTAGTTGAACAGTGGAGTCACGTGAAGCATTGATCCGATAGTCTGCACACATCAATCCCATGAGCCATGAGCTCCTCGCTGGTGAGCGTCATTTCCGATATTCAGAACCTGGTGAGAACAGTGACGGGATTGTATAATGGTGCGCTAAAGTGTGGCTGTTCCAGATATGCTTTGAGCTGTTCACTCTCCGTTGCAGGAGTTTCCAGATCACAGCTACTGAAATGTCCTATAATGAGGATATGGTCGTATTTCCGATTTATTCCAATGCGCAAAGTCTATCTGGGATACATTTTCGGGAGTGGGCTTAAGAGATCGGTAAACTACGGACGCATTGCATATGTCCTCATTTAAGCACAGTTTGCATCAAAGGAGATTAGTGACGCGCGTTCGGGCATCATCTTTGAGTTCACCGCGAAAAGGTGGTTTTTAATAAATAAGCACTTCCCTCCCTTACTCGTTCAGTCGTTCCGGGTATAGTGATCTCAGCGTAGGTAGTTTCAAAGCTCGGTCGCGTTTCGGTTCTCATTATGGTATTTCGGGGCTCTGATACCTGACTATGACGGAATTCGGCTAACTTATCAATGAAGGTCTTTTGGTTTGGGTATAAGCAGGACAGTTTCTCGGTAACAAAACGTATTTAGTGGATGTTGAACTAAGTCTGAGGGTGGGAGCTAGAAGTATCGCGGTGTTGAAGTACCATCTTTCGGTTTTGACTTCAATGATTATTCCAGCCAGTAGCTGCAATCGTACTGACAGTATTCTCAAACTTATTGATAAGTAGACGAACAAACACCATAGGATCTTGTTCACTGCAGCTGTCTGACTCTAAATATTTGCCACTCAGAATGTGACAGATTAGTAACCAAGCATCAAATTTCTTTATATTCGGTACATTAAACTAACCGTTACCCATAGCCACCTCAGAATTTATGTTTCCGTTTAACGAACAGCTTAACAGCAATTTGCACAATCCCACTTACACCCTACTCTTCTTAGCACATCTTCAGTAATGGTTACAAGCTCACTTCAAGACCACGCGAAGGAAAATAGTTTCAAACTTGATAATTGTCAATGAAAACAACACTTGCTGTTTATAGTTCTTCCACTCATGACGACATCAGATTTATAGTTTGGAGCTAAGGAATGCTTCTAGGTCACTGCCTCGATGGTCTGAGAGTATATTTTTAACATACCAATAGAGTACGCATACACAATATTACTGTAGCTGGAACGAGGCGGTAAAAATATACAATCTTAATTACCAACGAACAACAAGGTTACAAAGCTTGCACGTGCGCACATAGGTAGGAGATATTTCTATGCCAAAACGTACCACACATTGCCCTTTCACTTGTCATCACATCCATGCTCCGATTGAGTTCAGTCTTCTGGGTCTTTATTACAGATGTGCCCTAGTATTTTCGGTACCATTCGTCGTAATCTCACCGAACGGCATTCGTTATAATGCCCTAAATTCCGCTGATAAGACGGAGGACATTCTGCTGTCCGTGAATCGTCTCCACAGTGCACCAAACGAAGTGCGTATACCACCGGACATCCCGTGGAAGGAACGTACAAAAGATATAAACAACCAAGTTGGAGTTAGAAAACACGACCAGAAATCAGTCATTTTCCACAGTGGCCCCGAGTCGAAAGCTTCCTCTTCCAGCGCGGCTCAGTCACATGACATGAAGCAATGGAGATACATTCGCGAGACACTCTATCTTGATATCGTTGCTACTTGTTTGACAAGGATTCACGTGTTTTCTAACTACCAAACATGTGCTCCTATATTGCTGAGGCTGGTTTTACCTTCCGAGATAATGGTGTAGACCCACACAGAGATACGGATTAAGTTCGGTAACATGCTGCCGACAGAAATTGGACTGAAAGCAGCTGGGACAAGACCGCGGTCTACTGACTACTCATTGGCAAACTCTGTGAAATCTCCCGTCGTGCTGTCCAACGCAGCGACTAAGCTAACATCCGTCATAACATGCGGAGAAACAGCGCATTGCAAGTAACCATCAGAGTGATGATGGCACGGAGTGTTTGGTGCAGCAAGGTATCCCAACTCCATCTCGCAAACTGGTCACTCCTCAAAAAGCAGCTAGCAGCCGACTTCACTGGGGTCGAGCAAGTTAAAAAGCAGCTGTCTAAACCTTAGAATAATTTTTGAACCTAGAAGACACACTTGTTTTTATACAAACGCACAGGGACTTCCCAGCAAACTGATGGAACTTCGGCTACTTCATGCTACGAGGTAGTGGGGCCTCATGATGGTAATCGAGACATGGTTATGTGAAGTGATCATGGACGCCGAAATCGTAATACCCGGAATGTCCGTTCTGTGCAACGCTCGGCCGAAGAGAAGTGGTGGTGTAGTTCACTATGACCGCAGTGAGCTACACCTTGACCTCATCGATGAACCGGGATGTCCATGTTGTCAACGGACTTTCGTAAAAGCGCTGCCTCCGTGTCCGGATTTGTCTGTCACTAAGACCTCCCAGGGAACAGCCACTGGACGCCTGTGCCTACAGAGGGATCATGGGGTACTTGCGTTGCGCCACCCATTGTTCCACTGACACACCCTTCCTCGGATGTAAATCCGAGGGAATAAGACCGGGATGTAGGTGGATGGCAGCTACCGTTCACCAACGAAGCAGGTTAACAATCTTTCAACGAGCATAACAGAATCCTTCCTGCGTACTTGGGAAATCATGCCCGTCAGAGGTATTCAAGGCGATGGCTGGACCGCAGCCCAATCCACAGAAGATGGAAACACTCTTAGAACATAGCACCGTCACGAGGACGGTGCACCACGTCCCCTCCAGCAACGATCAACTGTCTCCAGGAGACAGTATGGACGCAGTAATAGGTAGCGGACAGGTAGGCACCTTGTCAACATTCACCTTAGGCGCAGCTACACCAGGGAATTCAATCAGTATCTAACCCCTGAAAGGCAAGAACACTCAACGCGCGGGCAAACCTATCATCCGCCGTCTTCTTGGCCTAGATTAGTAAATCGAATGGGAGAGGACGCATCGCGCCGTTCTTTCGCGTGCCTTCTGCAGGCGGTATTCGAGCCAATCAAACCAGCCTATGATTCCCAACACCTGAAATCAATATTAGTTCGTGGTAAATTCACCTTTTCCATGTCCTGGTAACGTAATTGCCGTTTGCTTGCATGTCATTTCCTTGCATCAACTTGGCCTTACAAAAGCTGTACGAGCATCCTCATCGAATTCATTTCGTTTACATATCCACAGTGTGTTTTAGTATTCATGTCCGTAGCTAGGATCGTCTGCACCCAGGTGCTGACGTACACCAGCACGCTGAATTGCTAACTGTCCAATGACGCAAATTGCTTTGTCGGCAGGGGTGAGATGGTGCGCAGAGGCGCGACAAGTGTGTCCTAGATCGCAGGGCACACCCAGCCGTTCGAGCCGTGAGAAGGGACGTTAGCAACCACCACAGTCGCAATCCACCTGTCATTCGTCGATCGCAGGGCAAGACAACCGGAACGCACGCCGTTCGGCTGTGAAAATTGGACGTAAGCCAAATACCACAGCCGCAATGGGTTTATCAAACCTCGACCACAGAGCAAGACCTATGGAAAGCAGGTCGTTGGGCTGTGAGAACTGCAAGTTATCCAAATACCATAGCCGCACTGAACGCGTCATACTTCTATCGATCGTTAATCGGCCTTCACCCAGGTGAAAAAGTGGCAGAAGAGTTCCCCCTGAAGGCGTTAACGACTCGCCGTGCTAGCAAGTGAGAAAAACAGCCTGGCCCTATGTGATGACCGGTCGATGGGCACCGTATTGCTATCGCCACAAACGCTGTTGTCGCCTCGTGATTGACTTCAAACTAACCTGTAAGCTTTTATTAGACTGCTTTCGCTGCTAAAGGGAAGCATACTGCCGGGAGCACATTGTGAGGTTACAATACTGTTCGCTTTACCGTTTCGATCGCGTGTGTTACAGCTGAAATTTGACACTACATGCGCGCAGAAAAACGAATTTTTGACTTGAAAATGCTCTTAGATTTCAGTCTGCCCCGACGCACTGGTGGCACCATTAGACAGCACACAAATTTAGTCGTGAGTGCAACTACTTCCTTCACAGTCAGACAATTGCTAGTTGTACGAATTAATCGGGCCTTCGATTGTGTTTCCCGTGTACAATGGAGAATATGCATTTATTCATTTCTTTACTTATATTTGGAAGAAATTTGTGAAGTGTCTGTAAATATCAACGAATTAGATGTTCGAAGTGCTCTCCGTCGTTTTGGCTACAGAGAAGCATTCGCCGGATAGTGTTGGTCAGCACTTGCAATGTCTCCAACGAAATCTGCCTACATTCGTTCACAATGTGCTCTTACAGTTCATCCAGGTTGTTGGGTTTCGTTCTATAAACTCCGCACTTCAAATATCCCCGTAGCAAAAAAACCATGGGATTCAGATCCGGTGACCCCGCAAGCCATTCTATCGGTCCTACACGACCGATCCAAAGTCCACTGAATGTCTCCTTCAGGTAAACACGAACCGGTTGCGCCGAATGTGCAGCTGCGTCTTCCTGATACCACCAAACGTTACACATTAACCCTTTCGACTGTAGCTGTGGAATGACGCTGCTCTGTAACATTGCTACGGATGAGGATGCTAAGAAATGTCTGATATTAGTATTGCGAAACAACAACCTAACGGACATACTTCCGGAAAAGGAAAACGGCCCAGTGCTTTCTCGACTAGTCAACCCAGCCCAGGCTATAACCTTCGCGCTATGTTGCACACGTGAAGCCCTAAATTGCCGTGGGTTGGTTGTTGCCCAGACATGTTGCATATCTTCGCCATGCCGACGGAACACCGTCTCATCGGTGCACAATGTGGAATGAACATTCGGACTGTTTAAAAACAAACAGGCGAATTCCAGAGGCTTTTGTGAATCGCATGCGTTCAACACTTGCACCTGCAGTGCACTGTGCCGCCAGAATTTTTGTCTTCAATGTCCGATCCACAGCCTAAAGTGTGGTTTCGCAATGTTGTGCGAGTTGCCATATGCTTAGATGACTGTTACTACTACTACTACTACTACTACTACTACTACTACTACTACTACTACTACTACTACTACTACTACTACTACTACTACTACTACTACTACTACTACTACTACTACAGTTGCGCAACCACGCAAGCTGATACTTCATCCGTGACGTTGCGAGACCGTCCGGTTTGTTCGATGTTGCAAACGCTGCCAGTTTCTGCAGATTGCTTTACCACTAGAGGCACATGTCACTCTTTAAAGGGCCGCGTAACGCAGTGAATACTAGTATTGCTACTTGCGGTTTCCGCCGCATTGAATCTACATGCACCATACAGCTGCACAATGATCACGCGCTGCTGGGCCGGTACATTAAGTGACCGCGGTTGCTGATACCTCGAAGACAAGGAAGTAAGCCCAAACACAAGTTGCGACACTTAGTCGCCAGGTCCAGCAGCTTACTAAGAACCATCTTCGTCTTGCCGATCAAAATCGCCCTTCAAACGTTCCAAGTCTAGCAACAGGCAGGCTAGCTATTGGTACCATCAACGCTTTGGTACCGCAGCTCGTAAATATGTCAAACCTTGCGACTTCGCCGAGAAGCAGGGACACTTCTCGGCCGGTCCGTAACGGCGACGGACGCGACCGGCCAACACCAAAGTCGCCTCATCCGCGTTAGGGATTTAACTTCCGGCACCGAGTTTCTAGTCGACACTGGAGCCGAAGTTAGCCTTATACCCCGTAGTTCAGATGGGGTCGTCTCACCATCGCCGACCAAGCTGCGTGCCGCCAATGGCACACCAATCGCAACTTTCGGCGAAAAGCTGCTAACGCTCAATTTAGGCCTCCGGCGAACCTTTCGCTGGCCTTTCATAATCGCTGCCGTGCCTTTCGCCATCGTAGGCATAGACTTCCTTCAACGCTTCGACCTCATCGTCGACGCTAAGAGGAAGAAGCTTATCGACTCTAGGACACAGCTCAGTGTTATTGGGACTAGCGCCAACGTGGCTGCTACCACTCCCATTCGTGTCCTACCTCAAGCTTCACAGCCTTTTCTAGAAATTTTCAACAAGCATCCTACACTCGTTCGCGTCCTGAACGACTTACCTCCTGTGACGTCAAACGTCATGCATCATATTTGAACTAAGGGCCCACCTGTTTCGGCCCGCCCTCGCCAATTATCCCCGGACAAGCTCAAAACTGCTAAGGCGGAATTCGAGCATATGCTCGAACTGGGAATCATCTGCCCGTCCAAAAGTCCATGGGCATCACCATTACACTTGGTACCGAAGAAATCCGGTGACTGGCAACCTTGTGGTGACTACAGGGCACTTAACAAAGTTACCGTCCCGGATAAATACCCCATTCCGCACATCCACGACTTGACCTCAGCTGTAGCTGGCAAGTCTATCTTTAGCAAAGTCGACTTAGTTCGCGCCTACCATCAGATACCTGTGGCGCCAGACGACATTGCTAAAACCGCAGTCATCACGCCATTCGGCCTATTCGAGTACCTCAGAATGCCTTGCGGCCTCAGTAACGCTGCCCAAACTTTTTGACGTTTCATTCATGAGGCAACGCGAGGACTCGAAGGCGTTTATCCCTATCTAGATGACATTCTCATCGCGAGCTCTTCTGACGAAGAACATCTTCATCACCTCGACGCGCTCTTCCAACGCTTAACACAGCATGGGGTTACCGTCAACCCCGATAAATGCGAGCTTGGCCAAAGCTCCATTGACTTTCTTGGCCACCGCATATCTGCCTCGGGTATCGAAGCTCTGCCAGACAAAATCCAGGCACTGAAGGACTATCCTGCTCCCAGTTCCTTCAAACAGTTACGCCGATTCCTTGGCCTGGTCAACTATTATAGACGCTTTATACCTAACTGCGCGAGCATTGTTCAACCAATGACTGACTTGTTCCGCGGTAAACAACGGTCTTTTCATTTTGCAGACGACGCTAGACTGTCTTTCGAGAAGCTCAAAGGCGCTATCTCCAACATAGCGCTTCTCGCCCATCCAGACACGTCTGCACCACTCTCCCTGACAACTGACGCCTCCGACACTGCCGTCGGTGCAGTTCTTCAACAACTCATCGACCATCGATGGATACCTCTAGGTTTCTTCTCAAAACGCTTACAACCTGCCGAATCACGTTACAGCACCTTCGGTAGGGAACTGTTAGCTATCTACCTAGGTATCAGACATTTCCGTCACTATCTCGAAGGTCGACCCTTTACAGTCTTCACTGACCACAAGCCATTGATCTACGCAATCAATGGCGCAACAGACAAGTATTCTCCGCGGGAAACTAGACACCTAGACTACGTTTCTCAATTTACGACAGACGTAAAACATGTCTCAGGCGCTCTCAATCCCGTCGCGGATGCGCTTTCACGTATTCAGCAGATCAGCTTATCGTCTGGCAACAACATTGACCTAACCGCTATGGCTGCTTCCCAACAAGCTGATCCCGACATTGACAAGCTACAACGCAACACTACCGAGACGATCACCATTGATCGACTCAAGCCAGCATTCCTCGATAAGTCTGACTCTTCGATGCAGCCAGCACCTTCACAGCCTGTGCCATCACAGCTCGCACCGCAACCTCAGACGAGTCAGTGCGCTCCAGCAGAACGGACAACCTCAACCGACAGCACTCCTATTCGCCTTACTATCAATCGACGCGGTAGGAAGGTCAAGCCTCCAGTTCGATTTTCAGACTTCGTTAGCACTCACTATTTTACATAGAGCGTGCCTTTGAAATTTTCTGCTCTTACCTAACGTTTTTGAAAATCCACAAAAAAAGACCAAAACGTCTTGTAACTACCAAAAAAGAGCAAAACCTTTTGAAAACCCAAAAACAGCTTTGCACGTTTTTCGCTTTGCACTCTTTTGTGTATTGCTATGCATTTACGCTGCCTTTTCATTTTGCTTTCCATATACACCGTCGGTTGGTCGCACCTCGGTTTCACTTTTCGCTGGATCCCCGCACGTCAACTGGAAGTGGAACGAACTTCCTGTTCAACCGCCTACGTGAAGTTTACTAACTGTTCCCCCTACAAAGTTTCTTTACCGTTTCGCCACCGTATTGAGGACACGGGTGGGAGCCCGCTAGGGTCCGATTGCATGGTTCTCCCCCAGCAGCTGCATCGGGCTTCACAACTTGGTCTCGCAGAAGGCTGGTCCGCGACGGAAAGTCCTCACGTAGATCGAAGGACTGCTTACACAGTCCCTTCTGGGAGAGGGCTATGTAGCAGTCTGGAGATTCCCCGGTTTGCCTGTGTGAAATTCTAACTAAAATTATTTCCTTGTACACTTAGGCAACCGGTGTGGTTTGTTGAACTGATTGCTGAGTTTGAATGCTTAACTTGCTCATCGCCCTTTTTGCTTGGCGCTCGTTTCGGTTGCAGCTCGCAACTGTCCTTTGTGCTGTGCTTGTTCCGTTCCTCTAGCTAGAGCGTCCACCGTGTCGTTCTTTTATAGCTAGACAACAGGGAATCTTTTACTGTACCAATAAAAGTTTCCCTGCAACTCGATCCGTCTTCTCGAATCGCTCTCTGGGCTCCCGGTACAGGCAACACTCTAAAGGCTTAATAAACTGCATCTTTCGGGTTTATCATCGGGGTATTCGGTGTAGCAAAGGAAATCGAGCTGTAAAGTCACTTGATCGCTTCGACTCAGAGGACTGCATATATTAAGTTCATCAACCATGAGCTCCTTGCTGGCAAGCACTAGATCTACCATGGCTGGCCTCTTCCCTGATCTGAACCTGGTCAGCTCGTGGCGTGGTTGTATAGGTTTGTAACAGCTCACCTCGGTTGTTGGAGTTTCCAAAGCAGGAATGTTGAAACCACCTGTAATGAGGATAGGGGTGTATTTCTGATTTATCACAATGCGAAATGCCGATATTAGTCTGTGGTCCATCTCCGAAGCGGATATGTGTAGTTAGTAAACTACGGACATGAGGCATGTAGCGTCGTCCTTCAACCACAGTTTACACGAAACGCGGCCAGTGACATACGTTTAGGATCATCTGTGAGTTCACAGTGAAGGTTACTTTTGTATTAAATGATCACACTTTCTCCCCTACCAGTTCTGTCGTTCCGTATATTAGGAGAAAAGCTATTAGACATTCACTTATTGTGAACAAGCTTGATAGCTATTCTTTACTCTTCCTATTTTCTATTTCTTGACTGTTGTTTAAACGCTCTACTGGGTTCGCCCGATTGGTACATCCACGTCATTGTTAATGGACGCTCATCGTCATGTCCTTCTCAGCAGCGCTATTTGCAGGAACATATTCTATTGGTTTTTTTCTTCTCAGCACTGTTCTACTTGGTTATGTTAAAGGAATATTTAGTTGTCACACAATTATTGTACTAGTTTTCAACTTTTGCGTCTGCATTCCTTATTCTCGTTTGTTTCGTGACTCTTGTTTAAACGTTTCATTTCGTCATTCTGATTGGCCAGTGCCCGTCACTGTAACTGACGTTCGCTTTACACTTGGAGTCCAATGATGCTATTTTTAAGGTACTACGCGATTCACTCTTGCGTACACGGTTGCTTATTCGCCGTTGCATTTGACGTTTTTCCATCAGTTGGTTGGCTCAAGTGTACTTTAGTAGCTTCCCTTCATGCTTCCTTCAAACTATACAAGCAACTGTGATTTCATGTATACAAGTCTCCTCCTGGCTCGTCTTTGGACTTCTTCTTGCGGTCGTGGGGTGAAGGCATCAGCGGCGACACAACACCGTAGAATTGACAAACCGGGTGGAGCAATTCCATCATCGGTAGTTTTACAACTAAGCCACCTTTCGGTGATCATTATGATACCTCGAGACTCGGAATTCTGCCAGTGAAGATGTTCGACCAACTTATTAATAAGGCCTTCTGTGTTAATAAACAAGCATATCACTTTGTTAGTAACCAAAATGAATCCTTAGATGTTACACCAAGAATGGGGATTGTGCAGACTGATTAGGGGTCCGTCATTAGAAGCTTTTTAAGGAGTCGTTTGCCTTTGAAGTGCTGTTGGATTACACAACTACTCTCATCTGTATTGGGCATGATGGTCTTCCCACAGATGCTCAGGTTGCCATTAAATCCATCTCTGCACAGAACTATGAGAGGAAGATTCACTAGTTTGGTCATCCACAATTAGTCGTTAGACATTCGTGACCGTGTACCTGCTGTCTTTATCCGAATTTCTGTAGGTAGCTTCCTGTGGAATTTAGATCAGTTTCCAAGATAAGCTGTCATCAATTCAGACTGAAACAACAGCTTCACCAATTGGGGACCGTTTTCCTTGTAGTTGGGCGAAGCTGGGATTATTGTCAACCGTTTAGCTATGATATTGTAGAGGGAGAGTTTGTGGCAGACATAACCCCATTGGCTCCCAGTCGCGTGCCTCCGCTCCGTCAGAGGAGGATGTCTGAAGCACAGGAACCCCGCAAAAAATAACAGTCCCTTTCGCATTAGATTTACGGATTTCCTCACGGTTTCTATTTTCGTTCGGACATTAGTTCCAGGGGCTGTCTGGAAGTGTGCGCACCTCATGTGATGAGTTACGGAGCTGAATCGAAGAAAGTAGAACTTCCTCTGTCATCAACGGAACTCAGAGTCCCTCGGAGAAGTCGCGGTGTACCTTAATGCACTGAGTTTGGGTGGGTGATGTGGTGCTCGTTTCAGGGTCATGGGCTCAATTGCACCACGAATGTGGCTCCACTAATTACGGTCTTCCGTCAGCCTCCCTGTCATGGTACTGGACTGCGATTCAGGATCGTTTGTACATACAACAGTCAAAGAACCATCATATTTTCTGTTGGCTGCAGGTTTAAGGGTATTAATTGATACAGTTTTAAACGATTTAGCGGTTTGTGTAGGATACATCACCTTAATGTTGCTCGGTGTTACTACCGGAGTCAGGGGTTTGCTCTACGGCGTTTGCATGGAGGCAACTGACGCGTACAATGCCCGGCTTTTCTCTATGGTGGGCGAGATCGGACCCGGAGCTTCCATCATGGCCACTGACTTGATGTGGTCTACAGAAGTGATAGGAGTGGAAGCAAACGTGGTCGAAGCTTGTCCCCTTATGGTAGAGAAGTTAACTAGAAGATTTGGAGGCAAAAGTGCAGCAATCCAATTGGAACGTCCGTCCCTCTTCTTCGGCCTAGAGGCGGAGATGGCGTTGGTTGGTTAAGGTATTAGCGTGGCCCTATTCACCTCCGAGGATGCGATCTTAGTATGCACCAGATGCGCGATTGTCTCAGTCAACCTACCGCAATTTTTCTTTGGTCCACATAAACAGTTGACAACTGGAATGACGATGTCGGACACAAACAAAATACGTCAACAACCTTATCGACCTTCCTGCTTGGACGGATTTTTTATACCTCTCGGATAAGACGGTGTAATGTAGTTAAAACATGTTATCCCGATCTCAAGCAATTAAAAGCATTGCTCTGAAACGCACAGTCGGCCTTGTGTCATGTTTGGAATGCGTTCTGTACTTTCCTGGTCACGTGCAGGTTGTAAGGGTCACTGCACCTTTCGGAGTCGGCAATGTCTAACCCATTTTCTCCTGACGTCTTTTAGAGACAATTTTGTTAAAATTTGTATCAAAGTCTTGAATTAAAGCAATATTTCTAATGTTTGTGACTGAACCTCCAAAAATGGTACTAACCTAGATTATTTTGTAGCCATTTTACTCTATCCATGTTTGCCTTAAGTAGTAAAATGTTTCAAATACATTTCAGGACGTGTGCTTTAAAAAGAGATTCCAGCAGATAATGGGTTTACCCATGAGATCGCCTACCCACGTTGGCACACACCTGGTGATACAGATTGGTCGGCTGATCAGTCGGTAGAGCAGGCTGGGAGTGCGTGAAGCGGGATGCGAATGATGGGCAAACAATGGATCACAACTAGTTACGTTGCTGCGTTAGGAAAATTCATGTATAATCCAACCCGGGTTTATTGGGTGTCTCAGAGATGGCTCTATCGAACGAAATAACAAGGTTGGTAACTAACCAAACGGCAATAAGTTCTGCTAAATCTTCCCCGAAATCGGGAAAACCATATAGGTGGAGGCAATAAAATAATGCTTATATTTGGCGATCCACTAGATAGAGCTGGTAATTCCGAATGGAATGAGTGGAAGCTGATAGGTGTACGATTAAATGGATGGGTGAACTCCAGTAAAAAACGGAGCAGGGAGTGATGGAAAATTTTTGCAAACTTTCCCCAAAGCCGTTGGACATCCTACCAAACATTTTCCGATGAAGAGAAGTACAAACAAAGCAGAATTGAAAGGCATAAAACAATTCAAGACTGCACGTAGAAAACACGCAACTTGTCAGAACTTCGGTTTTGTGTCCTCCTTTAAGAAATGCCACTCTGGTGCAGGTATGGGCTCACACAGGCAGCAAAGCCCCCTGCAAGCTGGAGAGAAACGACGCACGAATGGATCATGTAGTGATTCCCCAAGTGAGTTGCGTTGTGGGACGGAAACATGAACGGTATATGCGCGCGTGCTTTCCAGCTTGGTTAAACGTATTCGCGCGCAGTAAAGATCACGCTTTCTTGCCGCTTTGTTCCTACTACTTTGGTACCATGACTATTCGGGATGAAGTTGACCTGATCAATGCAGTTTGCTGACGAATATTTGGAAAATTAACTCGAAGTGTTTGGAGCTACCGCGGCATACGATGGAGTCAATGGTGTTACCAACTTACTAGCGGCTTTGAGCAAGTTGCTGACCAGAGGAGCGAAGGCGATGCGCTTACTAACTCGGTGGGTCAAATATGCTTGGGGTTCACTTAGATGAAGACAGCGCTGTGTGCAGAATTCAGAAACGAAATTGACCGGCAACAAGCGCTGGAGCAGTTTTACGGCACACTAAGAAGAGCAACGCCTAGTGGAGTTTTGCTAAAGACAAAGTAGACGACAAACGATTAGCCTCACCGAGTTAGATGTCACTGCAAGAGAACAATAGTGTATGATGGGATAAAAAGCATTGGCTTTACAAGTCCCATAGGATGGTAAATGCAAAATAAATAAAAAGCATTAGATTCCGACATGGAACTGAAATGCCAATAGTCTAAACCTAGTACATCACACCACAATGTGTTGTTTGTCACTCAGATGAATGTCTAACAATTGTTTGAAGGCTGTAATGTTCGGAGCGTTTACCACATGCGTTGGCAAGTCATTCCATTGTGAACAGATTCTAAGAGAGTACAAATATTTTCTACAGTCTGATAGGGAGTGTTGGATTATCAGCTTGAGGTTATGACCTCTCGATCGCTTATATGAGGCTAGGGTGAGCAGCGATTTGCACGGGTGATCGCTTTCCGTTAATATCCGGTATGCGAGAATGAGATCTCCGCGTAGTCGTCGGTATTCGGAGGAAAAGATTCCGATTAAACTGAGACGCACATCATAATTGAGACCAGATAATCCACGTGTTGCCTTGGTAGCTCTTCGTTGGGGCTGCTCTAAGAGATGAATGTCCCGTTTTAAC
The DNA here is from genome assembly GCA_944474145.2 of Dicrocoelium dendriticum. Lineage (NCBI taxonomy): Eukaryota > Metazoa > Platyhelminthes > Trematoda > Plagiorchiida > Dicrocoeliidae > Dicrocoelium > Dicrocoelium dendriticum. The sequence goes on from OX104063.1 coordinate 70,242,629, forward strand.
CATGGGCACCAAGCCTGGACGGCATATTCGACGTGGGGACGGATATAGGAGTTGACAATCACGGGTACCAACCGTCGTTCAAAAACACCAAAAGCTCGCCTCAAAAGTCTCAGGTTCATGTTCGCCACGTTCGCTGCTTTCGAACATTGGAGCGAATTCCCCAGACTTTCTTGCACAATGATACCTAAGTCTTTTTCTGTGGTCAAGCGCAGTAAAACGTACTGCCCCAAGAGGTACGTGTTGGTAAGATTGCTGCGCAATGACAGTAGGTGACACCTGGCAGGATTCAGGGGGAGGTGATTTATATCTGCCCATTTGTTGATTCGATCCAAATCATTCTGGAGGAGGGCACAGTCTGATGTTGAGCGAATAACTCTCCAGATTTTTGCGTCATCTGCAAAAGTTTGCATCGAGGATTGAATATTATCCGGGAGGTCGTTAATGTAGACCAGAAAAAGGAGGGGACCAAGGACGGACCCTTGAGGAACACCGCTGGAGATGCAGAGGGTTTCCGAGAGGACATCGGCGACTCTGACCTTGATTGTTCTGTCATGCAAATATGCTGCTAGCCAGATGAGCAGGGAACCATGGATACCGTAGGCACGAAGCTTATGAAGCAGAGCTAAGTGATGGACTCTGTCGAATGCCTTCGAAAAGTCTAGGTAAATCACATCAAGGGGGGATCCTTCATCAAGCGCTTTGGTCCATGAATCCCGAGCAAGAAGCAGATTTGTGAGGCAAGATCGTTTGCGCCTAAAGCCGTGTTGGAGGTGAGAAATTAGCTTCAGACTCTCAAAATATCGTGTAATTTCATCTGCAACTAACGATTCCATTACTTTTGATAAAACAGGGAGGAGAGTAATGGGTCGGTAGTTGGCAGGATCCGATAGCTTACCTCCTTTGTATATCGGAGTGACTATCCCGCTTTTCCACTCAGACGGAAGTGTTTGGGAATTGAGTAGACTTTGGAAAAAGCTTGCCAGGTGTGCTTCTATGGTGGGAGCAAGAGTTTTAAGAACTTTGGGTCTGATCTTGTCGACTCCCGCAGCGCCATTTTCTCTTAGAGACCGTAATTTGCTAGCGACAGCTGCTGAGGTAAAAGTGACAGTTGATATGCCGACCACGTTGGGTAAATGCTGGTTTGGCAAAGGTTCTATGGCGTTTGCAGTCACAGTGCCAAACTGCAGAAGTAATGCGTTCGCAGCATCCACAGCAGTAGTCGTTAGGCCACCATCCGTCTTGAGTGGTGGTATTCCTGTTTTAACTTTCCTTCTGCTGTTCACGTACCTGTACAGCAGTTTTGTATTGTTCGTGAATTTAAGTACCATGTTTTTTTGCCATTCGTACTTATCGGCTCTAATCAGTGATGTGCAATAGTTCTTTACTATTTTGTAATTCTCCCAGGTGGCGTCGCAATTGTTCAGCGCGTATTGTCTCCAGATCTCGATTGTTGAGAGGGCAGTTCATCCGAAGTCTACCCAGCGAATGCTAGTATACTGTAAAATTGGCAACGATATTTGGATTCAACACGGTGGAGGAGCTGGACAGGGCTGCCCGAAGTTTCTCGGAGCCTGTGACGATACAGAGGGTCCAACCTTCGGAGCTGGCACGGAAAGCAGACGAGCTGACACAGATGGTGACAATGCTGACTTCGGGGATACTAGAAGGTAAGTTACACAACGCAATGAACATGAAAATCGGGATGATCGCCGCTGTTTTCGATGCAACTATGTAGGTCATGTTGTCGGACTTCGTTCGAACAGGAGCTTGGTCGTTGTTTCGGTTTGTCTATGCCCATTAGGTAGAGTGTTGGTCATCGAAAAGTATTGAAGCGGTGTCAGTCCGTGCCATAGTGGACACACGGGCGGGGGTATCCATTACTCGAATGTTCGACGGGGATCCGGTCATTCAGACAACAGTTGGAATGCAGACCGTCGGAGATGAAGTTCCCGGAGCACAGTGGTTGAAAGTCAGGATAGGAGCAACACTTATCAACCATTCACTGTTCATCGTGGATGGAGCCACGGAAACAATAGTCGGCAAAGATATCGTCAAGTGACTCGGAGCCAGAATCGATTTGAGGAGTGAGGTGTTTGTTATGGGTGACAAAACAATCGAAATGAGTACAGGAGATCTAAGCGAATGGGGGTCCTGAATGTTCTACCTGATTGCACAAGTCACACAACGCGGGCTAAGTAGCGGGGTATGCGCACACGTACAAGGGTATGAAGGATAAGTACGGACTCAGCAACTGGACAAAACATTGGATAGCACTGATGCCAGGGGGAGAGAATAAATAAGTTTATAGAAGAATGCCACTAAAGACCATGTCGGAGCTTAAAAAATACATGCGGCGGAGATGGAGATTAAAGGGATCATTAGGCAAAATAGGCAGACGGAACCTACCGATTCAGCATTGATTTCAGAGTGCTAAACGCATTTCCGATGCCACAGATGCAGGAAATTTGGTTTAATCTTCTCGACGCCAAGCAGCTTTTGTTGATTGATCCCCTCTAGGGATACTGGCATCTTACCATCGCAGAAGAGAGTCATAAAACAGCTTTTAGTGTGAACGCCTGCAGTATAAATTTTTGGGATGCAATTTGAACTGTGCAATGCCTCTGCTACATTCAGTCACTTACTACCGATGATTCTGGAAAACTAGCAAGGTGTGATGGTCTGTGGAAACACTATCGATGTTTTCTCTGAGACAGAACAAGAACATGGTGCCAGACTATCGCCGACGTCGCGGAGACCTCATCTATATTAGGCGTATCCTACGAGGAGAACTAGGAAACGAGCTGAGGCAGTTTTTTCACCTAAGACTTGGCAGTTCGACTCGAGGTCACAGCTGGAGGCTGTTTAAACCGAGGAGGTTCAAAGTCCGCTCAGATGTTGCTCTCTCTACTCGAGTAATTAATGACTGGGACCGACTGCCGGACCCGATTGTCAATGCGCAGTCAGAAGCGAGTTTCAAACGTTTGCTAGACATCTTCCTACTGAGTACTCCAGGATCTTGTAGGACTGATATTACATCCTGAGCTATAACACAGCCAATTCGCCTGCGATCCTTTGAAGATCGGGAAGCGAAGGAGCTGACACGGGACCTCCCTTCTGCTCTCTACCACTCAATAAACTAAATGAACTCAATGAACAATGACTAGAGAAAGCAGGTTTAAAAGTACGTCGTAAAAAGTTGCAACTCGTCCAAAAGTCTAATATGTGCCTCGGTCACATTGTGGGAAATGGTCAATACAACCACTCCCTGAGAAACGTGAGACCATCAAGCATTTCGCAATTGCAAAATCCAGACGTCCGAACTGTTCGGTCCTGGGAGTGATAGTTTCTGGCTCAAAATTCTTGCCCTAAATTGCAGAGATGATCTGCCCGTTACTTAGGCTGCTCCACAAAGACTAACCGTTCGTTTAGACATCCGAAACGCAGCAGACCTTCAACCACCTAATTTGTGTGCAGCAAAGGATCCAGCATGTTTACGCATACGCAATTCGGGGGATAGGTTTACTGTGGCTCTCGAGACAAGTAAATTTGCAATCGGCGCGATGCTGTCCCAAACCGCTGATAGAATATGCAGTAGAGTACGAACGGTCGCAGAGCAAAAGTATTCTGTGACCGAGAAGGAATATATTGCTATCGTGTGGACCTTGGAGAAGTGGATAACATACTTCATATTGAATGTGTACCATGTCAACACAGACCACAAACCGTTGTCATGGCTGATGACAACGAAAGACCCTGGGGGGCTAATACAGACCCAATTTGAGTCAGTGTCCACGCATAAGGCGGCAAGCATGCATGGCGACCACAGTGCACATCAGCCTGCAGGGGAGCACATGACCAGCCAGCTGATGTGAAGGCCATAGAATATACGAAAATAATAGTTGCAAAAAAGTAGTTCAAAAGAGAAAAGGTACGAGCTCACCAAAAATAATTTTTGCGATGGTGGTACCGTGCTCGCGGTCGGGGTCACGAATTGTGGAGTGCTACCCAGATGCTAATCGCATGCGGTGGCACGTAAGAGGCGTGCCAAGTAAGGAGCTAGGGAGATCAGTTTGATCATCTGAACCCGACATATATTGACAAAAGCTACAGAGAATGAAGAGTAGACAGTGGTATGTAATGTGACTGACCAGAGGAACAAGTGATTAGTATGTACCATCAGTGAAACAAACGGACGGTCGGAAGGTATAAACAAGATTAAAATTCATTGACTCAAGCCATTGAATACGTGAATAATTCATGTTCACTACGGGGGTCTCCTCCTAGAAGGCTTAATGAAGGAAGCCGTCGATAGAGGTGTCAGGGAGGGAGAAATATTGAGAACGTGAGGGTGGCGTAGCATTTGTAGTGGGCGAAAGCGGACGGAGAGAGCGCCTGTGAAGTACGCTAGGTCCAGGCGTCATTGTTATTTATTATTTTGGTCTGGATTGGAGTGCATCACAGGTGGACCGTCGGGGCTGGCTGGTTGGAACTCAAAAAACTGGCTAGTCCAGAAAAAAGCCGACAAAACATTTCTACCGCTGCAGACTTAACGGTGCGCTTCGGAGGTGTCATTCCCCTTACCACACCCTAGTCCACAGCCAAGACGGCCCATGTCCCACGAAGAATCCCCGACATCGTCTAATGAGGATTGTACGTAAACGCTCGTGAGTCAGACTAGCAGTTGTAAACATCTGCAGTGTGGGGAATGGTAGTCGTTTGAAGCGAAGGTGTTGGGGCCTGGCTTCGATTATCTGGGCCAGATGCCGCCTTGATTCAGGGGACTTGGGTTCTGGAATATAAAACTCAAGAGAGTGGGATGTAATCGGGATAGGGGTTGTGAAGCAGTATGGAAAACGATGTAAGTATAGGGAGCAAAATGAGTATACTTTTTGGTGTTGCAAAAGTTTTGGGTTTTTGGTTTTTCGTGAAACGTTTGCTTGTGAAACACGATTACCACGAGAGGTGAAAATGTGAATGTTAAGAAAAATAGAAAAACTTCAGAAAGTCTGAGAAACGCAGTGGACTTTTGATGAGCCTACCGCGTTGAGCTGTTGTCTGGGATTGGGACTGGCATGGCGGAGGATCAGGATTGACAGAAGTTTCTAGGTTGCTTGGTGCGGAAGACGCATCTTTTGGTGAGTGTACCTGTGCGGATGTGCCCGGTGAGGCTGGGGGCCGACCCTCGAAGAACGCCACCTTGAGACGATCAGTGGACACCGTTGTTCAGTGACCATTGTGGTCTAAGGTAAAGTGCTTCGGTGTTCTTCGAAGAACTCTAACTAGGTTGGTTTAAGGAAACTGGTGGGGACGACGCACGGCATCTCTGATAACAAATACGTATGTGCAGGTCAAGGGATCACTGTACATTTGCACATCTCTGTTCTGCTCACGAGAGAGGGAAGATGCGAAGTTTGACGGTGGCGAAATTAACTATTCTGGCAGCTTAAGTGTTGTGTCATAGTCTAGCTCTGCTGATGCGCACTGCAGGTCAGCTTTGATGCTGCTGCGGATACCCAGAAGTACCAATGAAATGTTTTCACTCCAGACAGGGTCTGAAGTGGCACAAAGGGAAGACTTAAACTGTAGACGAAAGCGTTCGACTAGGTCATTATCTGCAGGGTGGTGTGCCATCATATGGATACGCCGACAGCCAAGGAAGTTGCAGAATGTATCGTATTGTGAAGATGCGGAAATGTTCCAAGTCGGTAGTGATGGTGGATGGACATCCATAGTGGGACACCCAACGGTTCAAGAAGGCATGAACGACAGTTTCGGCTGTCCAGTCTGTTACGACGATGGATTCCGTACGTCTACTGAAGCGGTCGATGTACCTCAGTATGTATACAAGTCCGCGAGGAGGCTAAGGTCCTACAAGGTTTAAGCGTACGTGTGAGAATCGCGAATCCAGCACAGGGAATGCCCTGTGAGGACTGCGGGTGTGTTGATGTACCTTGGAGCGCTGACAGTGAACGAGTGCTCAAGCCCAGTTACGAATATCTGTTCATGCTTGTCCACACAAAACGCGCGGGGACCAATTTCAAAGATGCACTAATAGCAGCGTGAGAGAATGCTTGGACGGTGTCGGAGACTGTGCGTCTGAAAGGTGCCAGCACGACAGGTCTAGGACAATATGGTGGAATTGTCACAAGGGATAGTTCCGTCTTTGGTTTGGAGAGGAACAGGTTGCAGCTGTAGTGCGAGAGCGATGCACCGATATCAATGATGGGATCAATTGATGTCGACGAGCCGTTGCAGCGCCGGAGATTGGACATCTTTGGTCCTCTACCCTTGATTCGCTCAAGAAACAACTACATACTAGTGATAGTTGACCCCCTCAGTCGATGGGTAGAAGCCGTACCGATCAAAGGTCAGACAGGCGAACATATGGTACAGGTAATGGAATTCAGCGTGTCAACAAATTATAGAATACCAGACTCTACTTGGAATTGGACGCGTTCCAGCCGATATTGAACCAGTTGGGAATTCAGCGAAGTGTATATCACCATATCATTCATACATAAAGGAATGAAAAGTGGTTTAATTGAACTTTGAAAGCATGGATAAACGGTACGAAATTGGCGAGGGGAAAAGTGCTTGAAATTTGTTAGGCTCACTTACCACTTTCCCAAAACCTTCATGTTTGGGAAACCACTTTTCATTTAACCTACATGGCAGCCTAATCACACCCACCACGGGATCCGCGCCGACGTCAAAACTGCATTTGACGGCTAACCAGTGCGCATAAAAGCACGTGACAGCCATAGACGATTAAGAATGAACTACCTCGCATCCACTTAGATATACTTGTCGCTCCAAGGCGCAGCGGACACAACCGGAACAACCGGACAACGGACGTGCACGCTTCCGTTCATGGGCTCAAGGCTCGGCGCAGCCATCGTCGCAACCGCACTGCAATCTGAATTGAACTCACAGCCGTCATACAAGCACATAACTCTCTTGTATATATCATTATTACCTGTACAATATTAGCATTTATACTAGTGTCTAGTCTTCTGATTTTGTAACTAGTCTCCATCTAAGCGACATCAATAAGTTCTACTTGGGTATCGAACCAACGTGTAGTCGACCACCAAGGTTGTTCCATGCGAATTACAATTCAGTAGAGAACCAATTATTGCACTCGACACTTGCATAATGAATGCACGTGAGCGCGAACACACAACAGCGCATCACGAGGGACTGGAAGTGACAGTCAGATGAGCAGCCAAATTAAACAGGTACGGAATAAGAGAAGCTACGATGCCAGGTATGTAGCTCAGAGGACCATTCAGTAAGAGAACAAGTAAAGGAAAGAAGCAACGGTCGATCAAACGATTGCGGACCCGGTACGAGCAAGTTTAAGAACCAATGGGAATGTACGTACGCGGTAAATACACAAAAAGGTATCGAATACAAAATTGACAGGGGGACCGCGATACGCTGCGTAAATGCAGCTCTATTTTGGCCATGGTATACAATGGTAAGGCAAGTTCGAGCAGCGGTGGGTCTACTTACGCGGAAGGTAACCACCACACGGAAGAATGGAAAGCCACTAAAATGAGCGAAAAGCGAAATACACACGGTCATGGACGAGATCAGACGGAACAACGCATGTCCCACAAAACGAGCGGAGAGCGGATCGCGAGCGACGAACGGTAACGAGCTTGAGCCAAGGAGAACAGATAAGATATTTCTCGAAAGGTCCATAAATCAAACGAGACACATTTATTAGTGCATCCAGGCGGAACGTCAAGCCGAATAACGCAACCGCGATCAAGCAAGTCAAGAGCCTTAGAATAACTCCAAAGGTCAGAATGCGATTTACAGAGGCGATGATGCGGGTTACACAGGCAGCCAAGCACTCCCAAGTTGGAGTGAAACTACTCACAAATGTGACATATAATTCGCCATATATATTGCGTTGCGGGACGGAAACATGACTGATATGTGCGCGGGTGCGTGACGGCTAGGTTAACCGTGCTCGCTCTCGATTAAGATCGTGCTTTCTTGCCGCTTCGTTCTGCCCACTTTCTGTCAGACCTAGGGCGGTTATTCCAGCTCCCTAAACTTCAGCAAACTTGCAAGTGATATCTTGACTAAAGTAATGCAGATTCGGTACTTATTATTCAGCTGCTATCGCTGAAGTAAACCAGACTTAATGCGCATAAAATCAATTTAAGGCCTTAGTTAGAATACTGTTGCGTTATGTTCAGCAATCGACGCAAATGGGAATTAAAGGCCATATAGGGCGTTCATCATGCTTTCACCTAACGCATATTCAGTTACTCTTCACTTATTCCTTATAAAGACAAATCTGAGGATATGAAATTAGGCTTTTACTGTTGGTAGATTACATTTAAATTTCAGCCTCCTGCAAAAAATTGTGTGGAGATATTCCATAATGAACACCGGTCCTCGAAATTTCGGTTGGGAATCAGATATGACGTATGCGACACGCAATGTATGATTGCGGTGCCTTCATTCAAGACCGCAGTTAGAGAGAAATTTCATCATACAATGTTCGTCCTGATATGGAATGGGCTGTCTAGTAGCATATGATGTACAAAAAATTTAGGAGAATTCAGCAAAATGATCAAGGTTTCCCTGACACTATCGAAAGTGAAACAGTTCATAAGTCTGTGAATAAACAATGATAGAATGTTTGAGGAAAGAGCAGGGGAATCCTATGTGCTAGAGGGAAACCTTTCAGCAAAAATAGAAGAGGAATATAATAAAATGAAGCAAAATATTGCAGGTATTTGGTGAGCTCCTTTCACATCCCCTTAACGCAACTGCGCTGGCTTCATAACATTAGTCTAACACTGCGTTTATTTCCTTGTTCACTCAAAATGTAGTGTCAGTTAGCTTAGTACACTCATTCACCGATTCCTTACATTTTTTTGCATCCGCTGAGACATCCTTAATGGATCTGTAGTTTGCAATCCTTTGTCTCTCTTTCTTCCCATTCTGACCGCTTCAGTTGGTCGCAATTAGAAAGCATGCCCCTATAACTGCAGTTATCTTATAAACCATATTTGTATTACTTTTGCTACTCTTTATTCCTCACAAAACCCTGGCCAGGGTGGAAAATCCTTGCTCTCAAAATCTCTGTAACATCAGCGTTATTCGCCAAGTATTTCGGGAAGCTAATAGTCGGCCTTTTCATAATTGACGGTTATTATTATTATTGTTATTAATCCATCCTATTTTATATTATTCCTAAGTCCATTTCTTGACATGACAGGGCTGAGCTCTTGAGGTGGCGGCGTGAAGCGTCTAAACCAATGAATAAGCCAATGCAAGGCGTATTACCCAACTGGCTTATCGGCTTGATTGATCCGGAACCAATGGCACTCATCTTCCTAACATAGAAAATAGAAGTGCCATGCTCAAAAGAAACCAATGATGAACCAGGCTGGGTTGTCTGGTCGCCAACAAAGTATGCATAAAAGCAGCTTTAAAATATGATAAACAGGTGATGGCTTACTTGCTATTTTGCCACACCGGCACAGACCGATGGAGCATAGAACTGCTGGTAAAACCTTTCGTGAGAAAATCCTGCATGGAAGCAACTCCTATGGAGACGGTTCCATGGATAGCTGTATTACTTTACTTGAACATTTGGTTACATCTGCATTTGTTCTCCTACCCAGTTCCATAATTTCGCTAATACACTCAACCTACCAATCGCTTAAAAAACCGTTTGGGATCCATGGTATGAAACGTGAAGTATTACCTGTTTCACGCGGTCTAGTTATACCTATTGATCAGACCACTCAGTAGGACTTTGCCTCGCACCGCCGAGGAATAATTACGTTTATATATTTATTTTATACCACCATCGGAGCCGACCCATGGACGACCGAAACCAAGCAGATTGTTGGTTGTACTTGAGCTTGCCCGATACACCCGGACCCGCAAGTGTCCTCACCCAGTCTTTGGCTCAAGAGACTTGCAGCTAGCTAGCGTGATGTGGTAACGGTCCGGTTTTGCGAAGAAACGGCCGCCAATTATGTGTTAAACTACAGCCTTGGGGACCAGAAATTGATCTAACTTCTAAACAGTGATGACTTTGAGGGTATTCGGGTGGTCTCAGTGCTGGCTGATTTGGCTGCAGACTTTTCATCATTACGCTAGACGACAGCATCAGTGCGATTTATGCGAGACACTTACAGAACCAAGTGATTAATGATCACCTATTGTTTAACATCAATAAAAAGACCGACGCATGAACAAACATCAGAAAGTTATAAAGGGGCAATCATTCTAGCCTACATCCACGTTGTCTCTGAGATGGCGCAGACTCCTACTACGTTTCGGAATCAGAGTTGCTCACAAGCCGACAGGAACTATTCGAGGCAATCTCTTCAATGGTAAGGACGGCCTTGGCAAGGAAGAAACAAGCGGTGTGATTTTCAAAATCCAATGCAAAAATTCCAACAAATACCATGTGGGCCAGATAGGAAGAAAGCTCGGCACTAAGCTACATGAATAGAGCCTAGCCACCCGCCGACATGACCAACACTCCATGAGATCGGTACTAATGGACACCGAGAATAAGCAATTTGCTTTGGAGAATGTCAGGATCATAAGCAGGGCAAAAAGTCGAAAAGCAAGCGAGTTCATAGAAGCCTGGTACTCGGGGATGAACTTAATCAATATACACTTAGATCTAAATACTGCCTATGAAACACAAAGGGTCAAATCAATGCTCGGCCCCAGATCAACAGGACAAAGGAAGGTCATTGAGGCGGACTCTAGCCAACAGTGCGCAAGAGCTGACTACACGGTCAGCGCACGTGGACCAATAGACTCCTGACTTTCGAATGAGTAAGCGATCAGTAACCACTTGGATCTGTAAGTGGCCCGCATAAATCGCACTGATGATATCGTTTAGCCTGATGCTGAAACGTCTGCAGCCACATCAGCCAGCTTGGAGACAATCCGCATACCCCCATCCGCATCTCGAGCTACAAATATTCTCACGGATTTCTAATGATGATGACCCAGGATGTTTCTCCCTGCCTCTCATTGGGCCATAGAGGTTTCAAGTCATCCTACCACATTAAAGTTTAGTCTTGCTCTGAAACTACGCCATAAGTATCTATTGTGATGTTTCGCAAAATGCTGACTATGGATTTTAGGCTTATCGTTAACTGCTACATCCAGGGTTCAAGTCCTAGCTGCGCGTAGCCCCACAGCAGGACCTCCAGTAGGGATAAAAATGGTCTTGGAGTGTAGCTCTGCTGTACTTGAGTGCACATTGCAAATTCACAGTGAGCATAGAAGTACTTCTCACATCTGCTGCCTTTCGGACAGGCTTTTAAGCCACAGAATTTGGTTTACGACCATAATCATTCTCCTGTCCAAGTCTGGGCGCTCCAGCAGTACCTAAACGCACGTACAGCCATGACTATTGCTTCAAACTTCATCTACATCCTGGATCGATTATCTCACAGCTTATCAACGGCCGCGTTTCCTGCTCCATACAACACGGCGAAGAAGCGCAAATATGTTACTGCTGGCGCCCCCTTTCCTTATCAGCTGTTTCTCTTACCCCCTTCTCAAGCCCATTATTAGCCTACCTTCTATACTTCCCAGTTTTACTGACAGCAACCGCAATGCCACTGGACCATACCATCTGCAGTTATCTTCCCGCACCACCCACCGGATGCCCGTCGCCAATAACTCTTGCTAAGGCCACGCTGTCCCGTTTCCCTTTTGGCCTTCAACGTTCGCTCTCTAAGACAAATAGGTCACCAGGCTGCCCTCACACACACGCTGGACACGCTGCGTATTGGCGTGTGTTGCGTATCCGAAACTAGGATCAATCGCCCACACAGTGTTGTTGAGTCAACTGCGCCCGGCTTGTCATCCTGCTATAGGTTGCACGCATCCAGAGACGTTCATGCGGTGATCACTGGTAAAGCTCGGGTAGTCATTGTCCTCAGCTCCAAGACTGAGTCATCACTGGTTGATTGCTTACCCGTGAGTAGTCTTTTGGTGCAGCCTATTTGCTAATATCAACTAAGGTTTATTCACTAAGTAATACTACCGACTGCAGTTCTGATGCTACTAAGGACAGCTTCCACGAACTGAACAAGCTGCTTCGCAGTATCACCAGTTCAGATATCGTTATTGCTGCAGGGGGTATGAATGCGTAAGTAGATCGCCCAGGATCTGCGGTAGCTTAGCTAGGTGATAATTGTATGTTTAGCTCTGAACGGACGGACGACGGTGAGCGTATCTTACAGCTGTGTACTGAGCACCAGCGGTTGCATAATAGCTTCCCTTTTAGTCACAGTGGGTGCCGAAGTGCCACGTGGCGTCCTCCTGTGGCTGACCAGTGATGGACCCAACTAGATTACATTGCCATCAGTTAAGGTGGATTGGTTCCATCCTGGATCGCCGCTCGTATTGTAGTGCTTGCGTCGGCTCTGATCGTGACTTGAAACGCCGTCTGTTTGCTATGAACTTTACCGAGAGGTGCACCAAGCGTCTCCCTCGACTGACAACTGAGATATTTCCTCAAAGCAGTGAAAAGACAAGATACGATGTGACAATATTTCGCTTGCGCTCATCAGTCACCAACACAATGTAAGCGGAATGGTTGGCGGCATCCGGTTTCGGATTTGCATGTCAATGTGGCTAGCCACAGGACGCCTGCGCCTACAGAGGGACCATGTGCGGTTTGCGCTGCACCACCCACAGCTCCAACCACACACCCCATATCCAGTGTAAACCCAAAGGAATAAGACCGGGAGGCATGCGGATGGGAGCCACGTTTCATCAACGGAGCCGGCCCACACTCCTTCATAGGTAAACACAAGCACGCTGTATTTGGCAATCAAGCGCACACTAGGCGGTGGCTGAACCGTAGTCCGCTCCACACTGAGTGCATGGAACCACTCTTGGAGTCTAGCACGGCCACAAGAACCGTGCACTCCGTCCCCTCCAGCAACGACCAAGTGTCTCCTGGAGCCAGATGGATGAGGTAGTGGGTACTAGACAGGTAGGCACCTTGTCAACATGCACATCAAGCGCAGCCACATCGGGGATATCAAGCAACAGCCAATCACTCGAAACTACGGTATCAAATGAAATAATTCGAGTAATGCATAGAGAAACGGTGACATAAGTCTTCGCTAGATCAGCATTGAAGTAATTTAGTTAACAACGAATCCGCGATAAGGAACAAAGTCCACAAATTACTTAAAAATGCTACAAATGCAACAAAGTTACCGAACATAAGCGCAATTATCGTAAGCCACGTGGCCAGTTAATAGAAGATTATGCAGGTAAGCAGAAGAAACCAAATAAAGTGGAATGAAATATAAATCCAGCTTAAAAAGACCTAGTTTACGTATAAGTTGGTTTAGCCCAACAACGACTTCTACCGCCAACTGACCCAGCTCCTTCGCCACAGAAGAAGCACGGACACTGTTGTGCTGGCGGGGGATATGAACGCACAAAACATTTTGTAAACTTAAGAAGCCTATTTGCTTTTATCATGCATGCCATGTTCCCTCTCCGGCATCAACCCACTTCCACCGACCCTTGCCCAACCCATCTGAGTTCCTCGTTCCAGAAACTCAACCGCCGGAACTGCCAAGGCCTCTTTGAGTGACACGCCAACCGGCTCAACGCAACCCCCGAGCGACTCGCCAGCCGACCCAAGACCTCCTTCTTGACTCAAGGAACATTCAGTCGCCCTCGGCCGCAGACAGCCACGAACGGGTTGGTCACTAAACGCATAGCTAGGCGTTGCCGACGAGGACGCCAGATTTCTTCGTGAGACGAGGACGCCGGGATTTCATCGTGGGACGAGGACCGTGGACTGGAGTGCGGTGGGAGGAGTGACACCTCCCAAGCGCACCGTTGGGCCTGCAGTAAAGGGAAGGTTCTGTCGGCCTTTTTTCTGGACTAGGCAGTTTTTTTGGCAATCCAACCAGCCCGCCCCGACGGCCCACCGATGATGCACTATGGTCCACACGATCGTCATAAATAATTAATAACAAAAGCCTGGACCCACCGAACTCTGCTACACACCCCATTTTGGAAACCCTCACTCAAGCTCATGCAACTATTCGCACCCATCCTCACCTTCTGTTTTCCCCCACTAACAGCTCCATCGGAGGCTTCCATCCTTCAGTCTTCTAAGGGAGGTTCTTGTAGTGTATCGGAAAAAACGCTCTTTCAGTATTTTGCAACATTGGATTTTACGGTTGTTTTAACCTTCAAAACGTCCACTTGTTTTACTGACTGCACATCCGTGGACACAAAGCGTTTTGGTGAGTACCTTGCTGCACCGTTTCTCGCTCTGGCTGATTCGCTTCCTATTTTTGTAGCCTGCACAATATACCTTGGGTTCAGTCGCCTCCGACTTCTATACTGTCTCGTATTTAACACGTCTTACGTATCATTGCTTACCGACTATTATCCCAGGCTCCGCTCAATACTGTTAATCTATTGTGTCCAGCCCCCAGCTCGGATGGAAGAAAGAAAAGAGGCGTGCAAGGTAGACATTGGGTGCGATGACCAGCGTATTTTCGGTGGGTTGAAATCGCCGGCAATAACCTTCTGGCTGTGTGGCAACTCTAATGCGAAGTCAAATGCAGAAGTGATGTTGGTGCTACTTACGTTGGACGCTTCCGGTGGGTTGTAGATACATGCGAGCAGTGTGTAAGATGAGACACCCGCAACTGACAGCCAAATAGATTCAAGGATATTTTCCAATTTTGAGTGGTCCATAGGTTTAGCTGTAAATGTTTTGCGTAGGTATATGATACATCCTTCACCTTTTCTCTCGCAGCGATCTTTTCGAAATAGGTGGTAGTTTGGAATCATCAGAGTAGAGTCAAATATATCTGAAGAACACCATGTTTCAGTGACGGGGATCGCTTGTGGGTCATTGAACTGCGCAATTGTGTTTATAAAATGAAGTTTGATGATTATGGACCTGGCATGAAAATGTACTAACTATTGGGGAATGATCGCTGTCCGTTGTGTGATCGTCTGAATCGTTGCGTTCGACCATGGTGCACATAGTAGGTAAGTGGGGGCATGGTGGGTCCGAGTTACCCATTAGAACCTTTGTTGATAAGGGTAGCGTGTCATGTGTGGATATCTAGACAGTTGGGGGCACGACGGGGACCGAAGTATTGTGCTTAGGTTGCAGTTGGTTTGACAATGGACTAGCTTTGTCATCTGAACAAATTAGAAGAAGAGTGGGATCAAGGTGTTGACTTTCGCCGGATGTATCTGAGATGGGGATCGGTGCGAGTCCATTATCGTCGCCGCTAAAAATATGGCTATTGGAAGAAGCCGCTTGAGAGGCCGAATATAGAAAAGAGCGGGTGGTAACATAGTCCTACTGGTCGACGTCCTTCCACTATCTGTGCACTTCCAGTGATTGTTGTGGAGTGTGGGATGATAATTAGGCGTAGCCAAGAGACAGTGGTTATTGGCCTCATTCAACATGGAAGGTTGTTTGCCCTGGTGGTTGTAGGAGGTTGGTTGATAGGACATTTTGGGTGCCACCGAGTATTTAGTATCAATACGTTTTTTAAAGACACAGGTCCCTTGATTGGAAAAGTCGTCATAGGGCGACAGTGAACTATGAATTACATCAGGTTGTCTATCCTTAGACGTGTCTTGTTGGTTTAGACCGGGTTGTGATATATTCAACCAGTTGTCATTACTCCACTGTTCCAAGCACTTAGACTTTCCTTTAATCCCTGTGCATGAGGAGTTCTATATAATGGGAATGTTGTTGTCAGGATTAGGAGAACCCGCTTTATCCGTTCGTTGTGTAGAGGGTGTTTCAGTAGAGCAAGGAAAGACAGCTTTGGAGCTAGTTGACAACGTCGTTAGATTATCGATGTCCAAATCAAAGCATCTAGTATCCACCTTGGATGCACTCGTCTTCTGGAAGTTTGACTGAGATTTCTCGAAGAGCCTGATTATTTTTTCCGGTGTTCATTGCACAATGCCAAGTTCGGACGTTTGTAGGGTTGTCCAATCTAGTTTACCCAAAATGCCGTTACATTGGGTGCACTGGCCTAGGAAGGGTCAACAATGGAGGAATCATTGCGAGATTTCCTCGCTCAAAAATTAGAAAATGATTAGATAACAAGGTCTCGGTGTCTTGTTTTTTAAACGTTGGCATTTGCTGTCAACGTTAGACATGTTACAAGCTTTCAGTATCATTAATTCTACTTTATCCAGACAGCCAGTCCGGAACATTAAAAACGATCACATTTTTGCTCTACATATTCGTTCGTGCACTTCAGAGGAAACAGAGGCAATTAATTACATTGCTTTTCCCATTATAACGGGATCAGTGCCCTTTGGGATTGTCTGCTGTGGAAAGGTGTGCCTGATAAATATGTAAATATTATCAAAGCGCTGTACGCGCATAGTTCGGGTAGGGTGAGGGTTTATGGCAAACTCTCGCCACCCTTTAGTATCACCAGCGGTGTGAGACAAGGATGCCCGCTGTCACCTTTCCTCTTCAACTTCGCTATTGATGAAGTCATGGAAACAGCGTTCGCTGGACACGACCTAGAAGGTGTGGAGCTACTTCCTGGTGAGCGACTTCTTGACCTGGAGTATGCGGACGATATTGCCCTAATCTGTGACAGCCCCCAAACATGCCAAAGAGCACTGGACCGATTAGCACTGGCTGTCAATCGTTTTGGGCAATGCTTTGCTCCATCGAAATGCAAAGTACTTCTTCAAGATTGGCAGGGACCCAACCCTGCGCTAACGCTTGGTGCTGATCTGCTAGAAGTCGTTCAGGAATTCAAGTACCTGGGCAGCTATATTAGCACCCGTGGGATTGAAGATGAGGTTACGAACCGCATAACAAAAGCTCGAGATGCCTTTGCCAATCTCCGTCACCTGTGGCGCAGACGCAACATTACTCTCGCCCTGAAGGGCTGAGTTTACAACGCAGCTGTCCGTTCAACGCTCCTATATGGTTGTGAAACCTGGCCCATCAGGTCGGCAGACATGAAGAGGCTCGTCACATTCGATCATCGCTGCCTTCGCAGCTTAGCTCATGTCTGGTGGGAACACCGCGTGAGGAATGAGCGTGTTCGACGTCGCGTATTTGGTGCAGGAAGAGCGAGTGAACCACTCAGCACGATTATATCACGCACCAGGTTCCGATGGCTGGGCCACGTGTTGCGCATGCCAGCACACCGACTCCTGCGACGTGCATTGTTTGCGCGTTGTGGGTGCGGTTGGAAGAGGAGGAGGAGAGGCCAAGTGATGACTTGGTCGAGAGAAATGAAAACCCTCACTTCGAAGTTGGCGTCGGTTGGTGCATCCCGACTGCCTGGCTGGGGTCCTAAGGACAGTGAACACGTATGGTTGGACACACTTGCTGATATGGCTAGGAGCCGGCACCAATGTCGTTTGTGTTGTGATTTCCTTTGTCCATCCCCCTCCTGTTTAGTATCCCCCTCCAATCACGATCTCACCTGTTAGGCATAATACGATTCTCTTTTACGGCAGCCAGCTGTTAGCTCTCCGGAACGATGTCCATCCGTTACTGGGGACTCAGCGGGCGTGCCACTGTCTTCCTTTTCTTTTCTCTTGTATTGCGGCACAATAGCAGAGGTGTTTTCCACCTCCAGCTAACGTGTAATGATGATGATGAGTCTTCTCCAGTGGGTTATTGATGTAGTCAAACGCAATCAGGTGATCTTTGGGGGGGTTCAAAGAGTGCCAGTGTTTTTCTCATTTCATTAAGTTGTGATTCTAAAGAAAGCAATTTATCACTTAGTTCTGCGATGAATATAGTTTTAGCCGAGGAACAGCTTCGCTGTTCTTTTGGGGTCTCGCTTTCTATTCCCTTTGCTGGTGGCGTGGAAAGTACACTACGCTTAGCTTGCTGAATACGACGAGACTTCAGTGGGGCCATCGCGATCTAGGCTTGTCGAAGTTCAGACTCAAGCGCCAAGGTAATATAATGATACAATAAAAACCAACCTTGTGTGATTTCTCGCAGTTGGAGTTTGATAAGTGGGTTAGATTCCACGGCTACGTTTGTCGATAATAGCCACGATTCAACGAACGTGTCCAGACGTGCAACCAATCCAAGATGGCGGACGCAGACGGCAGTGGAGCTAAACAATGAGAACACCGACATTACCCAGAGGACAACCACCAAATTCATACAGATTGAAGAATACACCAAAGGAAGAATATTGGTGTACAATTCACACAGAAAAATCACGTATAACAGAGTAATCCGGAAGAAAAACTGGAATCTAGCACGGTAATCCAAAAATCCGCGGCGTCCGCTGGTACGTCCAACAATAGACAACAATGGACATCTGTTGGTTTTCGGGTAGAAATTGAATTTACCACCACGGTCTCTGACGTTACTTGTCTCCGCTGCAACATTTGTGGGTGACTTTTTAACTTGACCAGACGCTGACGCTCTGCGGTGACGCCCTGAATGGTGAAAGCTGCTGATGAGTCCAGTTTGGATAACAGACTTGTTCTGATTTATGCGTCAGCTGCAGAGGTTAAGCCAGATACAAAATGAGTGGTTAGAACTGATCATCCGTAAGTTGTTTCAGCTTGAAACGTTCAGGTGAATGGTTCACTCTGCCCGAGTATGAAACCTAATCCTCGTATTGATTCTTAACCAGCTTCAAACACTGAGAACGGATGTTGAAAATTGTGAACCTTTCACCAAAAATGGAATTGAGAACATCTATAGTCTCCTGGAAATTGCACTCGCAGGAATCTTTGGGTAGAATGAAATTACAGTACTGGCTGGGTTCATTTGCGCCCAGCTTCCATAGCACCGCTAGTACTTTGGCCGCATTATCAAGTGTGATCGCGTCGACCAGAAAGATGTCTTCATACCGCCTGTGCCACCTTGCGGATATGATGCCATTCTCTGCGTCATATTGGAAATCATGCATTCCGTTTGTAAGCGCTACAGTTTAAGTGGACTCGGTTTTCTCTGTGGTGCATGTTAGGTTTAGACATGATAGTTTCTCAGTGAGTGCTTGGAATAAAAATCTCTATTTGTTCTTGTTGAAGCATTGCCTGCTGTTACTACTGAATGCAATCATGCTGTTGGTGTAGTAATTGGGTTAGCCGTGAATGATCGGCCATCATCGTCAGTGTTATAATGGCGGTTAATGGCACGTTGAGCCGTCAGAACAAGGGCTTTCACCACACTGGACAGTGTATTGACCCGATCTCAAGTCACATGACACAGGCAAGACAGCCGACAATATACGTTGAGGTGAGTGTGTGTCAGACAGGTGGCGGCTTGATACCTATGAACCAAAGTACGCTAGTGGGTGAGAGTGAATTTCACGGTCAGGTGTGTGGGACGACACTGTACTTCTAAGGCACCAGACTGCCCGGTGTAACCCAACTACAAGGGGGACGGTACCCAGCTGATGAAGGCGATACTTCAATCTGAGCTAATGGCACCGCTTATATTGGATAACTGGTCTGAATACCGCAAGAAGCTACCTACTGAAAGTAAGATAAAGGCAGCAGGTACACAGCCACGAATGGCTAACAACTAATTGTGGATAACCAAACTAGTGAATCTGCCTCTCATAGTTCTGTGCAGGGATGGATTTAATGGTAACCTCAGCATCTGAGAGAAGACCATCATGTCCAAGACAGATGAGAGTAGTTGTGTAATCCAACAGCACTTCCAAGGCAAACGACTCCTTAAAAAGCTTCTAATGACCTACTCCTAATCAGTCTGCACAATCTCCATTCTTGGTGTAACATCTAAGGATTCATTTTGGTTACTAACAAAGTGATATGCTTGTTTATTAACTCAGAAGGCCTTATTCGTAAGTTGGTCGAACATCTTCACTGGCAGAATTCCGCGTCACGAGATATCATAATGATCACCGAAAGGTGGCTTAGTTGTGAAAGTACCGATGATGGAATCGCTCCACCCGGTTTGTCACTTCTACGGAACGACAGAACTGGTAGGGGAGAAAGTGTGATCATTTATTACAAAAGTAACCTTCACTGTGAACTCACAGATGATCCTAAAACGTATGTCACTGACCGCCTTTCGTGTAAACTGTGGTTGAAGGCTGACGCTACATGCTTCATGTCGGTAGTTTCCCGACCACTCACATCCGCTCCGGAGATGGACCACAGACTAATATCGGCATTTCGCATTGTGATAAATCAGAAATACACCCCTATCCTCATTACAGGTGGTTTCAACATTCCTGCTTTGGAAACTCCAACAACCGAGGCGAACAGTTAAAAACCTATACAACCACGCCACGAGCTGACCAGGTTCAGATCAGGGAATAAGCCAGCCATGGTAGATCTAGTGCTTGCCAGCGAGGAGCTCATGGTTAATGGACTTAATATATGCAGTTGCATGGGTCAAAGCAATCAGGTGCCTTTACTGTTTGCCACGCCGAATACCCCGATGCGGAGCACGTAAAGATGCAATCGATTAGGCATTATCATATTTTGTCCGCATTCGTTAAGAATGCTAGTTGAACATTCGTAACTGAATGCACCTCAGAGATAACCTGGGAAATATTCTTGAAAACCTTCACGTCACTAGCTGTGGAAGCATCAGAGCCAAATGCTCTCCACGGTCCCAACAAACAAAAATCCTTCCTGAGAAGCTGAGCAAGAAAATTTATGGCTCTGAGGGATCGAACAAAAACAATCTCAGCTCAGTAAAGTGGACAGCGTACGTAGCTCAGCGCAGTTACGCGCTACAGGTGGTACGTGAAGGTGTTATCACAACAACAGGAGCTAACGAAACGATTCTGTTCGAACTACAAGCCACGTTACTGACACGTGAACGGACTTCAAAAGGTGTAGCGCGGAATCCCTCCACTCACTACGATTGGTGTGTATACTCACAGCAAGACGCAGCCAAGACATTAAAGGCCCAGTACTTGCATATTTTCCAAGGGGTACGAGCCTCATACATTATACTTACTTCTGTCACCACATTATCAGTGTTATGCAACATCACATCCACAGCAGAAATGGTGCAACAAAGCTATTATCTTTGCTTGCACACAGCTCCCCTGGAGCGGATAACAATTACCCTAAAGCAGTGCAGGTAGCAGACATGTACATAGCCCAACCACTTGCCGGATTATTTTATTTTGCCTTGTCTGAACGAAACAGTTCCGTCAAGGTGGCAGCAAGTTATTATAATGTCCATTCACAAGGCACGAAGTAGGTCTGATACTGCTAATTACCGTCCGGTAACGCTTCTCCATGTGCTCACCAAAGTCTTGGAAGCGATCGTCGTGGACGTACTGATGGGCTACCTGGAAAGCTGCAGAGTCTTGGTGCCGGAGCAGCATGGATTTCGTAAATATCGATCATGTACCATGAATCTGTTGATAGTACGTGATCATTGGACCGAAACGGTCGACCGGGGGGACAGGAATCCGTTATTTACATGGACTTTTCGAAAGATTTGATCGCTTGTATCACTGAATCCTGCTGCACAAACTGCAGCTCCACGGTGTCGGCGATCCAGGGAAGGTAACTTTCTCGGTGAACGACAATTTGAAGCTGAACTCCGAACTTCTCTGTCCGACCAGATTCGAGTGGAATGCAGCGTACCGCCGCGTTCGATACTTGGACCTCGGTTGTTCTTGATTTTCATCAACGATCTAGCGAGAGCTGTCACCTCGAAATTGTTACTTTTCAGAGATGCCGTTAAAATTTGGCGGGCGATCTACGGAATGGATGACCACGAGATCCTCCAGCGCGACCTCCATGAGGCCTGGCATTGGTCGGTGAGAAATGTATTGCCATTCAATGTGGACAAGTGTCACGTTGTCCACATCCGCCATCGACACGCCTATCACTTCCAACTTGGGGCGCACGATCTACAGACAATCGCTCAGGAACGTGACTACGGTGCGCCGGTACAGGTCGATTTCGGTTGTCACGCACAGTCAGAAACGACTTTAAATGAAGTAACCAGCATTCCGGTCTCTTGTGCAGGGCATTCGTGTTTGGATTCCTCCATTTTCTCTCCGATGCTTGATACCTAAGTGTGCTCCAAGTCTACTACGCAATTCGGGCTTGGCAGCCTTGGCTAAAGCGTGACCTAGCAGCGCACGAAATTCCCTTACGTCGAGCAGCAAAATTTGTCATGAGGTTGCGCAACCTTCCGTACCAGCAACGACTAGACACTGGGAGTGCTCAGTGGACGCTACCGCCGGCTACGTGGAAACCTTATATTTGTCTACGAGATACTGAGCGACCCCACTCAAGTATGTCACCATCTCCTGAAATAACCCAAACACCAACAGAGGCGATATTCTGAAACTGAGACAACAACACAGTCGTCTCGGTTAACAATGAAATTACTTCTCCCGCCGGGTCTATCAACCCTGGAACACCCTTTCAAACTCAGCTGTCTGTGCCTCCCCGTTAGCTGTTTTCAACAAACGATTGGATATCAAATTTAACGCTCTTCACTTTGTTACTTGCATGGATACTCTGGATTTTTTCTGACTAACTAGCCACTTTTGAACTATGACCCTCAGTGACGCACGTACATTTGTGCAGAGGAGTGAACAATCTGCTTGTTGTTTGCTATGAGTATTGCTCTTTACAACTTTTTATTTGGTTTGGCCTGTATTATTTCACTCCCACACCCATCCCTCTTAACACAACAACTTTCTCGCTTTTTCCATACATATTTATTTTGTCCACTTAAATAATATTTAACTCATAATTTCTTCTATTACCGACATACGGGACATGTTAAGCCTGTGCTTTTTACCCGTTATAAACCGTTGTTCCATTGTTCCAATCATCTATCGACTGATTTGGGTGTGCCCTTGGGCCGTCTTATTTGGGTTGTTCTATGTTCGTTAGTGGTGTGTGGTAGACGATTGTTGACACGACTCATGTGCTGGATTACCTATAGTCGGACATAATCCAGGTGGCTGCGGATCACTTGGCTGCCTGACGGGTGCAGTTCAGAGGGGTGCCCGCGGAGGACACAAGTGTGGCGCGTTACTGAGTTGCTTCGGTTTCTTCTGATAGTTTGTGATCTATTTGCACCACTTAGTTTCACTTCCATTACTCTTATAGGGTCAGGAAAAAGAGGTGCACTCTTGTCCGTAAAGATCTAACAAACTTAGACTATTTTTCAGTGGGTTCGTCGCAGCTAGACTCAGCCAGACATGCACCACACATCCAGGAAAGCACAAGACAGCTGTTTCGTCTTATTGGGATTCTTTAGTAGCGCGCACCCGTCGAATACTACCGGAGTCGAACTCATGACCTTACTCTCACGATTCAGCAACATATGCCACGCAGCCATAGGTGATGGCAGCGGACCACCATAAGTGATGTCTAACTGCGATGTAGCGTTCCTCATCCTATACTACCACGCGTGTTGTGAACTTGCAGGGGATACTCCTGGCACACAGAGCGACAACTTCTTTTACAAGCCGTCACCAACCGAGGCGGTATATAATACTACTGATACATAATATGTCAGCTGTAGGCCGTAACGGCGCTTCGCTGCCGCACAAACACTACCAGTTGCGCGCGGACTGAGTATACCACAAGAAGGCTCACCGCTACGCGGATTCTAACTGGTAACCATATAGTTGCAAACCAAGAGCGCAGACCGCTTGGCTACCGGCCGACGGTGCGGTATATAAGCTGCTATAGCCATTACTGACTACTAGTAAATAGTAGGGG
Organism: Dicrocoelium dendriticum; assembly: GCA_944474145.2. NCBI lineage: Eukaryota > Metazoa > Platyhelminthes > Trematoda > Plagiorchiida > Dicrocoeliidae > Dicrocoelium > Dicrocoelium dendriticum. The sequence continues at coordinate 70,266,350 of OX104063.1, forward strand.
AAATGGCGTTTCTTGGAGAAACTTCGTCACAGCTATACCCAGCCAGCGAGCCACAACACACCCGAGAAAGTGCTGGATGGATGTCTGGTCCTATTGGGACTCGTCAGTAGCGCGCATCTACCAAAAGCTGGCGGATTCGAATCTATGGCACTACTCTTACGAATCAGTGATGTATGCCACTGAGCCATGGGTGATGGCGGCGGACCGCCACAACAGATATCTAACTAAAAATTAGGTTGTAGTGCTGGGTGTCAACAATGCCCGTCGTCAGTTCATAACACACAGGACAGTCTAAGCTGAGGGGCGGTATAACGCGGGTAGATATTAGTTGTGGCGGTCCGTTGCCAACACCCATGGCTGAGTAGTATATGTTGCTGACTCGTAAGCGTAAAGGCATGGATTCGACTCCGGTAGTATTCGGCAGGTGCGCGCTACCGTCGAGTCCCAATAGGACGAGAAGGCTGTCTAGCGTTTTCCTGGATGTGTGGTGGCTGTCTGGCTGCGTCTAGCTGCGACGAATCATCTCTAAAACAAAGTTACCTCCTACTACTCAATAATTACATCAACTCATCTTGCGACCCCTTTGCCGACTGAGTTGGTCTCGTAAGGTACTGAAATGGGTCATTATTGGCTGTGTTTTGATGTGACACCAACAAATTTACAAGCGTTTGGCTTGCATCTGGTGCTCACTGCTTAGTAACTGTTCCAGGGTGTAGCTATAGACGGTTTTAGTCGTGTCATCTTGCAGTGAGACGTGGCAATGGTCCACTAACCGCATTGCCAAAAGTCTGGTCGCGTGTTCGAGGAATTAATATTAAACAAGTGAATCGAACTGAAACAGAATTTCGTCTTTTAAACGGTACGTTATAAATGGAATGATTTCGGCGAATAGGCGGAATCTAGAGTCCGGGTAGGTTCTGATGATTTTGAAAAAAACGCTTTGTTTCCTAACGGTCATTTATACTTCAAACTCACCTCGAATCAAGAAAGGTTTTTTTAAGGAAGGGGGCACCCATTATTTTTCCTTGCATTGAGAATGGAACACTTTTAAGCACCCTACGTCTCTGGGTTGTAGATTCGTATGGACAGGCAGTACAGGCAAATCACTAAGCTTCGCATGTATTTCATCGGTAGGAATCTGAGAGTACTGGCCTACCCAGGGTGCTTTTCGAAAGATTTTTAATTCAAACGAACCATCCTTTGGTTACCACAGCAGAATATTTGTTAAGGGAAGGGTACTATCAGCATGCTCACAAGTGTATCTCACCGACGGGTGCGGGTTGTCTGATGGGCTTAGCCGATGAAACTAATCAGCGTGAGAGTCATAAACGATGAGCATGTCTTCTATCTAACGTGAGTAGTAATCAAGGGGTATAGTTGGTCCGCGTTCAACTTTTGAGAGAGAGAAATCTGCAAGAAGCGGCTATAAAAGTTACTCCATTGCAATTCCGTCTATTTCTTGACAGTATTTTCTATCTATCTCACATTACAACATCCTCGTGGTGTTGGCTGGGTGGATCGGGTTAATCTCGTTCCAGCAAATCATTTGGCAGCAATGTTCCAGGACGATGTGGGTTCCCGCGTTGCAAGCATTCTCTCTGTAAAAAGCCACAACTCTCTGTTTAACAACACTGCGAAGTGGCGAGTGACTGGACACTAAATACGGTCACTGCCTTTTGCTTATCCGGATGACCTTACACACTCCACGGACATCAGCCATCCAAGTATAAGGTTTCATTTGACTCCTCAACATGATGACCCTACCGTGCGTATTGACAAATACAGCGTCGAGTTTGCAATTTCAAGCTATACACCTACATCCATTCACGCACACAAATCCAATATGCTACTGGTATAATGGTAACATCACTGTATGTGTATCGGTCCTTCGTGTTCGTATCAACATGATTGTGCATATTCAGGCGTGTCTCGCATTGTCTAGAATAAATTATTATTTACTTACTTATTGAACTGGTAACACGGAATTAGATCTTACCCATTTCGCACAGATACACTAAGAACAGTATTCTTCTCTGCTAGGTACTGATATGTATAGCATTTCAACCAACGGGTCGCTCGTAAAGAGAAGTTTAAGACAAAGGACAGCAACAATTTGTCCCTCACTTTTGGTGTTCCACCTAGTTAATAAAAGCAAATATGTCACTGACAGTGGCTGTAAAACATTTGCGTGATAGTTTGGGTAGTCTCATGAGCCACTTGGCGACTGAAAGTGCAACGGACGTAGACGTAATGATCACCGAATGAAGTGGGATGTTAAGTTTAAGGCTTTTGACAAAGCAGAAGGGGTGGTGGTTTTAAGTTACAACGTATTAGTTGCTCCTCCAAGCAACTAACGATACTGATAAGGGAATTATGTCTGGAGGGATTAGTGAATGTGGCAATGCTTCCCATCTATATTCATCCCATAAGTCCTCGTCGCTCGTTTCTCCTAACATTTGCACCCCTAGTTTACCACAACGACACGGCGTACGCTCGCTGCATCTCTGTTTGCCTCCAGACCTTAGCAATATTCAATCTCTTATCCCTGTAGCTCTGGCTTTCACTTCCTCGTACACACCACTTACCTCTGCTGGTCAACGGGTCTATCTTCGATACTACAGCTCTGTGCCTATGGGTGTAGGACTTGATGAACGAGGTAATGTTGTCCATGAATCTCTCATTCTCGAGCCATTCTCGTATCTACTCTCACTGCTGTTTGCTAACTGCTATCAAGTAACTGCAACCCAAAAGCACCAGGTTCGGCAGACCAACAGTTTCTTTGAATTTCCTCTATGGGTTGACCACACTTCGTCATCACGGTGGGAAAATGTTTCATCGTGTACTATCCTCTCTTATTCTTGTTCGAGGCAGACTGAAAAGGCAGCTAAGAACGAAAACCAGTACCTCAGCCTTCTTCGCACAGCTTTCGGAAACTTTGACCCTTTAGTCTTTCCAAAAAATACTTAATGCGTACATGAGGCCGCACGCGGAATACGCTATCCAAGCTTGGCAACCCTGGCTTAAGCATCATCTCACCGCACTCGATGTTGCACAACGTAGGGCAAAGAAGAGTGTCAGAGATTTGACCAGCCTTCCCTATCCACTCAGGCTGAAGACCCTCAAAATATACAGTGGACGTTATCGGCGTCTAAGGAGTGATCTTATAATGGTGTACCAGCTCCTGAGAGACCCCAACCACCCATGCCATTCCCTTCTAATACTCAGTCAAAACACCTCGCTAAGAGGTCACCAGTTTAAGTTAGTCACGCAGTACAGCCGCCTGGAATGTCGGCGAAACTATTTCTCCCTTCGAGTGTTACAGTCTTGGAACGCCCTCCCCGAACATGTAATTAATGCACCCACCCTACCCCTTTTCAAAAAACGCCTTGACGATATTCTGTCACATTTACACTACGTGCTATAGTTCATGACCACCAGATGCTGGCACTAATGCACAATAGACAGGGGATAGTGCCATAATCCTACTCGAGAATGAGTCACTCCAAACGCCTTGCACTAAATTTGATAAACGCTACTACTATAGTAACTGGATTTCTGTATCCTGTCGACCCAAGATAATTGCACACGAGTAAGCGTTGTCCTTGCTATCTTTTTATTTTTCTCGCCTATGATGTGAACAATAACCACTCCCCTGTTGCTTTGTGTGCGTACATTCTCATTTCAAACTCCCTTTATACGACAATGCAGTTACATCTGTAAGCGCCCGAACTGACGACTCCATTATCCCTTCGCTATCTTTTTTTGTCACGCTATACACCCCACGGGACATGTAAAGCACCTGCTTTTTTACCCGTTATAAATCACTGTTCATTGCTTTCAGTGGTTTGCTTGTCATAGCTCACGGCATCAAAGCTGGCTCACCAATCTCGTCACCCTACCTCTGCTTGCTCGCGTATTTCTTCACTCCTCGTCAGTAACTAGTTTCCCATCCCGAACCTTTCATTGGCTATTTGCATCTATCCGTCCCCATATCCACTCTACTTCAAATGCGTAGTCTCAACTCCCTGCGACGAAGTCTACTCGTCTGGAATGTCGCTCCTGCTTTCTATCTGCTCGCCGACGATTGGGAAATAGCCGTATCAGTGTGTCATTGGATCCTTCACACATTTGGTCTCCTTTAACCCATTCCCCTTGTCCATTCCATATTCGTAAGCTCTTTTCCATTACTCACCCGGCCGTGGTCCGCTTGCATCTCTCGCTACCCTTAATCCATTTTTAGAACACGAGTATGTATGAGATATAATTAAGTTGCACATAATAGGAGCTCATCATCAGCAGTAAATCTGTTCGGACTTCACATATGAGATCAAATTTTGATTGTCTGCTCCTTGTTCGTTACTTGTTTTTCCGAGATTACCTGACATCTTCATCGGCACCAGAGAGACCCTCCTGCGATGTCGATTATTGAGGCATGAACGTTCTTTGAGGATCGTGGCTCTTGTCCTCATTAGGAACTCGGTTCCTTTTCCGGGATACGGTTGGACTCCGTATCTCTGCAAGAAGGAGTGCATCTTGGGCATTCGTTAGGAGAATCAACTAACCAATAGATCAATGAACCCTGCCTAGACTAAATTCCAACTTGCTTCCAGAAATTAAGTAGAATGGCCCCATTGGTTGAGTAAAAGAATGCTCCCGGACATAATAATACTATTATTGGTAAGTGTCTTCTTATTCCAACTTACACTTTTTCACTCTTACCGTCCCGTTTCAACTTCACTTATATCTCCCCAGTTTTCAACCCCCCGATTCTTGGCCCTCCCCCAACAGGCTTTGCTAGGCATTTATCTTCTAATTTCAACTCACATGTGAACGCGGAGCGTCACTCCTCTCCTGTCGACAAGCCCATGTCTAACCAAGCGGTCCATTCCAGTTCATCGGCTTCTATTTGGAGCCCTCGATTCCCCTTCAGATTGGCATGCCTCAATGTACGCACACTGCTACAAATCGGTTCACAGGCAGCACTTGCCCGAACATTGGAGACCCTCTCGATCGATATCTGTTGCTTATCAGAGACCCGCCTGCAAGACTCGAGCTCTGTGCTCACTCTGCGATCCCCTTCAGGTGACGCAAACAGTATTTTCTCAGTGTGCTTATCCGGTGACGATGCAGCTTCGAGCACCGGCCAGGCTGGTGTTGGCATTGCCCTGAGTCCCCGGGCTGAAGCTACTCTGGTTGATTGGATTCCAATCAGTAGCCGGATGTATGCGGTCCGATTGGCTGGCTCGTTTAAAGATTCAAAGTCGTGCGGGACTAATAGGTGTCTATTCATCAACGCTGCCTACGCGCCCACAAACTGTAGCGATGATTCGGTAAAGAACGACTTCTACCGCCAACTGACTCAGCTCCTTCGCCACAGAAGAAGCACGGACACTGTCGTACTGGAGGGGGATATGAACGCACAGGTTGGAAAGTTGTCCACTGATGAAATGCATCTGCGCGGTCAACACGGTGTAGGCTCCCGTAATGATAACGGTGAGCGGTTACTTCATTTGTGTGGATGCTCGCTTATTTCTTGCGAGCACTAATTTCCGACACAGCACCCGCCGGAGGGTGACTTGGCGCCAACCAGCCTCGAACCAGCCTTGGACGCAGATCGATCACATTGGTATCAGTTACCGCTGGAGAGGCTGCATCCAGAATTGTCGCTCGATTTGGAGCACATGTGTGGACACCGATCATGCACTTGTATGCGATGACGTGCGGATGCGCTTTGGCGGACCCCCACGAAGACGATGTGAGCGCATTGTCACCAGCCAACTGGCGAAACCAGCTGTTCTGAATGCGTATCGAAGTACGCTGACATGCGAGTTGAGTAATCGCTCACTGGAGACAATTGATGGTCACTAGTCACATGTTCGCCAGACCTTACTAGCAGCAGGCCAATCCTCATGTGGTATGTCTAATAGCCAACATGGACATTGGGTCTCTTCTCGGTCTCTGGAACTTATCGACGCTCGCCGGCATATCCCGGCTGGAAGCGAGCACGGTGAAACTCGCAAAAAGCTCCGAGCAAAACTTCGTGCTAGCCTGAAGAGAGACCGCGAATCCTGGTGGTCTCATCTTGCTTCGGAGATGCAAATGGCCGCTGCCCTTGGTAACCATCGTAAGTTATTCCGTCTGATACGGGAAACGGGCAGCAGGAGACCTGGTGTTAGTGAAACTATACGTGAAGAGAGTGGACAGCCTCTCCACAACTTATCAAAACGCTTAGAGCGTTGGGCCGAGCACTTTATAAGGTAATTTAATCGGTCAGAATGGTTAGATTTCTCGCCGGCCACTGATCGCCCCATTCCCTGGGCTGTCCTTTTAGATCCACTCTCTCGCTCAGAAGTCGAACGTGAGATCGAACTGTTGAAGTTAAATAAAGCCGCGGGAGCAGATGATCTTCCTCCAGCTCTCTTCAAATTCGGAGGCTCTGCACTTGTTGATGCTTTACATGAATTACTAGTGCAACTGTGGGAGCAGGAGACTGTCCCAACCGACTGGAGCCACTCGGTTATTGTTCCCATATTCAAAGGCGGCTCGCGCTCGGAATGCGGCAACCATAGAGGAATCAGTCTGATCCCCATGGCCTCCATAATTATTTAAAGACTGACTGGCGCTCGTGAAAGCCAGATTCGTGAGGAGCAAGCCGGGTTTCGTCGTGGCCGTGGCTGCATCAACCACATCTGCACCTTGCGTCAGTTGTTGGAGCACCGTCACACATATTGGCGGCCCACCGTAGTCGTGTTCCTCGACATCAAAGGTGCCTTCGATTCGGTTGATCGATGTGCCCTTTGGAATTGTTTACCCAGGAAAGGTGTGCCCGAGAAATATGTAAATATTATCCAAGCATTATATGCGCGTAGCACGGGCAGAGTGAGGGCTTACGGCAAGCTGTCGCCACCCTACAATATCTCCAGCGGTGTGAGACAAGGATGCCCGCTGTCACCTTTCCTATTCAACTTCGCTAGTGACGAAGCCATGGAGTTTGCATTTACAGGACATGACTTGGAACGTGTGAAGCTACTCCCAGGAGAATGACTTCTTGACTTGGAGTATGCAGACGACATGGCGGTCATCTGTGACGGCTCCCAGACATACCAAGCCGCGCTGGACAGATTAGCACTGGTTGTCCGTCAATTCGGGCTTCGCTTTGCACCATCGAATTGCAAAGCGTTCCTGCAAGATTGGCAGGGATTGCCTCCTGCGCTGAACCTTGGTGGGGAGCAGCTAGAAGTCGTTCAGAAATTCAATTACCTGGGAAGTTGTTTCAGCGCCCTTGGGATCAAAGACGAGATCACGAACCGTATAGCGAAAACACGAAGTGCTTTAGCTAACCTTCGCCACCTATGGCGGCGGCGCGACATCACTCTCGCCCTGAAGGGTGGAGTGTACAATGCAGCAGTACGTTCGACCCTACTGTGCGGTTGCGAAACCTGGCCCCTAAAATCGGCGGACATGAAGAGGCTAGTTACGTTCGACCATCGGTGCCTTCGCAGTTTGGCTCACATCTGGTGGGAACACCGCGTGAGTAACGAGCGTGTTCGACTCATTGTTTACGGCCCAGGAAAAGGAGCTGAACCGCTCAGCACCGTTATTTCCCGCACCAGGCTCCGATGGCTGGGCCACGTGTTATGCATAATAGTCCACCGACTCCCTCGACTTGCGTTGTTTGCGCGCCGGGGGTGTGGATGGAAGAAGAGGAGGGGTGGCCTAACGATGACTTGGTCCAGGGGAATGAAGTCCCTCACTTCGGAGCTAGCCTCGGTTGGAGCGTCTCGGCTCCCTGGTTGGGGCCCAAAATACGATGAACACGTTTGGCTGGATACACTTGCTGACATGGCAAGGAGCCGACCTCAGTGGCGTTCCTGCTGTGAGTTTCTTTGTCAATCACCATCGCTTTTAGCCTCCCCCTCCATCTACGATCTCATTTCGTTAGGTAAAACATAATAAAAATTTTTCTTTTTACCTAGTAGCTGGTTGGTAGCTTACCGGAATGATGCCTATCCGTTGCTGGTAGCTAAGCTGGCATGCAACTGTTGTATCTATTTTTTTCTTTGTGTATTGTATTATATGCGTGTTTGTATGTTTGTAAGTTTGTAAGTTTGTAAGTTCAATTGAATGTCTGCACAGTGGTATGCGAGCGAGGGTGCAGCTGAGTGGAGAGACCTCGGATGACTTTGCAGTTGTCTCTGGTGTGAAGCAAGGCTGTGTGTTAGCTCCTGCCCTGTTTAATATCTATCTTCATGCAATGTTGTCTTGTGCTTTTGATGCCGCTTGTGCTTACGGTGTTCGTGTGGAGCACCGTATTGATGGTGGGTTGCTGAACATCAGTCGTTTCGGTGCGAGAACTGTAGTCTGTGAGACAACTATCCGGATGTTGCTGTTTGCTGACGACTGTGCGTTGTTTGCACACAGCGCGGATGAGTTGCAACACATGACTAGTGCTCTGGCTTCGACAGCGGCCAAATTCGGGCTCACCATCAACACAAACAAAACTGTCTGTCTCTTTCAGCCTTCACCGGAGGTGCAACCTTCAATATTGCCGCAAATCAGCATTGGTGCTGAAGTGTTGGAAACCACCTCCAACTTCTGCTACCTTGGGAGTGTGATGTCGACTGATCAGCAGCTACACGTTGAGTTGCGTAATCGCGTGTCGAAGGCGGCAGCGGCATTCGGGAAGCTTGAGTACCGAGTGTGGAACAACCATCAGCTTTATCATTTGCACGAAGCTGATGGTGTACAAATCCATGGTACTGTCCGTTCTTCCATACGGCAGTGAAACGTGGACGATGTACCGGCGGGATGTGCCATATCTCGAGCGGTTCCATCAGCGGTGTCTGTGACGAATTTTGCGGATCGGTTGGGGCGCCAGAGTTGCATACACGGAAGTGTTGCGCCGAAGTGGGATGTATGCAGTGGATGGCATACTTTTACTGCGACACCTGAGATGGCTCGGTCACGTGAGCCGTATGGATTCGACGCGAATACCGAAACAACTTTTATACGGTCAGCTGAGTATAGGGAAGCGGCATGCTGGGAAACCAAAGTTACGTTACCAGGACATGATTAAAGTGAGCCTCACACGTTCTAATCTTGATTGCAGATCATGGGAATCGAAGGCGGTTGATCGGTGTGTATGACGCGATCTAATCACGAAGGCAGTTGCTGAAGTGCGGGAGAAAGCCCTCATGCATGCAGAGAAGAAGCGGCAAGTGCGGAAGCGGCAAGCACCGATGAATTGTACTCCATCGACATCGAGCGCATGGTGCTGTAGAACATGCGGTCGCGAGTGCCTTAGTCAAGCAGGCCTAGTGAGCCATGAGAGAGGTCACTCGGGACCACTGCCGAAGCGCCGACGGGTCCCGCAGTGAACGTAGGCAGCACCGGCGCAGCGTTTGTAGGCACGCTGAATTCGATTTACTAACCGCATGCTTGCATGCTAAGTCTCTTTATTTCATGTGGTGGGTTTACAGTTTGTGCCTTAATGCTTTTCTTTCTAATATAAATATCTCCCTGTACTCTTTTCCATTAACTTACACACCTCGCCTAAGCCAATTGTATTCAATTTCCGTAGCATATTTGTGTTCGTGGCATTCCGTGAACTATATTTCCTGACCTCGTGCACTTAGCTAGGATTTATTTGTAAACAACTTATTACATATGCTATTTAATGAAGGTTTATATCACCGTTTCCTTATACATTAATCGAGTGTTTCTCTTTCTCTTTCTCTCTCTCAAGTGATTGGCTGTTGTTTGATATCCCCGGTGTGGATGCGCTTGATGTGCATGTTGACAAGGTGCCTACCTGTCTATTACCCACTACCTCGTCCATACTGGCTCCAGGAGACAGTTGGTCGTTGCTGGAGGGGACGGGGTGCACGGTCCTTGTGGCCGTGTTAGGATCAAGGAGTGGTTCCATGCACTCAGTGTGGAGCGGACTACGGTCCAGCCACCGCCTTGTGTGCGTTTGATTCCCAAATACAGCGTGCTTGTGTTTGCCTGTGAAGGTGTGTGTGCCCGCTCCGTTGACGAAACGTGGCTCCCATCCGCATGCCTCCCGGTCTTATTCCTTCGGGTTTACACTGGATATGGGGTGTGTGGTTGGAGCTGTGGGTGGTGCAGCGCAAGCCACCCATGGTCCCTCTGTAGGCGCAGGCGTCCTGTGGCTTGCCACAGTGACAGGCAAATCCGAAACCGGATGCCGCCAACCATCTCCTTCATGTATTGCGGCACAATAGCGGAGGTGTTTTCCCATCTCTAGCTGACGTGTATGAATGATTATTGGTAAGTTAACCTTAAAAGAAAACAGAGAAGGTTCAAGGTCAGAAAGGACCTTTAACATCGGCAGTCTGCATCATGTCGTAATCAACTGTCCGGCGGCCATTACACTGTATCTGCGACTTTGGCCTTTCGATCGGACAGTCGGGGAGGGTTTTCTGGAGCATCCAGTCAAAGCGGCCTGGTGCGACCTTGGTGACCATAACAGATACGTAGTCTGACATGTAGATTATTATGCAGCACGACCCCTTGGTTAGCTTGGAGTGCATGACCTCGGGACTGGACGTCAAATCTTTTATCGCACCTCGATGGCCATTTGTGATTATTTTCTAGGATTGCATCTCGCAGCTCAGATACCATGGTGAATCCATGATGAATCGAAACTCAATCTTTCCATCTGCAAGCATAGCATTGAATTTCAAATATTTTTGAAGTCGGAAAGTGCTGTCGACTGCCCGCACTTTTTGATCTCCTAAATTATACTCATTCAAAAAGGTATACTTGAAGTATTTTATTGTAGATATATCTTTTCGGGCACAGAAACATGAACTCCATACTCGCGACGTTGTTGGAAATAGCTTCTTTTCTAATAAGTATGTATTTCAAAGTAGTATATGCCTGCCGAGAAGTATCGAAAAGAAATTTCTTCGCAATTACCTTTTTGACTGGTGAAAATAAGTGATCCAATCTGAATGTCTGTAAACTTCGTCTACTACGCAGTAGTACAAATTGATGTATGCACACACGCAAGTGTGCAGCTCGTCGGCCATCCCCTGTCTGTCGTGTTTTTTGATAGACACTAAGTTTATGGTTCCAGAACTAACCATCTAACTCGTAACATGGTGGCTTTCCTATTTATAATTTATTAATCCGCTGTTTAGGTTGTAGCCCAATATTCACCCGCCCAGGGTGCGTAGAGCAATTTTCTGCCTTGTCTTGATATAAACACTGCATATTTGACCTATAGGAAGTAACTGCTGCTAGCCAGTTCCAGGGTGTAATATGCAAAAGCGATGGCGCGAATAGAGCCTAGTTCTTTCAGGTGGCAGAGATGTACCCACTCCTCTTGAGGATGCATCACACTACATCGCTAGGGACTGGTTCGTATCGAATTGCTTAGGGGAAGAGATGCGCTGAGCGCTCCATATGCAGCTCTAAATTCGGGCTATTATTGGGACATGAAGCGTAAAACGATGGTGATGCGACACACAGCAGAAACAAGTGAATAACTTCTTTTTTGTGTAGGTTTGTCCTAGTTATGCACAGGCAGACAGCCACCACACATCCAGGAATAAATTCTTTATTCTCGGAAAATACAAAGCGCGTCTGTATGGGCATGATCAAGGTAAAGGTACAACCAAAAGTCGGGGAAGGTATAAAAATGGTGCAGTTTTGCCATTAGATTGGAGCAGTGAGTTTATACATATCTGTGTGTAGCTGTTATTCGTGTTTGAAAACGTGCCGCTGCACTTGTGATTGATCGCGTGGGCAGGGTGAGAAGGGATGAGTGATGTCCGTGGTGGGGTTGTGGTTGGCTGGGTCACCATGGGGCCGTGACTTTAGGTGGAGGCGAGTCACATCCGCCTCGTCGCAGTGCTGTTAAACAGACAATAGTGACTTGTTATAGGGAGAACGCTTGCCAGGTGAAAACCCATCACATCCTGGAATACTGCCCCAAACATTTGCTGTAACGGGTAGACCCGAACCACCCAGCTGGTGCCACGGGGAAGTCATAGTTGCGTTGTCGGTTAAGGAGCCTGTGATTGCTGACAAGCCATAAGCGAGTGACTGGACGCTTGAAAAGCAGGATCGCAAGTTCTGTACTTATGGATTGATTCAGGTATGTTGCGGTAATCATTTTCTTTCTTTCAAGGTTTTGTTTTCTAGATAGACCATAGCTGCGTTCAGGGGCGGGAAAGGTACGCTTAAGGAATAAATGCCGAGAAAGATGCACTCTCGTGTTTGTCTAGATGGTAAATTTGAAGTTCTGCTGTGAGTGGATCACGACGTGTAATCTCAAATAGGATCGCGATTCGCGTCAGTGAACCTTTGTCGACCCGATCATTAGAGTGGTGGGTGAAGCAATGGAACGATGGTATACTACGTGTTGTTCAATGTCACTGTCAAGTAGACAAAACCGGCTCCGACAATTTGTACCACTTGTCGTTATCTACGTGCACTCTTAACGGACTTTAAATTATCCTATACCACTCAATTCCTTATCGTGTGCTCTTTCCGTTAACGGAAAAACTGGAAGGATACTATCAGTTGCAGTTTGTGAAAACTGCAAGGCTTTTCCAATCATCCTGTAGTGTGGTTTTCTCTACGTATTTCAGCACACATCGCCCAAGTTCCACTCATCCGACACGGAATTACCAGCTCTATCCAGTAGATCGCCAAGCGTAGGAAGTATTCCAGCTCCTTATCACCTAAATCATCTTACCGGTTTTCGAGGTTTCTCACCTAGCTGTCCGCATCTGCTGACCAGTTTTATCAGTTGACGGCAATCTATCTACTCTACAGTCCTCTCAACCGTGCCATATCGCGAACAGCGCTCCGGTCATTAAACAGGATCAAAACGCACAACAGCAATCACCTGACAGTGCGAGGTTTAGACCGGCGTGTGAACTGAAACCAGCGTGCGTACGTTTCAAGTCCGGGCAGGTTGGTTTTACCGAGTTCTGTCTCACTCCACAGGGCAGTGTGCGACCAAGAAACGAAGTGTCCGCCTCCACCCTTCTGACTACGGTACGCAACCGGCTAGTCAGAAAGGTACGCAACATCAACTAGCCTATTGTGTAAGGTAGCAAAACTATGCCAAGTAGCAGAAAGCAGGTAGATGCGAATCCATGAGGGCTCCACTCGAAGGGTAAATGTAGATCCGCTGAATGCAACCGACTAGTCTAATTTGGTGCACCTTGCACACTGTTTCAGATGGTACCATCCAAAATGTGCACATCTTTCCAAACAACATGTGAGAGCTCGAAACAGCACCCAAGAAGATACCAGGTTTTGTACTGCGTGTTCGACCATCCCATAAGTCAAATGTATACTTCTCTTAGTCCAAAAGTGTGAGCGGTTAACAGAGAAGTTGAACAACGAACGAACGCTGAGATTACATCACTGGAAGCGAGGATGTACCATGATAACACATTGGCTTCAAAGAGAAGCACTGGTGCAAAATTTACTTGCCTAGAACCGCTAGTGACAATGTCACGTTTGCCGTTCTCTTCTTCAGTTGTGGAATAGCGCTAGGCGAAAAGTGACCGTAGCTCTGATGAACAAGCAGTACTCAGAACCCCGAAAATCAGACACCACTCGAAACCCGTGATCGATCAAATTCAGCCGGTCTTGGCAACTTGTATCATTAAGAAGGATGGGACAGCCGAATCCGAGTCTACTGCATCTGCAACCTAAGGGTCTCTGGTCGAGTTCAAATCCCCTGAAACTCCAGTCACATATGCAGAGATCGCTGCAAAAGTCGCTCGGAATGCTGCCTTTAGCAGTTCCACTGTTGTAAACACCGCTAACGCCAATAGAGAGACAAACGGTGGACCATCATCACTTGGCATAAATCCAGGCCCAACAATCACCCAAGGTAGCAGTTCAACAAAAAAGGGCTCAAATAATTACTCCCTGACTGTCGTGTGCACCAATGTCTCTGAATCTACCGCCATCACATTGCGGGGTAAGTTGTCTGACGACCAAGACCAGTGGAACACACTGTGCATTTTAATGAACGTAAAAGCCAAATCCACAAACCTAGTGAGAGTTACTCGTCACCCGAACTCTGCACCCTATGGCGAACCCAGAATTATTAGGGTAACACTGGAATCGGCCATTGATGTAGAAAACGTTTTACGCTCTGCAAGTGCGCTGCGACACGGGTCTTAAATAAATAAAGAAACAAACGGTATATTTCTCGACATGCGAGACACAGGTAAAATACCAGCCTGATCATTTGTCCAACAAAGTTGGATAGTGGAGGGATTTTTCAAGTTCTGTTATGTTCTCATTAAAGTGTTTGAGGTGCTCAATCATTTAAAAGTAGTAAAATATGACGAAGTTGAGAGTGGGAATAAAAGTTATTGTAGCCGTCAGGTCAAGTAAAGTAATACGACCTTCATTAAACCGTCTCCCGGAGAGATACTTTCATATTTGACTTACACATGTTATCTGACCATGTGCTGTTGTGGCTTAAAGCAAGTAGCCAATGTATTGTTAACTCCCTTTTTCTTGTTAGCTGTTGTCATATGCAACTTTGTCATCATCATGGTGACACATTATACATAAATCCGTATAAATAGTTGTGGGAGCCTGTGAAATATGTTAAGCTCTCCCCATCATACAGCCATCATTTAGCTAGTCCAATCTAGCACTCTTAATATTTGCCAGTGAGTCCTGGAAAATTCGCATTGCATGAGGGTACCGCATTTTTGGAAGCTTTTATCCATTACCACGGGAGATCGGCCCAGTCGTGGCCAACAGTGGTAGGAGAGAAATAAACAAATAGAAAAGGGATGAAGGAACGGTAATGAGAAGATGATGGGCTTTTCTCCGACGTTGTCCGATACAGCTTCTATAAATTATCACTGGAGACATAAACCTTCAGGAATGTACATGCTTTTAAAAGGAATTTTTGGAAGAAATAATTGAGATGGATCCAAAAGTTGAAGGAGATCAAATTTTGGAGATTGTTGATGTGAAATCAATTTATATGACCCTGAGAAATGCCGTAGGTACACAAAATATTTTCTAAAGGGAGGGAGAGAAAATCGTATGCAGTGTAGAGCAAATTTACTGTCGTTCCAACAGTTTATCTGCATTCGGTAAGAAGAGAAGTAGGTTTTAAAGGAGGTAAGCATTCAGAGTGATCGTAAATATGGATGATCTTGGTAGGTTCTCAGATAGGGCTCTCAGATGAATCCAGTCAAAAGCGGAGATAATATCTGTACTGTTTTCTCGGAGCACGGAGAACTGCAGCACGTGTGTAAGCGGTGGGCTCCAAAAAAAAGAAAATGTTTAGTATTGCAGAAAGAATCTGAAGTACTTTCCTAGGGAGGGCCTTTAGGACATATTTTCGCTTTCATATGCATAAATTTCATGGTAATCAAGATATTTTTTCCTTGGAAAACAGCTTTTGTCTACTGATAAATATGGAGAGGGTAGCAAGGTCTGGCAATAACAGAAAGAAAAAGTACCCAGGTATTGAGGCTATATCCATCTTGCACCAATTTCGAACGGGGATTCATTTGTCATGATAGGTCGCTGTAAACCAACCATTGTTTCTACCTTTAGAAACGAATGCATATCGTGTCGGAACCTTATCTCTGACTGGATTTCATGTATCGCAGATGAAAGTCTGTTCCATAGTATGAAGTATCGGTTAATGAAAACGTTGCTGGACAGTTTTGTCGTGATCTCTTCACTTTTACTTTGTTGTTGTTGTTATTATTTCGATTGCGATACATTGACAATTTTGCTTGTTGTGCCGTCGGGCGGGAGGAGTGTATTCTTTTAGGTAAGTGTAGCAAAGAAGACGAAAAGGTTATTTTCCTTCTTCGCAGCCACAGTGAATCAAGTTCTGAGCCAATGCAACGATTCATATAAGAAATGATGGTGAAATAGCCAAGTAGACGCTTAGTAAATGATGGTTGTACACGTTGCAATGTCATACGATCACACACGCTAGAATTACAGTAAATGATGGAGCCATAATCAAGCAGTGGACTTATTTTATTTTATACATAGCGTTAATTGATTCTTTCAGGTTAACTGTTTTGAACAGAAGCCCAATTCTCCGACGGGCTTGAGCTGCAGTATGTTCAGCGTGTTCGTCAAAGTTAAGGGCGTTTGAGAAGTGGATCTCTAGGTCACGGACAGTGTGGCTGTGAGACAATGGTTTATCATCAATAGTAAGCGAACCTGGTATGATGTCACATCTGTAGGATACTACGTGGCATTTAACAACAGAAAATGTCATCATCCGTCTGAAGCTCCCTGATTCGAGCGCAGTTAAGTCACGTTGGATTTCGCTTAGCATTATACTGACCTCAGTTGGATTAAAAGTGTAAACGACTTTTATGTCATCGGCGAATAGGAAAGGTTTGCCGGAGACAAAGATGTCAAAAATATTATTTACATATAGTAGGAATTAAAGGCGTCCCAGAACACTAGCTTGTATCACGCCACTGGTGACAGGTTTTGGCGTGCTTGCTTCATCTTGATTCTGAACAATCTGGGTTCTATTTGTGAGCTGCGAATCAAACCATGTAAGCAGATGGTTGCCTGTGTCATGTGAAGTTAGTTTAAATAAAAGGTAGTTATCCGGGACACGATCAAATGCTTTGTGTATATCGAGGTAAATGATCATTGTTGATGAAACGCCATTCAGCTCAATAGTCATGAGATTGAGAAAATCGATCAGATAAGTGATGCAGGACCGCGCACTTGGGAAACCGTGTGTTGAGGTGTTACGAAGATTTCACCTCATCATGAAGTCAAAAGTTTCGGGCTTTATGAGACGCTCCATCCTTTTAGTGAGTATAGAATTATGGTTTATTAGGCTGTAGTTGCTCATTTCATGCGCACAGCCTGACTTGTAGCGAGGAGTGACTACAGACTGATTTCACTGTGATAGTGCAGTACCGGCTTTCATAGACAGAGAAAATAGATTCAGTAGTAGTACAGGAATGTTGAATCCTCCATCTTTTTATCAGTGTTGGTTGTAACTTGTCAGGCCCAGGATATCATGAAAATTTAGCAGGGGAAATAAGTCGATTTATATCACTGAGTTCAAACGCAACAGTGCAGACTTTGTCTTCAGTAAGCAAAGGGAGGATTTGTGAGACAACTTCAGCAGTGGCGTTAAATGTAGAATAAAAGTAATTATAAAACCGTTGCTTATTACAGTTAGATTGCTAGTTATGTGGTTACCATGAATCAAGAAGGTTGGGGTTTTCGTACTCTTGTTTCTACTTTTCATCAGCCTGGTGAGTTCAAGATTTTTCTTATGGCTATTGAGGGCGTGTCTTTCAGCATTCATTTCCCTGATAAACTGAAGTATTGCAAGTTCGGCGGTGACTGCTTGCTGTTGCGATACTAGGGAGAAGTTATTCGTTTTCAACTAGAAATTTCGTAGCCGTGTGAGTTTGCGTGCAATCTTCGCGGGAGTGGCGACGGACTTTGTTAGGTACTCATCTATCCTGAGGTCGTTTGGAGTACACGACAATCGAAAAGAAAGATCACAGATGGATATAGCAAACTAGATTATCTAAGCATTATCTTTATCTATGGGGAGCCAGAACTTGCTTCCCACGATAGCCATGAGGCCGGTAATCACGATTTGGAACAATGGTGGTTCATTCGTGAAACATTTTGCTTGGATATAATTATGGCGCGATTGCTCAAAAAGCTACCTCACTCACCAAATTATAGAGGAAGCAAATCAAATATCCTAAAACTCCTGGTTCATTCAGAGTAGACAGCAACAAAAGTGTTAGAACGTTGGCGGAGATGTCGCAAATGCCTTCCATATGTACTTCCATTAAAAGTTGCTGAATGCTTGCTAAGACCAGACATGAGCCTACCTGAAAAAGCAATCCTACCAACGATTACGCATGAGCATCACTTTACCACTCGGTCACACGATTCTGCAGCAGGTCCGGACGAGGAATGGGAGGTACCTTGGCCAAATCAGTTTGCGAATGACGTGTCGTCACCGTCCCATCAAAAAACCGATTAACGGCTGACGTTGCACCGGTCGGCATTTTACCACACTTGACTCCTTTGGCTCCCTGTGAGCTCCTAGAGACCGAGAAACTATCCTGCCTTCATACTAATATTTAAGACCTTTTCAATAAGCTGGCCGATCTGAAGGATCGTCAACTTTCGAAGCCATGTGTTACCATCAATGTCACGGAGACATGGTTGTACACTGGGATGACAGAC
Source organism: Dicrocoelium dendriticum (assembly GCA_944474145.2). NCBI lineage: Eukaryota > Metazoa > Platyhelminthes > Trematoda > Plagiorchiida > Dicrocoeliidae > Dicrocoelium > Dicrocoelium dendriticum. Next base: position 70,284,584 of record OX104063.1, read on the forward strand.
GCTGAAGTCTCGCTGCCGGGTATGTCACTCATACAAACGAGAGGCTTACGAAAGGAGGAAAGGTAATTCTGTATTACGGAAGTGACCTACAGTGCGAGGTCGTTGAGGATTCAGAATTACAGTTCGTCGATTCTCTTTGGTGCCGTCTGTACTTACATGGCAAATACACCTGTAGTATAGCTTTGGTATACCGCCCTCAAACTCTGCACCGGAATTGGACTGTCAACTTGCGCCAGCTTTAAGATGCAGCCTAAAGCGAAAGCACACTCACATCCTTATCATGGGTATTTGCAATGCGCACTGTTTAGTAACTCCAGCTCCAATCGGAGGGCTATTCAAAGCAGATCTGCAAGAGCTTATAACCAGTGTTCCACTTTACAATCACGTCATTACGCCAACTCGTTTCATAACAGGCAATAGACTTTCGTTGCTGGATTTTGTTTTCATCAATGAGGAACAAATGATGGATGTATTGATCGTAAAATGCTCTTTGGGTGGCAGTGACCATGCACTCATCAGTTTCGACTTCATCTGCTATGGGGAATATCGCAAGCGGAACGCTGATTTGGTGAGTACCATTACGTGTTACGACCGATTAGCCCAGCTCATCAGTGCCACAACCCGGTCGTTTCTCGTTGAAGGCCATCCAGAAGTCACTTGGCTTGAATTCGTCAACAAATTCAACCAACTGGTTGCGGATACCTCACAGACAAGGGTTTTCAATGGGCCATAAACCATTTCTTTCGTGAGAAGCCGAACTAGAAAATGGATGATTATACGCGACGCAGCCTGGCGAGAGTACCGATCAGCACCAAGGCCAGATTGTTAGGACAACTAAGTAGCCCATGGTAACCACTGCGCTCAACTGCTCAGAGATGACAAAGTGGCATTCAGCGGAATATGGTGAAAACTTTCAGCGCTAACCACAAATTGCTGTACAGGTATGTCAATGAAGGTCATGAGGTGAGGCAGGGAATTCCTCCGCTCCGGACGACTGATGGTATAACTAGCACAGCCGTAGAAGCTGCAAATGCGTTGCGGATGCAATATGCACCCACATTTCAGGGGGGTGTTATCATCAGGCTGTATTCCAACTTTTGTTTTTTCGCCTCCAGAACTCACCAACATATCTGTTACTGTAGAAGCTGTTTTGTGGGAGTTGACGTCACTGCGCAAATAAAAAGTCTCCGGGAGTCGACACCATTCGCCCAGAGGCACTGTGAGAAACAGCAAGGCAACTGGCAAAACGTTTGGAACAGTTCTTCCGGGGCGGTTTCGACTAGACCAGATTCCTGCGATGTGGAAACTTGGAAAAATAATTCCGACTCACAAAGACGGAAGAAAGACTGGCCCTTAAACTACCGCTCGGTGTCTCTTCTCCCTGTGTTATCCAAGATCATGGAATCTATCATAGCCGATGCGTTGATGTGTTAGCTAGAAAATGGTAATATTATTCCTCCAGAACAACTCGGCTTTCATCGACAGCGACCATGCACGATGCATTTATTAATCTTGCGGAGTAGTTGAACAGGGTCAGCTGACCTTGGAGTGGCCGTTGATGTGATCTACTTAGGTTTGTCGAAGGCGTTCGATCGTTTAGCTCATCGGGTTCTGCTTTCTAAGATCCAATATTACGGGACCGGTGACCCTATCCTGATGTGGATCGCCAACATTCTGCTGCAACGACAATTAGTGGTGTGAATCCGGAGTTCCCTATTTGAACTCATACCAGTCGAATCTGGTGTGTCCGAGGGCTCAGTTCTAGGTCCACGGTTGTTTTGGTATTCCTCAAAGAGCTTGCACAGAATAACGCTTCAAATTTCCTGCGGTTTGCTGACGATATCAAGCCATGGCGCCGGATTTAGGTGGATGCCTATCAGAATTTACTCGACTTGATTATGATGTGTTTGATTTTACACAGTCTAAATTATGTGTGCTTCTCTTTACTGCAATTCAGTAGTAGCACCAAACTTAGAGGCCACATTTTAAATTGGCAGAACAGTACAGCCACCTGGGGTGCCGTAGGAACGTCTGTTCTATTCGTGTGTATCGAACATGGAATGCTCCCCCCGAATCTGTTGTTTCAGCACCCACGTTGGCCAAATTTAAAAGTCGGTTTGATGGCGCATTCCGCCGCTTACATTTTTTTACTTGATGCCACTCTCCGTTCTAATCCTGGGAAATACCCTGGAGTTACTTTTTCGCTTACGATAGCTATGGAAACGCTGGGGGTGCAGGGCTACTGAATCAAGAACAATAAGTCCATTATTATGTGGACAGTAAAACTACGAACTGCTTTTTTCATTAAGGTTTTTCACTAACCCAACAGACCACCCGACGGGGCTTGTAAAGCAATGCTTCTAAACCCGTATAAAATAACTGTTCATTGGGTAAAAAGTCAGGGTTGGCAAGTCCCGTATGTCGTTTTGTGTGAATCGTGGAAGTACACAAGGTACGCTAAAGTGAAATGCGCATATGTGGACAAAGCACAATATCCAAGATAACACATATGTATATTCGTTTACCACGAGTTCTTGGGGGTTAGTATGGATAATGTTTTCTGTGCATTGTTGTCACGCGACGAATAGAATTCAAATCTTGTACTGCAGATGATATTATCAGGAGCACAGCAAATAGTTTAGCTGCCCGGGGCGGTGACGAAATTTTCACTCTGACTGAGTGCAGGATAGGCGCTTGAAGGCTGCACAACCGACTCCGGGTAAACTGCACATTAGTTTTCCATGAAATAAACGCTCGTTTGGGACACTGAGGTAAACATGTGGTGAAAGTGACCAGTATGCGACAAGTAAGAGGATCACTGGGAAGAACGTTTGCACAGGTGTGACACATGGCGCAAATGTGTTGTTGGTGATACAGAGTAACAACAAATTATTAAAGAACCAGCTTATCCGGAAATTCCACGCATTACATGGTATCGAACAATTGATTTCAGTAAAAAGGCCGCCCTTGTTACATACTGCCCAGGGTGGACCGCCCCCGCCCCATATGCCACGCCTCTGGATGCAATGCATCGTCAATCGCTTGTTAAAAACTGGGTGGTGTGATCGAGGAAAAGAGAGAAGTCGGAAAAGCGTTCCACGGCTGATGAACCCGGAGAAAAATATAATTCCTGTGTCATTCCAGTTGAGCGTATTGGGTGGCCAGTTTTAGCTGCTGACTTCTCAGTTTTGTGTTACGGCTAATTTCCAGAAGGTGGCCGCAAGCGTGACCGGGATTTCTCAAGATTCTGCTACGCCAGAACTAGGTCGCCCCGTAGATTGCGATAACTTTTGTCGTACACTTACAAGGCTTCCAGTCGCAGTTGGTATAATAGGTGGAACAAGCACTTCAAATTTTCGACTGCCCTTCTTTGTGGGGTCTCCAAAACAGTCAGGTCGCGTTTTAACCAGGGTTTCCAGACCTGAATTATGTACTCTACATAAGGCCTCCCATACGATTTGAGCCTTTGCTGGGAGATGAAGTTGTTGAACTGCACGACCGCCTCCCATAAGACTTACATGTTGGTTCATGGCTTTTGACGCCTTCAAGTACTGCTCCGGACAGCCGAGGTCAGCTTTCACCACACCAAGATCGCAACTCTGTGAGGCGGCCTTCAAAATGCGGTCCATATGCTTAAATGTATCGATGGGTTTGTGACGTACGTCTGCAGTTTTACGCTTGCCCGTATTGAACGGAAGTCGATTTGTCTTTGACCATTCAATTGTACTGCCTAAACCCAATTGCAGCAAATCCTGATAGTCCTAACTGTGTGAATGGTGACGGTGATCGCTCCGTATCTTGCTCAACGTATTTTCGCATTTTCTGTGTGACATTTTGTCGTACGTAGCCGGATTTGACACTTTTTCGTCTCGGTTTGACGAGCTACATCTAATGAAAGCAGTTTCACTGGAAGATCCACAGTGGAGACGGTTTCCAACGGATTTACAAATTTGCGCAAATTTTGTCCTTATTCAATCGTGAAATTTCGCGCCGTTATAAGCACACACACAGGATTTTAACCTCTTTCGATAGAGGAGCCTCCAAGCTTTCTCGCAAACCTTCACTTGTCTCATTCCATCAACGTGTGTTGCTGCTGTAAAGAAAACGACGTTCCCACTGTAAAACCCTCTCAGTGAAACAACTGCCAAATTTCGCCGCTCTTGATTTCAGCTGACGCCATCAACCAACATGCCAAGCATGATAGTTGGCTACATCAGACGCTTTACCCGCGGTCGTATGACTCACGGACGAAACACACAAGGAAGGATGGGCGCGTCATTTGATCTTGACCTGACCATCGTCGATCAAGCGCCAGCCGACGGCGACGCGACAATTAACCGCAAAGCAAGCAGCGGCCCTTCAGTTATCATGATTACCACACCGGTAATCCGAAACGAAGCATTTTGTGCCATGCAAACTTATGCCAAGTAAGTAAAAATAGGATTGAGGTGTACAAATTGCATTGACCGATACCATTCCAAGTGCGTCAAGGTCTGTAGAACCAACATAAAGCGGTACAATCCGCGGGGTTGAGTTCGGTGCTGTCCAAAATGCACGACGCTTCCACTAGTAAAATGGGTGCTGACATTCAAAAAGACGACAAGCTAGTCGCCGAAACTGAAGATCTTTTGAATGCAAAATGGCTTCGCCCGATGCAACCATGGCGCATACTGCACCTCATCCGTCTCCCCCAAATGCCGCCTGGAAACCAAGGTAAAGGGCCAGGCGTTCATACGGTCAGGCAGTAATGAAATCCTTGGGAACCATGAAACAAATCCTCGTAGTGACCGATAGAAGCGTGCCTAGACCCACCGCCCACATTCACTTATCCAATATATTGAGTGATGCAACATCGATAATACCTACCCTTCCGATTGCCCAGTGAAATCTGAAGTGCGCTAAAGACCGATCCACCTACGCAACCGTTGCTGCTCGGTATAATCAAAGTACGACCTCAGTAACCTCACCCATTACAGATGCAAAACTGGTCAAGGACCAGGCGCAACCTGCAGAGACGGCATTATAGCTCACGGTAACCGTGTTTCCCACAGCCTTAAAGACCAGGCCTTGACACTTTTATGCACCAACGCTGCTAAGTCCAAAGCAGGCTGCTTATGGGGTAAACAGCTGGATGGTTTAAAACACTGTAATATCCCTTGTGATAGAATCGGGGTTCAAGCCAGGCCGACTAATTTAATGCGCAGCACTAGACATCCAAGTTCGATTCCTTACGGTAGTCCCGATTCATACGAGTAACACTGGAATCAACAGCTGGTGTCGAGACAGTGCATTTGTTGGCAAACCGCCTGCCGATTGCAAAAAGTGAGACACGCATATTTCCAGCTTTTTCGTGGAGCGAACGCCAGCGGAACAAATCTTATGCAACCGATCGCCATACGGCGAGTAGCAGAAGAATTACTTTCGTTCATGGCGCGCCCGAGCTACCGACAACCAGCAACGAAGAAGCCCATGCTCATGACCTGGAAGAATGATATTACATCCGCGAAGTTCTCTGTGCGGTCGACTTCATACTTCAGTCGAGCACACAGTAACGCTTGGCGGCCAACTACAGAGGCAGTGGCCTGAGGATACTCAAACTAACGGTGCAACCACAACAGATGACGGTAAACTTTAACAGTAGCTGGCAGTTACTACGTAACATACATCCTTCGGAACTACTACTGAAGACAGCAGTTAGAGAGCTGCAGCCACTCGCTGTTCTCGCTGAAAAGACCCCACGCGCGACCCAATATAACCCCAACAGCGATGCAGAAAACTGTGCAGTAAAACACGTGGATATGAAGAAAGCTGCCGATGGACTACCTAGAGCAGGCGCAAGTGAGACCAAAACAACTTGCATTCATATCGATATTTGAGAATTCACCTGAAAAAAGATTAGGTGCCGGCTTCTCATCGGTCGACACAAATCCACATCCTACACGTGCTCCTAGTCAACAGCTTTTGACAGCCGAGAAGCTTTCCTGTATGTACACTGAAGCTCAAGGCTGGCTAGCCGAACAACTTCCTCGTGGTGCTAGCTGGGTGGTTCGGGTTTAACCCGTTCCAGCTAATAGTTCGGCGGCAGTGTCCCATGACGTGGTAGGTTTTCGCCTAGCAAGCTTTCTCCCTATAAAAGCCACAAATGTCTGCTTAGCAACACTGTGACGTGGCGATCGTGGCTCGCCACAAAATAAAGTCACTGCCCCGTGGATATCTGGATAATCCTTTCCAACCCACGGACACCAATCTTCTACTCGCACATTTCTGACGATAGCAAACATTCAAGAATGGAGCAGCACAGTTACAAGCGCAAATTACACAGCTACATAAACGCACACACAATTACATACTTACATTCCTCCTGCACAAACAAGCACTGTTATGGCAAACATATCGGATTTTGCAAATTCTTGATCACGCATTGTTTTGTCAAAATGATCATGCCTGTAAAGGTGTGCCTCGCCTTGTCGAGAATAAAAGCTTTATTTATTTAGTTATTTATTTAAGTAATCTTTCCGAAGTGCGGCTGAGTCAATGACCAAAAACCGGCGACCTCATCCCTATAACGGAGACATGGTTACGCTGACATAAGTGACATCGAGATCATACTGCTAGACATGTTCATTGTTCGACACGGCCGACCCAGCAAAGGAGGAGGGTTATCCTGTACTTCCTCAGCGACCTCTAACGTGAGCTCATAGAGGACCCAGTAACCAAGGTACAGAATTCGCTTTGGTGCCGTCTAGGTTTAAAAGGCCACGAGACTTGCTTATTGACAGTCATTTACCGCCCTCCTTCCTCCACGCCTGAGATGGACTTCTATCTGGCATCCGCATTAATACGGGTGATAAACACAACTTCCAGTCACAAGCCCATTACTGGTGATTTTGACATCCACGCTCTGGAATCCTAAGCATCTCCCGAAGAACAGTTTAAGGCCGGTCTACAAAAGGTTGTCTCCAGTTACCCGCTGCATGGCTATGTCAACACCCCCACCCGATTCCGAGAAAAAAATAAGCCGTCACTACTGGACCGGATATTCACCAATGAAATACTGATGGTCGACAGGGTGATCGTCTACGTCCTCTTGGGCCGCAGGGATCATGAAGTCCTACTCTTCGAATACATTTGCTATGCAGTATATCCCGTGGAAATAGCCAAGGTAACAATAACGACTACGCGCTACGCCATATTAGCTCGACTAGGTGCGACAGCCTACTAGACCTTTCCGGCAGAGGAGGCACCACCCAGTGCATTGGAACATTTCGGCAACCAATTTAACTCTCTGGCTGTCGAAGCATCAGGGACTCAGACCCTCCGCAGCGAAACGTGCTCTCGTTTGTTCGAACCAGCACACGCAAGTGTATAGCGGGGCAGAACTCGGCCTGGAATATCTACAAACTCTCTCCGAGCACCGAGAAATGGATGGCCTATGCAACCCAACGTAACCACTGTACTCAGCCTGTTCATGAGGATAGTATGGCGCACCAACTGAAGTTGATATTGCGTATGGACTCAAACGACAAGCTTCTCTATCAACACGTCAACAGTCTATGTAAGGTGAAACGGGGAATTGCTCATGTTCAAACAGTGGACGGACCCACTCGGACAACGAAGGAGGCGGCGAATAGGCTGCGCCTACAATATGCTGCAACCTTCCAGCGTACTCACTGGGCACATAACGCTATGAAACTAGTTGTTTTACCCCCAAAAAGAACTCACATATCACTCACGGCAGAAACTGTTGAGTATGCGTAGGCACAGCTCTCTTGTAGTTGATAATATATACAAGAAATCGGTAGCGGCTATGAATAGACTTCAACTGCGCCTTTGGTTTGATTCTTGTAAGAATGTTTTGACGAAATGTACGTGCCGGACATGTAGAAACACGGTATGATTACTCCTATTCACAAGGGACATAGTCTTTCCAATCCAGCCAACTAACGTCCCATAATTTTACCACCGGTTCCTTCGAAGATCAGGGAAGCTGTTGCTTCTAATGCGCTAACTTAGAAGGGCTTAATTAGCGCGCACCGGAACACCATGGTTTCCGACGAACTCGAGTGTGCAGTACAAGACTACCACTAGCACGATCCAGCTGGACTGCAGCAGTAGACTTTGGCACAAAAGATGATGTAGTCTTTCTCGACTTTTCAGAGGCGCTCGGTCTGTTGGACCATGAGATTCTGATCACCAAACTCTAGACATTTGGTATTGGTGATCACCTCCTAGGATGGATCAAGAGCTTTCTTCTACACCGGCGCTTGGAAGTGAGAACACGTGATGTCACGTAGGCGAATGACTTTGATCCGTTTACTTCAGCTATGCGCCGATTGGTTACCACTCACACCATCTAGCCAATCATCTGACACACACATCCCCGGTCTGGCTGCGCGTTTCCGTGATCCTTGTACCTTCTCAATTGAGTGATAAACCTCCTGTTGTTTAGACGTCTTCTGTTTGCTGGGATTACGTGTCTCGGAAGCGTGCGTTACATGCTTAGTGGTACTACGTTTTAGTGGCGACAAAAATGACGATCCCAATGTTGAATACACCTCCAATATTTTGGTCATCGACAGGAAAAACCGACCTTATCGAACTGGATAAGATGGAGGAAAGCATTTCCTAACTACGTGGAATTACTTCCTGTACTGAATCCGGCCGTTTGTCTTTCTGTGGCTCACAAAATCACACCATTCAGGCAAGTGCTTGGCGCTGAAGGTCAACGGCACTACCATGCCCTACAACTGGAAAACTATGCCACCCTCAGTTCTGCTTTGGATATTTATACCACGTTATGGGGGCTGAAACAAAATGTTTACACTGCTAGATACTGCTTTTCAAAACTTGTCCAAAAGTAGAACGAAAGCGTCAATGGCTTTATTGCACATATTCACCAATCTATTCCTGATTGTAAGTATAATGATATTCCACCTGGAAAAATTGAAGAGCAAATGAAAATTCAATGTTTGATTGCGGGAATATAGGACGCAAGTGCTAGAAAGAAGTTGTTATCCTTGGATGAGTCGGCTACCGTGTGGGAAAACGTTTGTCTCATCGTTCGCCAGCGAGAGAACATTACCCACTAATTACGCGAGTTCACTGGTCGGCCGATAGTTGAAGATGTGCACGCGGTCCGCAAATCAGGCACCAGTGAACATCGAAAACAATTTGTGTGTTATCGTTGCGGTTTGCGGCATTCTCACGCTTCCGATTGCCGGCACAAAGAAAGTATCTGTCGGAAATGCGGCAAGGTTGGTCATCTAGCACGCGCCTGTAGATCGGAAAGTTCCCGCCCCACGAACATCCCGTCTACTGACTACAATAACTACCAATCTGGGACTATTCCAGTACACGCGTCTCCCGTCTGGAATAAATTCAGCAACCAGCATTTTCTACCGGATCGTCGATTGTATAGTTAAAGTTATACCGTTCATCTGTGCATACTTGGACGATATCCTTGTTACTGGCCGCAGTGACGCTGATCACTTAAACACTGCGAACTGTTCTCCAGCGTCTCGAAGAGTATGGGTTGTAATTATAAAGTCCAAATGTGAGTTCTTAAGCGATTCTGTTTGTTACCTTGGTTAAAGTTAGACAAAACCGGTTTGCAAGTCCTGCAAGAAAAAATAGCGCCTATTGTGCAGGCACCTCAGCCCAAGAATAGTGATGAACTACGATCATTCCTAGGAATGTTGTCGCACTATCGTCGTTTCCTACTGGATGCCTCGACCATTCTTGCTCCATTAAACGAACTGTTACACGAAAACATCCCGGGGATGTGGAAAAGTGAGCATCAACCTGCTTTTACTTATGCAAAGAAGTGTCTTGCTTCCGCACCTGTTTTGGTCCATTACGATAGTGAAAAACCGTTAATCTTAGTGTGACGCCTCTCCATACGGAGTCGGAGCAGTTCTATGCCACAAAATGTCCAATTGTGTCATTCACCCGATTGCATTTGCTTCACGAACTTTACAACCAGCCGAAAAGAATTACTCCCAGCTGGATAAAGAAGCCCTGTCCGTTATATTTGGCGTCAATAGGTTTCATCAGTACATTTGGGGCAACTATTTCGAAATACAAACCGACCACAAAGCACTGATATCCTTGCTGAGCGAGTCAAAGGGAATCGAGCAGATGTTTTCACGAGAATGCAACGCTGGGCATTAATGTTAAGTGTATCTAAGCGTATTAAGCAGGTTACCACATGCGACCCCAGACGAAATAATGGAGGAACCAGTAGAGCTTGTAACTCTGATACAACACCTCGACATCACTCCATTGACAGGTGACACCATACATCAGTAGACCGATCGTGACCCAACGTTATCTTCTATAGTGCGATTTACAAAAACCGGCTGGCCTACTACAGTTCCCGTCGATCATAAATCTTACGCACAACGGAAAAATGAATTGAACTATTACGATGGATGCTTGTTTTGGGGATCCCGCCTGATTCCACCGCTAAAGGCACGGCCGTTCATCCTAAACGAACTGCACAACGCACATCCAGGCGTAGGCCGAATGAAATCCTTGGCGCGCGTTTATTGCTGGTGGCTTGGCCTAGATACAGAAATAGAGAACTATTTAAAAACATGTGGTTTGTATCAGCAGTCAGTCAAACAAACCTGCCGGGACGGTACCCCATTGGCGTTGACCCGAAAAGACATGGCAGCGCATCCATGCGGATTACTTTGGACCCATTAATGGTGTATATTTCCTGCTGCTAATTGACGCTCATTCGAAATGGATAGATGCTTGTCCCGTTGCCCACCCTACTACAGAGATAACTATCTCCAAAATGCGGTCGTCATTTGCAATATTTGGGATACCGGCTACACTGCACAGACAATGGGCCATGTTTCACTAGCAAAGAATTTGAAATCTTCATGAACAGCAATGGTGTCCAGCATGTCTGTACAGCTCCATATCACCCTGCTTCTAATGGGCTAGCGGAAAGGGCGGTACAGACAATTAAAAGAGGTCTCTCAAAACAAGTACCAGGGACTGTTCAGACGAGGTTAGATCGCTTGCTGTTTGCTTACAGGATAACGCCCTCGGAAGCCACTGGCAAATCATCTGCGGAGATGATGTTTGGCGGAACACTCCGTACCAGACTGGATTCTCTGTTTCCAAATCATAGAGCACAAATGGAGAGGAAACAAGACAAGGCTGCCGCATCGCAAGATGACCACGACTCTAGTTGGCAGCCTGGTGATCCCGTATACACACGACTTCCCCATGAGCACTGCTGGCAACCCGCAACTGTAATTAAAGGTGACTTTACTCAAGCAGATCTTGAAGTAAATGGTCGGATAGTACGGCGACACTCAGACCACATACGCTCACGTTTTGTTGGGACAACAACAGATGAACGTCTGGGTGAATCAGCCTCCGTTCAGCCGGAAAGGAAAGCAAACCCCCAAAATTCTGTACAATCCTCAGATGCACCAACGCTTCGCAGATCTCACCGTACGCATAAACCCGTTGACCGCTTCGTTCCAGGAGTATAAACATTTCAAGAGATGAGGGGATGAGGAGGCGAATGACTTCGATCCGTTTACTTCAGCTATGCGCCGATTGGTTACCACTCACACCATCTAGCCAATCATCTGACACACACATCCCCGGTCTGGCTGCGCGTTTCCGTGATCCTTGTACCTTCTCAATTGAGTGATAAACCTCCTGTTGTTTAGACGTCTTCTGTTTGCTGGGATTACGTGTCTCGGAAGCGTGCGTTACATGCTTAGTGGTACTACGTTTTACGTGACTTCCTGTCAGACCCCATCGGAATTGAATGCGGAGGACCACAGGGATCGGTACTAGGGTCGCGATTATTTTGGCGTATATTAACGATATCACACACCGCATAAGCTCGAACCGCCTGTTTCATGACGAGGACATCAACGTGCGGACGGGGGTCAATAGCCTAGATGATATCACAGTACTCCAAGCAGAGCTGGTTGGGGTATACGCGTGTTCAATCCAGCATCTACTTCGATTCACTGGGGACAAAATTAGTGCTACACCTACGGTACAAGTTGGTGCACATGTATAAACTCCGTAACCAGGAGCTTCAAACATCTTCTGACGGGAAGGATCTGGGAGTTTTGACCCAGATAGACCTAGGATGATCGAATAAGGCTGAAACGGCTTCAAGATGGGGCATCCAACACGTGGACCTCCTAAGCGTGCATTCGGATGATTCAAACCTACAACTTTGTATAACTTCTCTGCTCATAATTACGGCCACATGTGAAATGCGCAATACAGGTCTGACAGCCATGACTAAGGAGAGCTCACACTGTCTTGGAGATACCCCAACGCCGAACAAACCAGCATATCACATGTTTGTATAATTCGCCGTATGAACAAAAACTTGCAGTGCTCGGGGCCTTCAGCGGATAGTATCGGCATTTACGGGGGACATCATGTCAACTTACCAAATTTTGGGGTATTCCAACCACATGTGCCGCTACTTGCTAGAGCTCAGTCACAACAACAATTTAAGGGGCCACCATCTCAAATTGGCAGAGCAGCACAGTTGTTTGGAATGCCGCAGGAATTTATTTTCTGCACGCATTTGCAGGAGGTGGAATGCCCTACCGGAATCCGTCATATGTGCTCCCACGCTGGTGGAGTTCAAATCCCAAGTTGCCTGCGCCATATTATATGACCCATTACCCATGGATAAATACAAGTGTCCGTAGGAGATTTCACTGACAGTCAAATCCCCGAGTTTGCTCCATTTTTCACCTACTACATATGTACACCAAGAGGAAACCCATTTTTACCAACATCTCATTTGCCGTCATTCCCTATGGATTTACCTTGGATTTACAGTTTATACTACCCATATCTTCGTGTACCAACCGATGTAAAACCAATTTTTCCAGGACTTTTTTGAATTTTGTAGTCTCACCAAAATTATCCTACGGGACCTGTTAAAAATTTGCTTTTCTACTGGTATAAAACCGTCGTTCCACTGTTCCGTGACATAGGTAAAAAGCAGGTAATTCGACTCGATGAAATACATAAGGTCATTAGATGATACTTAGTATAAGCGCGGCCACAACGCTGATGCTGGTGGAATAACAGCTCACAGAAGTAAGATTGGGAAATGGATCCCTAACTTGAACGTGAGGTCGCATGTGAAGAAGAAAATTTCCTATCCTTTAAAGGACAGATTTATAATTACCTACATTTGCGGTTCTTGAAGACGGATGTGGGGAGCTAATCGGTCGAGAGCTTTAGAAAAGTCGTGGTAGATGGCATGGGTTCCGGTTCCACCATCGGCTATTTCAGTGTAACTGCTACGCGTAATCAGTGGCACTTGAATAATGCTGACGGAAGCCGTTTTACTCTGGCTCTATGATGTTTAGTCTCTCTAGGTGGGCTATTGTTGCTTCGCTTTCGAGAGCACAGGGACGGGAATCCCAGGATGATAGTTGGCAGGATCCGAACGGCTACAACCCTTAAAAATCGGGGTCACGATACCCTACTTCCAAACGCTCGGAACCTGTGATCCATACAGGTATCGTTTGAAAAATTGGGTTAATAGGTTAGCCATCCTTTTACCTACCACCTGCAGTGCTTCCGGGGGAATGCCGTCGACACCGGGGAAACAATGGGTGTGCAACGATAGCATTTCCCTCAACATAGTCATTGAACTAAAATGACCTTGGTAAATACGGGCTGTTGGGTGAATGGGACAGGTACATGACACAAGCTGGTGGTGAGTCGAGATATTGGAGCTATTGGAGCCGTTGTAAGTTGGCTGCATTCTTGGAGGTTTGAGCACATCCGTCTGCTGAGATGGGTGGGGAAACATCACGCGTCACTCGACTAACTGCTTGTCGGAAGTGCGCTTGACACGCCAAAACTTCCTTGTGGTGTGTAGTTCCTGGCTGCGCTTGTTCTAAGAATTGACAAGGTGCCTACCTGTCTAACACTCTCCACCTCGATTATTCTGGTTTCAGGAGACTGCTAATCGTTGCTAGTTGGGACGGGGTGCAATATCCTCGTGGCGATGATAGGCTCAAGGAGTAGTTTCTGGTACGAACACGTCCACTGCAGATGAGCCATGTCAGAGCCCACCCACTAACATGCTCACTCCCGCGATTGTGTCGCCCCGCTGACTGCACCGATCAATAGCAAGAGTCCGGCCTTATTTTCTGATTGGTTCGTCCGTCCTAATCGTTCGCACTTGGTTTGATGGGTGTCCGAATACAAGTTTTACGATGCCATCCGGTGTCTACATTTCTTATCATTACTCTGGCCACAGTCCATACACGGAATAGATAACGTGGTTGGTATGTAACAGTTCCATTTGGTGTGGAGCGAGCTTTGGTCCAACCGTCGCCTTGTGTATCTGGTACGCGTGATTCCCAAGTTAGATAGACAGGAGTGCATGTTTAAGGAATGTGGACCGGCTCCTTTGATGAAAGGTGGATCCCACCAAAATGCCACATTGTCTTATTCCTTCCGGGTTTACACTGGTTCTGGGATGTGCGGACGGAGCTGCCGGTACTTCAGCACATTGCACACATGGTCCCTCTGTAGACGCAGGCGTTCTGTGACCGTCCCGATGGAGGCCACAGTGACAGGTGAATCTGGACGCGGATGGCGCCAATTCAATCAAAGGAATGCAGGTGGAGGGTTGGCTCATAGCTTGCGGAGTACTGGAATACCGAGATCCCAACATATAGTCGAGCAGCTGCTCCTGATATTTTGCCATGAACTTGTGTCCTGGAGGCCTCCTGGTGGCGACCGATGGGTGAGAGCTGGGTTGCACCCTAGTCCTAGATATAAGCCGTGGCAAACACAGTTCCGTATGCGTTCGTTCACTGACGCAATACGCATTTCTCGTTACCTTTCGGACGTTCGTTTTATCGAACGCTTAGGTTGAGGACTTGAGTTTTTCTCCTGTAAAGTGTGGACGCTCTGCTAGAAAAGCATTCAGAAAATAAACTATGAGTCACACCAATACTGATAATCTCATATTGCTTGCGTCTTCGCGCATTAGTAGGAGAGTGGAAAGAATCGTCTTAACGGATGCATACAGCGGGGTGTGTAAGCGAAAACATGCTATCGCTGACGCTTCCCGTCACAATTTAGCAATTGCGGAACTAACGCAAGGTGGCTGGCTCTTAACCGAAGTATCACAAGGTAAAGCACGTCAGGCACATGAAAGGCAAAACCTTATTCTAACCGACATGTACAACGCATTGATGCACTGTTTTAAACTAAGCCAATCGATAAATGGGTGAGCGGGTTACTGACACGCGCCAGCGGATACAGGCAATGAATTGAAGGGGCCTAGTACATTGGCCTTGAGGATGCCACCTTCCTTCTCCCTTTAGTTTGGACCAATCCAGCCAGCTTGGTATCGGTCGACGGGTCGGCCTAGTCGAGCTGAATGGTGACATTGCTGCTCCTTCTGTTGACCAGGATTTTGAGAGTTTTGCGCTTTTGTCAACTCAGGTTCCTGGTTTGAGGACGCGTCATCCGGCGGAGTTGATACGAAACGAAGACGGACGTGATCCTTGTGCCGAGTAACTACTTTACCATCAGGTAAAGCTACCTCCCTATGCTGTCCCGCAACTTCTGGCAACGCTAAGGTTGCCAGGTAGTTTCCTTGGGCAGCGTGACGTAGACCGGTTCATTCTCGCAGAATATTATATCGGAAGCCTTCTGGTCGTACTCCATTTTAGGCTTATTTTGTTTAGCCTCGACACGTAGTATCTGGTCAGAAAACAGAAGATCCAGCCGTGTCCTCAACCTTCTCTTGAACATCAACTCGCCTAGGCTCTTCCCAGTGGTTTCTTTAAGGGTGGTGAGGTAACCAGAAAGAAAGTTGTCCAATTTTGTTCGCACTGGAGCAGAGGCATGTTTCCGTGACCCGTTCTTGACCGGCTGGATGGCTGTTTCAACAAACCTCTTTGAAGCTGAGTGGAAGTGGGCTACATTCACATGATGTATGCTGTTGGTTTTGTGAAACTCTTGATAGTCTTGACTAGTAAATGCGGAACAGTTGTCTGTTACCAGCGTATGTGGTATACCGAAGATACTGAAACACGTCCGCATGTAAGAAACGGTCGTCTCAGAGGTGGCATGCGTAAGTGGAAAAACTGCTATCAACTTCGAGTAAGCATCAATCAAGAGGAGAAACATTTTTCCATCCAATGGGCCAAAGAAGTCTGCGTGTATGCCTTCCCAAGGTTTACTGGACCATTTCCAAGGACTAAGTGGTACTGGAGGGGGATTCTTCTGACTGCTTTGACACAAGTCGCAGTGGCAAGTCAACTGTTCGATAGATCTGTCAATATTAGGCCACCGCACGTAGGATCGTGCAAGTGCCTTCATTCTCTTGATTCATGGGTGCGTTTCGTGAATTTCTTGTAAGACATTCTGTCACCACCGCGGTGGTATGATCGATCTAGAACCCCATAGCGAACACTCACCTGCGAGACTAAGCGCTGTGCGTCGGAGAAAGCAGGGCAGTAGATGCGATTTGCAGCTGTCAGGCGAACCTTAAGAGACTACTCACTTGACTTTGGCCAGTAATGTATCCCGTTCAGTTTTTTGACAGATATCTGTATTTGACACCGGATTTTCGCCCAAATGTTGCAGCAGATGGACAAACTCCACAGGTTTAAGTACACAATCTGGTAGGTAATTCAAAGGTAAACGGCTCAGGATGTCCGCCATTCTATTTGTTTTCCCAGGGACAGAGGCGATCTTGTAATCGTAAGCTGAGAGCAATAAGACCCAGCGTTGTATACGAGGTGAGGCCATCGGTTTATGCTTTTTCACACCAAGCAGGGTTAACAGAGGCTTGTGGTCAGTAAAGCTTTAGACTTTCTTCCCCACAGATACTGGTGGAATTTCTTCACACCAAAGATAATCGCTAAAGCTTCTCTTTGGAGTTGCGCGTAGTTCCTTTCCGCTGGTGTCAAACTTCTGGACGCAAAAGGTATTAGTCGTTCAAGCATGTCCTCTATTGGATGTGACAGTACGGCTCCGAGCCATGTGGGAGACGCATTGCAAAGAAGAGTGATCGGATTTTTTAGTCAAAATACACTAACAAGTTACCGTTACTGATAGCTAATCTGAGAGCATTTTAAGCTTTTTGCTTTTATTGTGTAGGGCAGCGGAAACCAGTGACTACTCGTGAACCGAAACGATAACGGGCGCAACGGATGAGACGAGACAAGGCTCTGAGAGCGTTGCGGATCGATCCGACAGCGGATCACGAGCGGTATCTGGTGACGAGACTGGGCCCAGAAGAATGGTGGAGGTATTTGTCGAGAATGCAATAAATCAGACAAATACCCCGCTAGCGAAGCCCACCAGAGTGAACGCGGGTCGAGTGATTCAGTCAGGGGGGAGCGAATCGCGAGCTTTCGGATTACTCGTTACCATCCAGAATCAGATGTGGTGAAGCGGAGATACGGGATGGAAAGATGGAGGGGTTGTCTCGAAGCCCAACCTCGTAGGCACTTGGAATGGCCCGTCAAACAAATCCTTATCCGCGTTGCTTCGTGGGAAGGAAAGGCGGTCCAAAGCTGTCCGGTTTTGTGAATTGCCAGTGGGACTTTCTTGTGGCAATATACGCTTTGCTCTCCCGGCGTCGTTTTCGCTACAACTGGATGACAGTCACCTCGTATACTTAGGAAGTGAAGTATACAATAATGCGAGAATACTGGCCAAATCAGGTAAAAATACAACTGAAGTGAGTTACCATCTTAGGAAATGATTGGTGTCAGTTATTATTATTTGGGGTTGGAGAATCCAGAATAGGTTGAATATGTTCCAGTAGGGGATGTCACAGGTATTTATCCAAACGAAATCCCAGCTACTCAACGGTATCACAAAAGAAGACACATTTAGATTCCTTGAGTTTCAGTCCGCTCTCCTGAAGACGTTTCAAGGCTGTTGCAAGTGCTGCCATATCCTCGTACTCAGTACGACCAGTAACCAAAATATCGTCCAAGTAAACAAAACACCGGGTATACCTTTCATTAAGTTGTCTATAGTTCTCTGAAAGACCACCGGCGCCGAGTGTATCCCGAATGGTAATCGGTTAGAGCAGAATGATGCCGTGTGTATTAAAGGGGGTAATTTCCTTTCCGGATTTCTGTAATTTCACTTAAGAATAAGCGCGGCTAAGGTAAAGTTGCGAGAACTTATGTCCACCCGACAAAGTTGTGTGAAGGTCGTCTACCCCGTGGAATCGGATAATGTTCCGTTGTCGTCACTTGATTGATCGCCCATTTATGATCACCGCAAATGCAAACTGAGCCATAAGGCTTCTATACAGGAACGATGGGTGCAGCCCAGGAAGACTGACGTACAGGTGAAATTATTTCGTCCTTTTGTAATCCCTCTAACTTCAACTCTACCCTCGGACGGATTGCGAAAGGTAGACTCCAGGCCTTGTAAAATTTCGGTTGATTCTGTGGCTTGATATTTAAGCAGGCTTTGAACTCACATAATTCCCCAGGTATGTTTTCATCCAAAACACTGGCAAAGGTTTTCAAATTTTAGGTAAGTCAGAAACACTGTGTAACTTCTTGACAGATTGTAAGATATAATTGAAGACTGGTAGCTCAGGTTGTTCAGATGGCGGTTGAACTGTTCGCTGAGCCTGGCAGAGTTGTTGCAAACATTTCGTCACCAATCGAGGTGCTATCCTCAGTGCGTAGTTAAGTGGCTTGCAGTAGCGTAGAGGAGCCTCGGTAGGAGCGCGCTGAGCATGATGTGCGTGCGTTTGTATACCGCCTTGGTTGGCCGTGGAGACGAGCAATTCTATTGGTTGAGACTGCGATCCGCGTTCACCAGATCTGGAGAATGTAATGAATGCATGTAATGCATGCAAGAAAGTACAAAACACTCGAGAGTTTTTGGAAGCCTGGTACTCTACAACGAATGCAAGCAATCGGCACATCGAACTGGACGCAGTATACGCAACACTACTGGCGAACGACCTTCAACTCGATCGATTAAATCCGGTGGAACTTGTGACTAGACAACCAGAACTGATGGCAGACGCCGTCGCAAGAGCAAGTAGACAAAGGCCACGAAATACAAGGAGGCAAGGTCAAAGGTCATCTGCCCATCAAACAAGCTGGACGCGGAACAAAGTCCCAACCAATGGGATTGCTCGTCTCCACGACGAACCACGGCGGTATACAAACGCACGCACACCACGCTCAACGCCCTCTCACCAAGGCTCCTCTACGATACTGCACGCCCCTCAAGTACGGACGGATGATGTCACCTCGATTGGTGACGAAACGTTTGCAACAAAATTGCCAAGCTCAGCGAACAGTTCAACAGCCAGCTTGTAATATTTCCGCCATGTACGTGAACTAGTTCCTCCGAAGTAGATTAGAGCCGTCTGTGTTAACAGCGATTAGAGAAAGATTCAATGTATTGTCCCCATGATTTACTTTCAAGTCACACTCACCCAAAACATCATTTCCCCAGCGTGTGAGCGTAATGTAAATTGAGTTAGAATCAGAACCAGATCGGGTAAAGTTCTGGTGATCGATGTAGCCGAGGCCCCGATATCGAGCTCCAGGCGTATTGGCTGGCCTTCAATGTTTAAATCAAGAGTGCACGGGGTAGTCCCATTGCGTATGAAATTAGATGGAATATGGGATCGTCAGTGTTTTCTACAGTTCGAACAGTACCCTGAGCAGGGCGGGATATCGCTCGTCGAAACACAGTCAAACGATAAATGCACGTCTGAACTTTCTGTACTTATGCCAAGTAGACTATATGTGTCAGCAAACAGTAACCTTTCCAGGTTTCTCGCCGCATCTATAGCACGTAAAGAAACATTTTTGGTGGGTGATAATGGAGATTCCACTGCATGGACGGCGTATTCTAAAGAGAATGAGTGAGAAATCTTCACTCTGCTCCATCAAATATTGATTCAAGATATCTTGGCTCTTCGTTAACCGCGTGAGTTCCTTCCAGTATTGCTTCTCTTTGTGTTCCTTTTGGTCGTATTAATTCACTGTGTTTATTTTATTTAATATTGTTGTATATTCTATTGTTTTAACTTGTTGTGACTGTTTATTCATCTTATGCCGTCATACCCAGCTTTTTATTATTATTCTACACATGGCTGTTACGTAATATTCGCAACGACATCGGTGGCTGGCTATAAATGTGGTGAGCACACATGTGGCGTTGAGGTCAAAGTGGGAATTCAGTGTGACAGATGCTTGTTATGGTACCATAACAATTGTTCTAGATTAGACCAGGACTCTATTGATCTTTATGCCCGACATTCCCAATTAAAGTGGATTTGCTTCCACTGTGTGTGCTTAGCAGTCATTTGTTCTCGCTTGATACGCGACCAGACTTTTGATCCAGTTCCTTATCTCTCAGCTGTGTATGATTCTGCTAGTAGGAATTGTGTGCATAGACTAGACATTGCGGAAAAGTTGATTCGTGACCAGTGCTTGCTACTTGAGACATTGCGTTCAAAAGTCGATGAGTTGCAGTCTTCATTGGAATGTTACTTGCGAAGTGCAGAACTTGCTATGGGTAGACAACGAAACGTCCTTATCTACAATAGGGAGGAGCCAGTCATACGGGAAGCTGAAACTCGACGGGACCTAGATAGAAGGCGAATGCACGATATCCTTCGCAAAGCCGGAATACCGTTATAAGTCGGTATCAAGAGAGTACATCGTGTTGGCAGCTGGAGAGAAACAGGTATGCTTTGCCAACAAGGTTATGCAAGGCCTATCCTGGTTGAGCTTAGAAACCCCGTACACCGGGACCGTCTACATACCAGGGATGGGTTGGTTGCAACTCAGACAAAATGGTCGGTATCAAATAGCACCAGACACACTAACTTTGAAGGCTGAAGCCCCTCGGATGAGCCGGTTAGAAGGTACTAATACCAGCTTGGCTAAGGAATTTGCGGTCTTACACGCTGGAATTCGCGGTAGTGAACCTCACATTACGCAGACACCCAAGGAAAACTCTTGCGACTGCTCTTCTGTGGCAAGGGCAGTCAGCTGGTCTGGACAACCCCCTTCACAAGATGCCAGTGAGATGACTCGTGGCCTGCATTTGATTGTGGAGAAAGTTGCTCTTGATGGAAATGCAATTCACACCCTTATGGCAGAAGAGAGTAATGAATAGGTGGCGATGGAATTTCAGGCGGTGCGTTCAAAAACAATCGAGGCCTCATGCTCGATAGTAGTGGCACCAAAGTCCATGGTGGGTATGCCAATTTCACAAAATGATGGGAACATTGAAAAATTCGCCACACCTAAACTGGACCGTACAGAAAATCCGAAGTGCAGTGCTGTTAGGCCGACTCAGGTAAATGGGAGAAAACCCGCCGGGAGTTTATCCAGCAAGCCCAGGCGGGCGAAGCCAAGAAAAGGATTATCCCGTAATGTGTTACAGCAGCCCAGCGTTGATTCATCGACTCGGGCAGCCGATGGAAATGAAATGGTACAAAAAAGCGGGTTATCCGCTCGGGCGTAGAGCCCGAGGGGCAACAACCGCGTCCGGAGAGGCTAAGTGTGGTACACTAATTGCTGTAGTGTGCGTAACAAATGGGGAGCGTTAATGACGCGTTGTGAGCATGTTGATGTGGCCGCTGTGTCGGAGTCCTGGCTTCCTCCAGATGACCTTATTGGTGACCTGCTTATAGACTTCGCGTGCTACAGGGCTGACAGACCCGGGTATCAGACTGGTGGAGGAGCACTCTTGCTTATAAAGTGCCAATATAAACACTAGGAGGCTCCATTTACCATGAGTTCTGCTACGTTCGGGTGATATCCTGCTACCTAAGAGCATGGGGTAGATTGGAAATTATAGTGTGTGTTTATCGTAGCCAATCCTGCATGCGAGAAGAGGACAGGGATCATGGTACGTTACTAAGACAGGCGGCAATGGCCGCACTTAATTTTCTGATCGTCGATGACGTAAACCTTCCCCATGCTGAT
>OX104063.1:70306660-70333801 GCA_944474145.2 Dicrocoelium dendriticum
TACAGTAGACTTACATGCCATTGGTGGGTCGGCAAATTAGTGCGTTCCTATCTACCCCTGACCAGCGAGGCGACTGAGCAAAAACGAAAGACTCTTATCAAATGCACTGTATTGCACTCCCGCCGTGAATCGGCGTAAATTTAACATTCTCTCCTTCGGTACTGTGACGAAACGTACTGAGCTGGAGAAGGCGATGGCTGCACGCCTGTGTGGTGGTGTGGACTGCATAGCCACAGTGGGCGACCTGTGGCACCACATTCCCGATCAGGTGACAGCAGATGCCGAGGAGACCATTGGGCGCGCAAAATGTAAACGGCCTGAGTGGTTAGATGATAACAATGCGACGATTGGCGCATTGGTGTCGGAGAAGAATGCAGCATTTGCTGCACATGCTGCAGACCCCAGTGACTTGGGGAAGAAGAGTCAGTTTCGCAAACTTCGACGGCGACTAACCCGAGAGCTCCGTCGCATTAAAATTGCATGGTGGATGGAGAAGGCGAAGCAGATGGAATGCTACGCCGAACGCCGCCAACACAAGGAATTCTTTGACTGCTTGAAGGCGGTGTACGGACCGAGAATGGAGCCTCTGAGGACACTGTTCGATGGTAGTTCAGGCGCTACCTGCACCCAGACTGCAGACATAATGCAGGTCTGGCGGAAAGACTTTGAATGTCTGTTGAACAACCGTTCAGAGATCGACTGGCCTACATTGAACGGCCTGAAGCAGCACGATGTGAAGGCGGATCTGGCGGATACGCCGACACGGGATGAGACGCAGAGAGCACTTGCTCAGCTGCGAAACGGCAAATGTGCCGGAGCCGACGGGATCCCGCCTGAAGTATTGAAACACGGTGGACCCGCGTTATTGACTGCGCTGCACCACTTGGTGCAACGCGTGTGGATTGAGGAGGAGGTGCCTCCTGAGCTGAAGGATGCCCTTGTGCTACCACTGTACAAGGGCAAAGGGAGCAAGCAATGTTGCAGGAATTATCGTGGCATCAACTTGCTGAGTTGTGTGAAGAAGGTGATTGCCCGAATCCTGCTCAATCGCCTCGTGAGTCAGATTGTGGAACCTAACGTGGCGGAAGAGCAGTGTGGATTCCGTTCGGGTCGCAGCACTATAGAAATGGTGTTTGCGGTTCGTAAGTTGCAAGAGAAGTGCAGAGAACGACACCAGCCGTTGTACTCGCTTTTTGTTGATTTCACCAAAGCATTTGATACGGTGAACCGCAAGGCATTGTGGCTGGTGTTGGGTAAGTTTGGTTGCCCGCGTAAGTTTGTAAGTTTAATTGGATGTCTGCACAGTGGTATGCGAGCGAGGGTGCAGCTGAGTGGAGAGACCTCGGATGACTTTGCAGTTGTCTCTGGTGTGAAGCAAGGCTGTGTGTTAGCTCCTGCCCTGTTTAATATCTATCTGCATGCAATGTTGTCTTGTGCTTTTGATGCCGCTTGTGCTTACGGTGTTCGTGTGGAGCACCGTATTGATGGTGAGTTGCTGAACATCCGTCGTTTCGGTGCGAGAACTGTAGTCTGTGAGACAACTATCCGGATGTTGCTGTTTGCTGACGACTGTGCGTTGTTTGCACACAGCGCGGATGAGTTGCAGCACATGACTAGTGCTCTGGCTTCGACAGCGGCCAAATTCGGGCTCACCATCAACACAAACAAAACTGTCTGTCTCTTTCAGCCTTCACCACAGGTGCAATCTTCAATATTGCCGCGAATCAGCATTGGTGCTGAAGTGTTGGAAACCACCTCCCACTTCTGCTACCTTGGGAGTGTGATGTCGACTGATCAGCAGCTACACGTTGAGTTGCGTAATCGCGTGTCGAAGGCGGCAGCGGCATTCGGGAAGCTTGAGCACCGAGTGTGGTACAACCATCAGCTTAGCATTGGCACGAAGCTGATGGTGTACAAATCCATGGTACTGTCCGTTCTTCTATACGGCAGTGAAACGTGGACGATGTACCGGCGGGATGTGCGATATCTCGAGCGGTTCCATCAGCGGTGTCTGCGACGAATTTTGCGGATCGGTTGGGGCGCCAGAGTTGCAGACACGGAAGTGTTGCGCCGAAGTGGGATGTATGCAGTGGATGGCATACTTTTACTGCGACACCTGAGATGGTTCGGTCATGTGAGCCGTATGGATTCGGCGCGGATACCGAAACAACTTTTATACGGTCAGCTGAGTATTGGGAAGCGGCACGTGGGGAAACCAAAGTTACGTTACCAGGACATGATTAAAGTGAGCCTCACACGTTCTAATCTTGACTGCAGATCATGGGAATCGAAGGCGGTTGATCGGCGTGCATGGCGCGATCTAATCACGAAGGCAGTTGCAGAAGTACGGGAGAAAGCCCTCATGCATGCAGAGAAGAAGCGGCAAGTGCGGAAGCGGCAAGCACCGATGAATTGTACTCCATCGACATCGAGCGCATGGTGCTGTAGAACATGCGGTCGCGAGTGCCTTAGTCAAGCAGGCCTAGTGAGCCATGAGAGAGGTCACTCGGGACCACTGCCGAAGCGCCGACGGGTCCCGCAGTGAACGTAGGCAGCACCGGCGCAGCGTTTGTAGGCACGCTGAATTCGATTTACTAACCGCATGCTTGCATGCTAAGTCTCTTTATTTCATGTGGTGGGTTTACAGTTTGTGCCTTAATGCTTTTCTTTCTAATATAAATATCTCCCTGTACTCTTTTTCATTAACTTGCACACATCGCTTCAGCCAATTGTATTCGATTTCCATAAGATTTTTGCGTTCGTGGCATTCCGTGAACTTTACTTTCTGACCTCGTGCACTTAGCTAGGATTTGTTTGTAATCAACTTATTACATTTGCTATTTAATGAAGGTTTATATCACCGTTTCCTTATACATTAATCGAGTTTTTCTCTTTTTCTTTCTCTCTTTTTACTGTTTGGCTGTTGTTTGATATCCCCGGTGTGGATGCGCTTGATGTGCATGTTGACAAGGTGCCTACCTGTCTATTACCCATTATCTCGTCCATACTGGCTCCAGGAGACAGTTGGTCGTTGCTGGAGGGGACGGGGTGCACGGTCCTTGTGGCCGTGTTAGGATCAAAGAGTGGTTCCATGCAGTCAGTGTGGAGCGGACTACGGTCCAGCCACCGCCTTGTGTGCGTTTGATTCCCAAATACAGTGTGCTTGTGTTTGCCTGTGAAGGAGTGTGGGCCGGCTCCGTTGATGAAACGTGGTTCCCATCCGCATGCCTCCCGGTCTTATTCCTTTGGGTTTACACTGGATATGGGGTATGTGGTTGGAGCTGTGGGTGGTGCAGCGCAAGCCATCCATGGTCCCTCTGTAGGCGCAGGCGTCCTGTGGCTTGCCACAGTGACAGGCAAATCCGAAAGCGGATGCCGCCAACCATTGACCAAAAGTGGCAGCGAAATTGCAGTTAGGTCTCCTGCAGGATCTCTATCATTGCGGTTTACTGATGAAGCCAGCGATCTAGGTGTCATCGTAGTTAACAATTTTAAGCCTTCGGCACAGTGTCGCCACGCTGCCAATAATGCGCGACAAGAGCTGTTTCGTCTTAGAAGGGCACTGAGTAACACTAAAGTAGAAGTATTCTTGCCGTTATATAAAGCAGTGGTTAGGTCACATCTGGAGTATTGTGTTCAGGCCTGGGCACCGTACCTCCGGAGTGACGTCATGTGTATATAAACGATTCAGAAACTTTCGATCAGGATGGTCGAAGATCAACGTGGGAAGTCGTACGAAGATCGTCCAAGTAGCTTGGGATTATTTTTCTTGGAACGGCATAGGTTGAGAGGGGATTTGATAGAGACGTTTAAAATCATTAAGGGACTTAGTGGTATTAGTACCATCCATCTGTTTGAGCTGGCTATGTCAGACCATCTGCGAGGGCATCGCCTGAAGCTCAAACAACATAGAGCTCGTTTAGACATCAGGGCAAAGTTTTTACGAGCCGAGTAGTTAACTTCTGCAACAAACTTCCTTCTGATTTAGTGGAGTGTGAGTCTGTAGAAGCCTTCAGAAAGGGCTTAGATGAATGTTGATCTATCCTTTTTCCAGAGTTATTGTAATTGTACTGGAATATGTAGTGTATTTTGATGCTAACACTTGGCAGTGCAAAGATTGCTCTTGTTCTTGCTTCATTCCTTTGCAGAAGCAAGAAGTCAATCCGTCGAAGTGCCGGGGGCCGCTTCACTTAGCGGCACAAGAAACTGGACGCCCGTTTGACGAAAGCCTCTATCGTCCGTTTGACCTGACCTGACCTGAGAATCGCTTCGATACTGAATTAATTGTTACACAACACTTTCCTTTCGTGTGACCAGTTAGCAGGCTGTTTCACAAGTGAGTCTATTCTCGTCTTCTGACAACAGATGTTTTCTAGCTTCATCGTCTCGAATGCTAACCAAAAGGCGTTGCACCGCTATCGTCTTTTCGAATTTCGTTGCGAGAATTTTATTGTAAAGACAGTCAGGAGGGACTGTTGCATACGAGTGATGAATTTACTAACACTATTTCTCCCTGTCATAATTGAAAAAAACTTAGGCGCGCAGTAAAAACACGTTGACGCGGCCCCTAAAGGCAATCCAGGGTGTTAAAGCAGTCCGTCATGGATGTGCTTTCGTACAAACGCAACGCATCAAAATTCCGTTGACTTTCTTCACCGAGGTGTTGTCTCAGTAGTTTGATAGATTGGGTTTCACTAAGTTTGATGTGGAGGTGTGTAATTGTGAAAAGCTCAACGTAGTCACAGTAGGTTCGTTTCCAACGATTCCAAACTGCTAAGGATGGCTTGGATGACGTGTTCTTCCAAAATGGATCTGGCGGGGTAAGATGGTTCATCGTAATTTATTCCAAGTTTAACCTTCCTCGCCAACCTGTCACAGTTTGGCAATTACGGAACAAACGCACCGTGGCTGGCTCTTAGCCGAAGTATCACAAAGCAAAAAACGTCAGGCACATGGAAGGCAAAACTGTATTCTAACCGGCATGTACAACGCATTGATCCACATTCTAAACTAGGCCAATCGATAATTGTGTGAGAAGCTTACTGACACACGCCAGCGGGTGCAGGCAACAAATAGAAGGGGCTCAGTACATTGGCCGTGAAAATGACCTACCTCCCTCCTTTCTTCTCCCCATCAGATGGTTCCTATAACAGACCTCATTTCAACTAACTCACTAACTCACTTCCCTTCATCCAGGCTACCATACGAGAAATTGCCTGGTGCAATCGTATGCTTTCGCACAGTGCCCTCAAAATTGGGTGCTGAAACGTGCGCCCACTGCTCGATCGTTACACGAGCGAGGGTTCAGAGCGACGCGCTTCACTGGTCAGGATGGAACTCGAGCATTAGGAGATCGACATTGTCGTACTCAGACTGAGGTAAGCTGCATGCTGTTGTTGTCAGGCACACGTTATATTGGATGAGAAACTCCGCCCAGCACAACATAAACCTGGGGTTGAAGTTACACTAGCCGACCACCCAAGAAGCCAGCTGGTGAAAGAGCTGAATAGATGAATCTACGTCTGCGTATTGGAAGTTGTAAATTTGCCGCTTTTGTTCGCACGTATGGTCGCACCATGTATTATCCTGATGACAAGATGGATATGCTTTAATCTCGTTTATCCTCCGTGTTACGGTTTGTGCCGAGGAGCCACCGGCTATTCCTTCTGGGTGAGTTCAAGACGTGCGTTGGTCATGATGCCACAGCCTGGACAGACATAAACGGCCCGCATGATACTGGTACAACCAATAGGAACGGTGACCAGCTGCTCTCACTGTGTGTCACTCACGGCCTGACGCTCATGCACACAGTTTTACGACCCCACATGCTGACGTTACTCAACAAATCACACACACTCACGCCATTGATCAAGCAGCACTGATACATTGGTCGATACTAACTGGCCTTTAATACTCGTTCCGATTGGTTCTTGTTGCCATGTATGCATTCCGCTTCGATCCATGTGCCTGAATACATTTGCACGTGTGTCATCCGGTTGTGCCTTCTCACACCGACTTCGAGACTACGTGTTCAAATACAAATAAGAATACTTGAGCCATCCGTACCAGGATGGTGACGGGTATAACGAACCCTCTGGCAGAGATATCAATTATATGGCTTGGTGATTCAGAAAAGCCTCCTTCTAATCATCGATGCAGTAGAAAACATCTTTCTTAAATCAGATGATCGTTTTCAATGTGTTGAACCCTTCTATTGTGTTGTCCGATACGCACTGGATAATGTTATTTCGCTAAGCTTTTGGTTCAGAAGGACGAGGACATTTTGAAGCTATGAACTTAATAGCGAAAAAGAGTATCATACCTGTGAACCAGTTGTTCATTGGTTTATGGGGAATTCAGCAGTGCATTTTTTGCTCGTTGCCAGTTTTTTAAAGTACAGCAGCACGGAGAAAGCGTAAATGACTTCATTGTGCGCATTCTCCAAGCGACACCATAATGCCGATATAATACAACTCCCTCAACACGTGTCGGAGAAGTTATGAAACATCAGTGGCTTATCCGTGGAGTTATAGATGATGGCGTGAAAGAAAACTTACAAGCAAAAGAGGAAAAAACCATTTTGATCACGTGTGCGTTAGCGTGCCTCGATGAATTCGAGAGTAAAATATTGAGTTATTTCGCTTGAAACCGCTTACAACCTTGTACGTAAAAGAGAAAACCTGAAAACGCAGTTAATCACTTTCAAACCTCTTCATCTTAAAGCGTGTGTAAACAACCTGGCTCTACGTTCTTTCATCGAAAACAGGTGTCGAATGTTCGTCTGATACCGATGCAGTGACAAGCAAACTCCCCCACCAAGGCCTCACACATTCACACAAAGTGCAGTAATTGCGGAAAAATTGACCACTTGGCACATGTATGCATCTATCCATTGTCACAAGATTCGTGGAACTTGGACGACCGTGAATGCCCTGATTCCCGGTTACATTTTATGAACTGTATACTTGCAAATCGCTCCGTTATGACGATAGTATAGTCATATAGGGTCACGCTCCAGATTAATGGCGAAATTGTGTTGCGGGCCCGTCAAATATCACCGCAAAAATGCGCCACAAACTCCGGCTTAATGGCTATGGGAAGCGGTTCAATTCCTCCCCCAACGCAGAAGATTTCAGCCACGCCGAGACGCGGCACAACTGCGCACACGTTGGTAATGTGCGTATACAAACCAACACCCCGTCCTGGTAGCTATTTTCGCTCTTAATGACCCATATGCACCCTTTGTTGGTTGTAAAAGAGTCTTCAGAGAACCACTTGCTTTCTCTTCGCCGTTAGTTGGGTCGGTGCTGTCATGTGATTTTTGCGTGCGTCGATAGCCGGGCAGCGTTCGCGTCTAAGCCCCTAGCACGCGTTGACCGTCAACCCCTCTCGTGTGCGTAATCTAGTCCGTTACGAGGGCTCAGCGTCTACTCGAATACGTACGGCTAGGAAGGTTCTCACGCTAGTTCGATTTCCGCCTCACCAGCGCATACCCCGGGCTAAGGTAACGCCAGCACCTCAGCACCAATTTGTTCGCTCGGACAGCGTTCCAAGCCGTTATCGTAGGCGTGCTCAAACAGTGCCAGTGACAATCGCTCAAATTCTTATAAGAGGAGTCTCCCAATTTTAATATTGGCGACAGTGTTTATGAACCATGACTGACACGTACGTTGATTTAGAACTTATGCTGCAGTCACAACTTAAATTGACGTCCAGCCTACCGGATAAACTCTCCAGTTGTTCCCTTCATGCAGGTCCAAGTGCTAATTCTCAGTCAGTGGACAATGTGGTTAGCGGCATCAGCAAGCTTCTGTACGGCGCCAAGGCCGAAATAACGTTCGAATGTTGGTAAAAGCGGTACGAGGACCTGTGCACGATTGTCTTCGCTTTCCAGGACGACGCGTTGTAGGTTCGGCTGCTTCTGCGCAGACTTGATGCACTCGAACACCTACTCCATGATCCAGAACGCTGCCGCACCTGGTATGGTCCAAGCAGTCACAGCACCGAGGGCGCAATCGTCCGCGCGCCCCACCCAATCCGACGAGTGAAGCCCCCATCCTATGCGTAGCGATTCTGTGGTGACTGGCATTTTCACCGGGACTGCAACTTCCGCCGGCATCATTGTCAAGGTTGTGGCAGGGTGGGGCACCGGCATGGTTGTTGCTACCTCACAGCACACAAGGGGGCCAAAACTGGGCTGACCCCCACCTGCGATCCAAAGAAGAGGTCTCGACCCAGACGCACACCTAAACCTGGTCCGGTTGGCAGCTCCCTGAGACTGCTGGCCACGTTCCAAAGCAACTCTGCGGATCGGATGCAATTCGTCGACATCTTGATCAATGGTCAGCCTGTCCGATTGCAGTTGGACACTGTGTCGGACATCACGATCATCTCCGAGAATCTATGGCGATCCCTTGGCAAGCCGCCGTTCTAAACAACCTCACAATCTGTCACCACTGCCTGTGGTGGTCGCGTGCAGCTAACTGGGCAGCAGCATTGCTCCGTCTCCTCCCGAAGCGCCACGTTCAACTCGATCTGCCACATCACGAAGGCGAAGCTCAACCTGCTTGATCGCGACTGGCTCGAAACGTTTGGCTTAGCCGATCTTCCTCTTCGCGCCATCTGCAACGCGGTACATTCTCCGGCAATCCCAAACGACCGAACCGCAGACATCAGCAGACAGTTCGCCCCAGTATTTCAGGATGGTCTTGGCAGCGGTACCCGCACCCGCGCCGCGTTAAAGCTCGTACCTGGTACCAAACCGGTATTCTGCCCCAAACAGCCTGTCCCACACGCAACCCTACGCTTGGTCAATGCCGAACTCCAACGTTTAGAAAACTTGGGCGTCCTGGTGCCTGTGTCCTATTTCGCCTGGGCAGCGGCGATCGTCGTAATTAAGAAGCCGAATAGATCCTTGCGCGTCTGTGTCGATTTCTCCGCTGATCTCAACGCAGCACTAGAGCCAACTTGCTACCCGCTACCGATCGCAGCAGACCTCTTCACAATACTCAACGGTGGCATGTGTTTCGTTAAAATCGATCGGGCAGACGCCTGCCTGCAGCTCGCGCTCGCCCCTGGGTCACAAGCCCTCTTGACGATCAATACGCATCGTGGTCTTCTCCCGTACATCAGACTCCCGTTTAGTGTCAAAACCGCTCCAGCCGTTTTCTAACATACGATGGACGCTATGATCTCTGGCATTCCGGGTACGGCCGCATACCTGGACGATCTACTCATTGTTGATTGTACCCCGGAAGGGCTACGGGAGCCATTGGTTGTCGTCCTTCAACTGGTCCAGGACTACGGTTTCCGCCTGAAACCGAGAAATGCCAATTCTTCCTTCCGTCGACCAAATACCTTGGTTTCGTTTACGATGCTAATGGTCATCATCCTGATCCTAAGAATGTCAGAGCCATTCAGCAGATGCCAGCTCCAGCGGAATTATCACAAGTGCGGTCCTTCCTGCGTCTCATCAGCTACTACAGCGCTTTCCTGCCATCGCTACACGATGTTTGAGCCCCGCTCAATCGGTTGTTGCAGAAGGACGTTCCATGGCAATGATCTCCCGCATGCGAGAAAGCTTTCGTTCGTCTGAAAGCCATACTGTTCTGAACTACTGCTGATCCACTACGACCCAGCCTTGCAGATTTTTGTCGCTGCTGACGCCTCTGTCTACGAGATCGGAGCAGTTCTCTCCCACTGATTCCCGAATGGTTCAGAGAAAGCTGTTATGCATGTATCCCCCACCCTGACGCTTAAGGAGAAATATGGTCAGATCGAGAAAGAAGCCCTTGCCATCGCCTTTGCCGTCACCAAGTTCCACAAGATGCTGTATAAGTGGTGGTGCAGGCTATTGAGCTATCAGAAGCCCCTACTTTCAATCTTCGGTTCAAAGAAGGGCATTCCCGCATCAGCAGCTAGCCGACTTCAGAGTTGGGCGGTCCTCCTTCTTGGTTACTACTTCGAAATCCGCTAGTGCCGTACTCAGGATTTTGGTCAAGTCGACGACCTCTCCCGCCTCATTTCCAAACATGCCGCAGGAGAATACACGGTGATTGCCGCAGTAATCGTTGAGGACGAAGTTCGTCATCCACTCACGAACACTATCCGAAGTCTCCACATTACTGCCGCCGACTTAAGTCGTGCAACTGCTCAAGACCCTGCCTTGCAGAAAGCCGTCACTCACTTTCAGACTTGCTGGGCAAACACTGCCTTGTCTGGTAAACTCAAGCAACTACCTCAACGCCGCCACTCCGATTCCGTGGTCGATTCCTGCCTCATGACTGCAGATCGAGTTGTCTTTCCTTCATGCCTCCGGCAAGCAGAAAGGTACTCTCATCATTGCCTAATCTGGAGCCGAGGGATATCGTTTTCCAAACCCATACAAGAGATGATTGACCTAGTTGGGAAGTGTCAGGTACGAGATAAACATCAGAGTAGGTCACACAACCTAGCACTTCATGATGTACATCATGATCCAGTCAATCTAATGCGTTGTGATTGGATAAAACAGTTGCCCCAAGTATTAAATACTATCCTTGCCTTGGGGGAAGGACACAGTGAATTCAGTCCATAAGCGATTTCCAGACGTGTTCAACGAACACCAGTTGTGAAAACTGAACAATTTTGAAGCAAAATCACATATGACAGACTCTAGTAAACCCAAATTCTGTATGGCCAGAACGCTGCCTTGCTCCTTACTATCCATTGTGAAAGAAGAATTAGAAAGCTCTAGCAAGAAGGTAAAATTGTACCAGTACAAAAAGCTGAACGGACAGCATCAACATCTGAACATCCTTACATTAAACGATACCCCTATTCCTGTGTGTGCCGCTGTCCGAGACCTCGGTCTAAGATATTCTGCCTCATTTAACTTTTTAGAGCATGTTATATTCTTGCAGGCTTCTGCCAGAAAAGTGATCGCCTATATAAGTCGAACTCTTATTTTGAGGGATTCCAGGCTTCAAGCCTTTAAAATATGTGTTAGGCCGAAACTTGAGTACTGTACGATAGTGCATAGTAATCTGAGAAAAGTGGATATTATAGCACTAGAAAACATTCAACGGTAATTCACAAAGAGGTTTCTGAACATGCCTAATACTATGACATACCGTGAGCGTTGCGAGGTGCTAAATTTAGAGCCCCTATGGCTACGCAGACTCAAACTTAATCTGTGTCTTCTATACCGCTTACTATTCGGATTAACGTTCAGTGCTCAGCCACAACTCGAGTTTCAGACTCGTATGCGCTGTGAACTAAGAAACAGCGAGCGCACAGTGAAAATACCAAAGTCTCGCACAATGCTACGCTCAAAATTTTTCTCTGTAAAATATGCGTTAATATGGAACAAACTTCCATTGAGTGTTAGAGACTGCACTACCTATGCACAATTCAGACGCATGATTAATATTCACCTGACTGTTGCAAACATCTGGTCAACACTAAGCCAGAAGGTTACTCTAGATGATTTGTATGAGAAAGGTCCTGGATACGTATGAAAGTCACCATATCCTCTATTCGTTTCAATAATATAAGATTGCCTACATATACTTGCATTCTTGAGTATATATTTGAGAACGATCTTACTCCTACTAATCCGTCTAACCAATTCTGTTTTCTCCTTTGACGCACTGGTTCGTAGATGCAATACACCTTTCAAGCTGATGTCTCTGTACCATCGTCGTCACTCGCCAAGATTTTCCATCAAATTGTGACTGGCCTATCGGCAAGAGTTTGTATTCATCATTATGTTTTATAATTCCTCATACTTTATCTTCTTCTTTGTTTCACCGTTGGTCATGACTAGGCTGATCTCTTGTGGCGACGGATTACAGCTTCCAAATTAAAGTATACCCATGGAAATCATATTACTACTGACTCGCTGGCTTAAAACAAAAAAGTACCATAATTGATTGATCCGCATGACAGAAATGGCTGAGGCTTCATGGCCTATAATGTATGCATAAAGCAGCGCTAAAAAATGAGATTTGACACCTAGTTCTGATGGCCTATTTACTATCTTGTCACACAGGCACAGAGCCAATTGGAGCATGGAAGTGCGGGTGAAACCCATCGTGGAAATACCCTGCATGGAAGCAAGTCCCCTGGGGACAGTTTCCATGGATGACCGTATTACTTTA
This sequence comes from Dicrocoelium dendriticum, assembly GCA_944474145.2. NCBI lineage: Eukaryota > Metazoa > Platyhelminthes > Trematoda > Plagiorchiida > Dicrocoeliidae > Dicrocoelium > Dicrocoelium dendriticum. Next base: position 70,318,801 of record OX104063.1, read on the forward strand.
CTTGAACTTTCCGCAAAATCTACATTTATTGTTGTCCCCAGTTTCTTTATCTCTCTATTTTTTCCAAACTGCTAATAATTTCAAAACCCATATGGGAACCATTGATCAAAAGACGAGTAATTAACTATATTATGCGATCACGTTGTACATGTTGATAAGACCGCCCAATTGGTCTGTGCCTCGCACTGCTGAGGAATAAAACGTTTATTTATTTATTTATATAGTCCCTGCGCTTAAACCTGTAGGACTAGTAAATACTAGTCCGAGACGGTGCGCGAAGTTAAGCGCGGAGATCAGAAGGCAATTGGAGTCGGACACAGCGAACTGTATACGATGGGCTACAAAAAGACGCGGACGGATGAGGCGAGACAAGAGCAACACGTTAGTGCGGGAACTTACAAGACGCTCAAGTGACAAACCCGGTTGTAAGGAAGATTAAAACAAGAAAGAATAATGTACAATCGGCCAATAATTAAATGGTATGTGAAAGATAACAGTTATCTTTTTGGGCGCTACAAACCCGATGGCAGCGTACGGATTTGTGGCGATTACAAACTAACAATAAATCGCGGTGCATCATAGACAGTTATTCACTACAAAAAATCGAAGATTTGTACCCAACTTTATGTGGTGACGTCAGGTTCCTCAAACTGGATTTAAGCCATGCTAACTTCAATATGGAATTAGATGAAATCTATCGCCATCCTACTACGGTCACTACACATGTGGGCATATTTGAATACACTGGACTTCCTTTTGTAATTAATTCAGCCTCAGCTATCTTCCAAGAAATAATTGACAGCGTCGTGCGTGATATACTGAACACTTGTGCATATTTCGATGATCAACTAAGTACGGGTCGCACAGAAGATGAGCACCTCCGCATGTTAGACCGGGTGTTACATCGACTGTCTGAACGCGGTTTATGTTCGAAACACTCCAAATGTGTTTTTATGGTTGATTCCGCTGTCTACCTTGGTTACCAGTTAGATAAACATGATCTACATGCACGGAAACGAAAATCGCAGCCCATTATTTTCGCGCCCTTTCCACGCAACGAAGCAAAGTTTCGTCGTTTCCTGCCCAACCTTGCTTTCGCTATAGCACCACTTCACGACTTTTTAAAGTAAAACACCAAGTGCTCAGGAAGGAGAGTGGGGAAGAATCATTTGAAATAGCGCAAGTTCTTCTTGCTTTCTTACCAGTGTTGGTACATTACGATGCAAACAAGCCCAGCATCTTATTGCGTGATGCTTCAACATCTGGGGTGGGAGCAGTCCTAGGACATACGATTCACGACGGAACCAATCGTTCTATTGTTTTCGCGTCTCCCACGTTACAGGCTGCTGAGAATAATTACGCACAACTGGACAAAGAGACACCTGTAGTGGTTTACGGGTCAAGCGTTTTCAGCAGTATTTGTGGGGCAATCGGTTTGAGATACAGACTGATCATAAACCGTCGATCTCGCTTCGAGGTGAGGAACGGGGCATAGAACAACGAAACGCAGCCTGAATGGTACGCTGGGCACTTCTACTTCCTATCCACAACTGCCTAATCCGATCCATTGCTGGTTCGCATAATAATGTTGCTGACGCTCTCAGTAGACTGCCACAGGTTGTTCAATAGGATGATCAAAGTGGAGCAATATGCGAGTTTGTATGACTGTTGCAAAACTTAGACACTACACCAATATCCAGTGACATGGTTAGGAAAGGTACAGATCGCGATCCGGTCCTATCGAAAGTGAAACGTAGGATGCTGCGGGGTTGGGGGCCAAGATCTTGACGATCTGCGTCCGCATTTCAATTGTCGATTTGAGCTAAGCCTGCACGAAGGATGTGTCTTCCGTGAATCTCGTATCGTTATTCCATCGGGGCTCGGATCAACTGTACTGAGAGAGTTAAACGCTGCATATCCGTGGATCGTCCGCATAAAAGCTCTGGCCAGAGCATACTACTGGAGGCCGGAGACCGATAGAGATATCGAAGAGCTTTTGAATACTTGTACCATATGTCAGAAGCATCAAAAAGACAGACCAACCGGTCACATTTACACTTGGGGGCTGCTCGATAGCTATGGGAACGTGTCCACGCTACCTATTTCGGTCCGATTGAAAGGTAAATATCGCTACTTCTGGTGGATACGTACTCCAAGTGGATAGATGTACATATCGTCGCTAACGCTACTACGGAAACTACAATCAATAAGTTACGTTGTAGTCTATCCATGCATGGCATACCGAAAACATTGCGCAGAGATAATGGTCCGCAATTCACCAGTGCAGCGTTCAAACAATACTTGGAAGTCAATGGCATTCACCAAATTACTTCGTACCATACCACCCGGTTTCGAACGGTTTATCGGAAAAAGCGATACAAATCGTGAAGGCTGGTCTCTCGAAGCAACGTCATGGCTAGTTGCGCACTAAATTTGAACTATTCCTATTCGTGAATGGCACAACATCGCTGGAGTCCATCGAAAACAGCCTGGGGGAAGACATGGTTGGGAGTCGTCTATGTAGGAGCCTAGATTTACTTTTCCCAGATGCCGGTCAGGCCAGGCGCTGCCAACAATGACACATGCATCAGAGTGGGCTAAAAGCAGTTAAACCCCAAGATTTCGTAGCAAAACGAGATGTGTACACGAAACTCCCGCACGAGAAGGTATGGTAGCTGGGAACCGTGCTCATAAGTCCAGAAACTTAAACCGACATACAACTGGAAAGGTGAGAAACAGTACGCAGGCACAGTGATTGCATCCGTCCCGGCACCTCAGTCGCATCATACCCTGAGGGGAAGCGTTTGTTACAGGAGAGCGGGAGGAGACGGACAAACACCAAAAGGATGCAATCGATCTCTATACGAAACCACAACGTTCACCTAAACCGATATAATTTTACGGTGCAAAAATGTGATTTCATCTGCCACGTGAGAGGAGGTTGCGGCCGCACATGTTGACGTAAATCAACCTACCATAGACACTCACATGATTGATCGAACAGCACTGTCACATCGGTCGATACCAACTGGTCTTTAATTGTTGTTCTGATTGACTAGTTTTGGCATATATGTATTCCGCTCCGATCCATGTGTGAGAATAAAATTTCACGTGTGTCATCCGGTTGTGCCTTCTCACGCCCAGTTCGGGACTACGTGTCCAAACAGGAAAGAAGAATACTTAAACTATACTGATCACACAGATTGCACTGGGTTCGAGTGATGTAGCTACATGGACGCACTCACGGAGTGGTCACGCGCACCTGCGCGACTAGGCCATCGTACGCCAGTGTGACACTCGTGAGGTGCGCATGCACGTGTACTGCGTGGAGCTGAGTGTGGCACTGATCATAAGCTTGTGCCGACCAAATTCTTCATATATTTTCGTAGATCTATGTATGGCTCACCTACCGTGAACCTGCGCAATTTTAATTTTAATTTCTTAGGTACTATTGAGAAGAGGATGGAACTAAGGAATGTATTAAGTATCCGCCTTGGTAACGTCGAACCCATCACCGCAGTGAGCGACTGTGGCACTACATCAAAGGGAACAGGTGATGGGTGTTGCCGAGAAAACAATCGGACTCGCAAATTGTATACAGTCCGAGTGTTTTATTGACAATAGTGCGGCCATTGGCGCATTTGCGTCGGTGAAAACAGCAGCCTTCGCTGCACATGTGGCGAACCCTGCAGACTGCGAAAGAAAAACCATTTTCACAAACTTCAACGGCGACTGACTCGAGAGCTCCGTCGCATCAACAATGCTTGGTGGACGGAGAAGGCGAAGCAGGTGGAATGTTATGCCTAAAGCCGCCAGCATAAGGAGTTCATTGACTACTTGAAGGCGTTGAATGGACTCACGTTACTGCCGCTGAGGACGCAAATAAATACTACTTCAGGCGCTGTCTGCGCACAGACTTCAGACTTAATGTAGATCCAACGAATACACTTTAGTTGTATCCTTAACAACCGTTTAGAGAATGACTCGTCAACGTTGTACTGGATGCAACAACAAACGATGAAGGTGCGTCTCGCTGGCGAGCCAGTACTGTCTAAGACTTAGAGAGCGCTCGCTCAGCTGCGAAACTAATTGTGCCGGTTTCTACGGGATACAACTAGAAGTGTTGAAACACGGCGCATTGACACACACGCTTCGAAACTTGGCACAACCCATGTGTACTGAAGAGGATGTGCTGGCTCACTTGAAACATATCCTTGTGCTGCCACTGCACAAAAGCAAAGCGAGTAAGCAATGCTGCATGACTTATTGTGGTTTATACTTACTGAGTTGTGTGAGGAAGTAGGTCGCCGGAATTCCGCTCAGCCGCCTCCTCACTCAGGTCCTCGAATCGTGCGTGATGAAAGAGCAATGAGGATTCCGTTCTTGCCGCGGTACCATTGGTGTGGTGTTCGCGGCTCGTCAGCTGCAGGAGAAATGCAGAGAGCGACACTAGCCTTTGTAGACGATCACCCGTTGATGGTTTATCCGAGCTTGGTAAAGTGATCGCATACGTTTCACCACCATGCTAGGTGGCATCTTCAGTGTGGTACTAGGCAGTGTATAATGCTGCCTATTGAATTGTCAGTCCGTCATCCACGGACAGGTGACTTTTGAAGGTGGCAATTTCGATTCGTGCCACGTGATCTCTGCCCATTTGCTTCCACGGCTGAACCCCGTCTTGCGATTCGCCGGAGATCTTTTTTTCTGAGTTGATGGTACACGGGGTCGATGTCGATGCGCAACCACCCAAGGTGCCACAAAATAAGTTGCGTGCGAACACTAGTTCGCAGGATTGAAACACACTGCAGTACAGTGGAAGCCAAACGGGAAGAAGAGAAACACCTATTCGATTCGTTCGAGCGAAATGGATGCCCACGCAGCTTCATCCGCAGATGTCTAAACCACAAACCTATGAACACCGAGTCGATACCAAATGCAAGCAAGAGGGTCGTTTTGCCGTATATGAAGAACATATCTGAAATGACTGCCACATTGCTCAAGCAACACAGCACCGTAGTCGCTCATAAGTCAAGCGTTACTTTGAGAAACATACTGTCAGTTCCAAAGGACATTAGGAATGCACAAGAACGAACGAACGTCGAGTATAAAAAGAATTGCAATAATTGTGAAATGAACTATGTGGGGCAGACAGTAGGGACATTGTCCACAAGAATACAAGAACACCAGGGGGCTTGTAAAAAACGTTATGCATCTTCTCTTGTCTTAGCGCATGTGGATGAGGAGGGACATAGCTACAATTGGAACAACACAGTGATTTTAGCTCAAACAACAACACAGAAAGAACGAGAGTTCCTAGAAGCATGGTACTGCTCTAATAATTCGATCAACATGCGCATCGACATCGACCCCGTGTACCATCAACTCAGAAAGAAAGATCTCCGGCGAATCGCAAGACGGGGTTCAGCCGTGGAAGCAAACGGGCAGAGATCACGTGGCACGAATCGAAATTGCCACCTTCAAAAGTCACCTGTCCGTGGATGACGGACTGACAATTCAATAGGCAGCATTATACACTGCCTAGTACCACACTGAAGATGCCACCTATCATGGTGGTGAAAGGTATGCGATCACTTTACCAAGCTCGGAAAAGCGATCAACAGGTGGACAACCAAGCCGGGCTACCAGTATTCCAAATTACTTGGTAGATGCTGTTTGTTTACTTCACCAAAGCTTTTGATACGGCGAACGGCGGGGTACTGTGGATGGAGTTTCGTAAGTTTGGTTGCCCGAGTAAGTTTGTGAGTTTAATTGTATGTCTATACAATGGAATGCGGACGGGAATACACCTGGGTGGACTAACATCAGGTGACTTCGCTGTTGTCTACATTGTGAAGCAGGGTTGTGTCTTGGCGCCTGTCCTGTTTAATCACCTAAATGTCAAAAGAGGACTCAGATGATTTGATTGAGGAAGGTCCAGATACACTTAAAAGTCGCTATATCTCCTTATTGTCTAAATATTAAATTGTACTAACATATAGTTGAATTCTTGAGTATGTATCAACAAACGATTTTACTCCTACCATACCCTCTAACCAATTCTGTTTTCTCTTTTGGTGCAATGGTTCGAGGATGCACTACGCCTGTCAATCTGAAGTCACTGTACCATCGTCGTTACGCGCCAAGATTTTCCATCAAATTGGGATTGGCGTATCGGAAATTGATCGTGTTCATTATTATGTTTTTCAATTCCTTATACTTTATATTCTTCCTTGTTTCATCGTTGGCTATTACTGGGCTGATCTCCTGAGGTGACGTAGTACAGATTCCAAACTAAAAAATTATACCCATACAAATCATACTGCTACTGACTCACTGGCTTATAACAAAAAAGTGCCATACTTGGTTACTCCTCATGACGGAACGGGCTGAGGCTTCATGGCCCAGAATGTATGCACAAAACAACCCATATGAAAAAAAAACATTTGATAGCCAGCTGATGGTCTATTTACTAGTTGCCACATTGGCACAGAGCCAGTTGGAGCATGGAAGTGCGGGTGAAACCCGTCGAAGGAATACCCTGCATGGAAACAGGTTCCCTGGGGACAGTTCCATGGATGGCCGTATTACTTTACTTGAACTTTCGGTTGAAGCTGCATTTATTATTTTTCCCAGCTTCTTAATCTTTCTAATACTTTCAAACTGTTAGTCACCTCATAAAATCCATATGGGAACCTTTGTACATAATACGTAAAATTAACTATATTATGCGATCAGGTTGTACAGGTTGATCAGACCACTCAATTGGTATGTGTCTCGCACTGTAGATGAATGAAACATTTATTTATTTATGTCTTGTGATGCTGCTTGTGATTCCTGCGTCCGTGTGGAGTACCGTATTGATGATCGGTTGCTGTACATCTGTCGGTTTAGGGCAAGAACCCGATTGTGTCAGACAACCATCCGTATGTTGCTATTTGCTGACGACTGTGCGTTATTCGCACACAGTGCGGATGAGTTGCATCGCATGATTACCACTCTCTCATCGACAGTTGCCAATTTCGGACCCATCAACACAAGCAAGACTAGTTGCCTTTTTCAGCCCTCACCAGAAGTGGAATTCGTGGGCCTGTCGAAAATTCAGACTGGTGAGGACTTGTTGGGGAATCTATTGAGGTTTTGCTGCCTCGGGAGCATACTGTTGGCCGATGTGCAGCTGACGATCGACCTGCGCATCCGCATATCGAAGTCGGCTGCTGAATTTGGTAAACGGGAAAATCGGGTGTTGAAGTATCACCTGCTGACCGTTGGGACAAAGCTGGCTGTCACGCGAGCAAATGACTTCGATTCGTTTATGTCAGCCGTGCGCGGATTGCTTAACACTGACACCATTCAGCCAATCATCTTACACACGCCCCCGGTCTCGCAGCGCAAGTTTCCCTGAAGGTTGTACCTCCCTTAATTGATTGATAAGCCTGCGGCTGTCCAGATGTGATCTGCTTACTTGCAGTACGGGCCTCGAAAGCGTGCGCTACGTGCCTAGCAATACTACGTTACAGTGGTAACTGAAATGAAGATCCCAAGGCTAATACACATCCTATCTGCTGGGGGAAAACTAACCTTATCGAACTGGACAAGATGGAGAAAAGCATTTGCCAATTATGTGGAATTAATTCCTATACTGAATCCAACTGTTTGCCTCTCTGAGTCCTACATACTCAGATTATACACACAAGTGTTTGGAGAGGAAGGTCAACGGCATTACGACGACCTGCTGCTGGACAAATATGCCACCGACAGTTCTGCTTTGGATAATTATACTACAGTATGGTGGCTGAAGCAGAATGTTTACACCGCTAGATACTGCTTTTCAAAACTTGTCCAGAAGCCGAACGAAAGTGTCAATCATTTTATCACACGTATTCATCAAGCTGTTCTTGAGTGCTAGTATAATGACATTCCACCTGGAAAATTGAAAAGCAAATGATAATTCAACGTTTAGTCACGGGAATCTCGGACGGAATTGTTAGAGAATAGTTATTATCATTGGATAAGTCGGCCGCTACATGTGAAATGGTTTGTATCCTTGTTCACCAACGGCAGAATAGCACACACCAATTTGGTGAGTTCACTGGTCGTCCGGTAGCTGACGATACGCATGCGGTCCGTAAACCAGACCCCATTGACACATCGGAAACAATTCGTGTGTCATCGTTGCGGGTTGAGGCACTCTCACGCTTCCCAATGCCAGCACAAAGAAAGAATGAATCACAAATTCGGCAAGATAGGCCATATGGCTCGCGTGTGTAGGGTTAAAAATTCCAGCCGGATCAATAATGCCTCATCAAGGCGTCAACGCAAGATAGAACTATATGAAGATAAGATCTTGGAAAATTTGAACAGTGGACTTAACCCAGTGTACTTGAACAGTGTGACACACAAAACTGTCCTCCATACGCAATACGTTTAGCGATAGAGGATGAACCAATGTGGGGAGTGAGCACACCCCCTGCTCTTAATCGTCGTACCTGGGAACAAAGCGAATCTCACTGGTCGAGACCGGATACAGTCCTTGCCTGAGACTACGCAACACAATAGACTCATTGTTGAAGACGGTAGTTTGTATGGATTATTATACTCGTTCTCATGGTTGTTTGAAAACAAAGTGGGGAAGCTGTGACATTTTAAAGCCTCTATTAAGTTACGGGAGGGTGCCTAGCCCAACTTTTACGAACCCAGGTCATTACCCTATGCAATGCGCCCTAAAGTTTAAGCAGAGCTTCAATGTTTGCAATTAACAGTCATAGTTCCGGTGAAACATTCAGATTGAGGTACCCCGATTGTACTGTACTCAAACCTGACGGCTCCTGTCCGCAACTGCGGAGACTACAAACTGTCAACCACGCACCGAAAGTGGAAGAGTATCACTTACCACGTATTGAGGACTTGTATGTGCCTTCAGCCGGCGGCCAAAAGTTTTCCAAACCGGATCTGAGTCACGCATACTCTCAAGTTGAACTTGATGATGAGTCACGGGAAAATGACCACAATAACTACCCACTTAGTGCTTTTAAAGTACAAACGTCTCCCGTTGGGAATAAATTGAGCAAGCAGGATTTTCCAACAGATGGTGGATAACATAATTAAAGATATACCGTTAACCTGTGCATACTTCGACGAAATCCTTGATTCTTACTGCAATAATGTTGATCATCTGTCCTCGACCGTTTGGAAGAGTGTGGGTTTAAACTAAAAAGCCCAATTGTGAGTTCATATCCGATTCTGTTTGTTACCACGGATACAAAAAATTGGGAAATAATGTTTTTCATCTCCTGCAAGAGAAAATAGCGCCTATTGTGCAGGCAGCTCAGCCCAAGAATAGCGGTGAATTGTGAGCACTCCTAGGAATGTTGTCCCACTATCGTCGTTTTCTACCGGATGTCACAACCACTATAGCCCCAGTGAATGAAATGCTATACGAAAACACCGGCGGATGTAGAACAGCGACCATCAAACTGCTTTCGTTTGTGCAAAAAGTGTCTTGCTTTTGCACCTGTTTGCTTCCAGTATGATAGTGCAAAACCGTTAATCTTACAGTGTGATGCCTCCCCAAACGGAGTCGGAGCAAAATCTCGAATGGTGTCATTCATTCTATTGCGTTTGTCTTGGGAACTTTACAACCCACCGAAAAGAACTACTCCCAATTGGACAAAGAAGTCCTATTAGTTATATTTGGTGTCAAGAGGTTTTACCATTACATTTGGGGAAAATATTTCGAAACACAAACAGATCATGAATCCCTGATATTCTTGCTAAGCGAGTCAAGGGGAATCGAGATGTTCTCGCCCGAGAATGCCACGCTGAGTATTAATATAGTGTGCATATAAATATTTGCTCGCCTATATTCCTGGGTTGAACAATCATACGGCGGATGCAATAGGTAGGTTATCACAAGTGACCGCCGACGAAACGGTGGAGGAACCGGTAGAGCTAGTGCATCTAATGCAACATCACTCCATTGACATGTGACACTATACATCAGTGGACTGATCGTGACCGGACGCTATCTACCGTAGTATGATTTACAAAAATCCCCTGGACTACTACAGTCCCTGTATACTCGTAGCCTTACGGACAACTGGAAAATGATTTGGGCCTGCACGATGGACACTTGTTTTAGGAATCCCACCTGATTCCACCACTAAACACACACCTGTTCATCCAAAACGAACTTCACAACGCACGCAGCAGAAGTGAGCACCGAATCTAAGCTGAAGAAGAGAGCTAGACGCTCCAATCGCGCTGCAGCGTCTGTGACTCTAAATCCACTGGGTAACCTCACTCCCATAAGTGGATAAGCCTCAAATATGCCTGCTTCCACTTCTCCAATCATAGACGCTTCACCTGGAGATACAGCCATGACACCGACAGCTCTGAGTCAAAGGCAATCCGGTGCAGATAACAAGCAGGTAACGAACGCATCGCTTGCCTCGACAAACACACCGGGAGGGACACACATACGTCCATCTTCTGTACCGAGCACGCGTGGCGCTAAGCAGTTTGCACAGTCAACTCCAGTGGTACCTTCTAAACAACTCAAATTGTCGACGAAACGTATAAAGCCAACACTCGTTAGACAAAACCACGCTGCGTTAACTCTCGTATACCCCAATGTTCCCGAGTCCAAATCTGGCACGATAAAAGGCAAATTGCAAGACGATCGTAACCAGTGAAGTTCCATCTGCGAGGTGATTGGTTTTCGGCTTGAGCCTGCAATGCTGAAACGCGTAGCGCGTCACCCGATCTCGGTGTACTCTGGTGAACCTCGAATTCTTCGAGTAACACTAAACTCAGCAGATGAAAGAGAGGCTGCCCTGCTCTCAGCGGTTTGTCTTCGCAATTCACCGAGCGGAATACGCATATTACCTGATCTACCTTGGAAAGATCGCCAAAAAGAAGCAGGTGACCAATGCGGCATTCCTAACAGGGATAGCAATAAAACAATATTTGTTCATGATGTTCCCGAGCTTTTGCATTCTTCTGATCACCATGCGCAAACACATGAACGAGAGCGGTAGTGCTACATCCGCGAAGCACTCTCTGTTGACAATGTTATTGCCAAATCCCTGACAAGAGTTCCGTCATCACCTAACTACAAGGGCTGCGGTCCAAGGCTAATTAAAGTAATACTACACTCCGAGGGAATGACGCAAGTTCTGCTGGATAGCTGGTTAAAGTTGCGAACTAGGTTGCCAACAGATATCCGGCTAAAGGCAGCAGGCGAACGACCAAAAGTCGGAAGCAATTCAATGGAACTTGCAAACGCTGCAAATTATTTATCTGCACAGTCCTGCGGAGAGGCCGACAAAATAGCACCCACGGTACACAAGAGGACAGAGCCCAACACGAGTGAAACTTCTGTTCAGGAACGCTCAATAATGCCATGTAACTTGACTGAAATTCATAAGCCAAAAATCGATTATTGGCCGGCCACCTAAAGGCCGGCTTAAAAGCGAACACAAAGTTGACATCCAGCAACGTACTCCTAACAACAAAAGCCCTACCTTGCATGCACACAAACGCCTAAGTCCTTCTAAGTATGTTGGCCGAGCTTAGAGAACTCCATACCTCACAACCGCAGGATCTCCTCATGATTACAGTGACCTGGTTAAACGTTGAGATAACCAATTCCGAGATCAATTTATCCAGTAGGTCACTGCTTCGGACCGATAGAACCGGAAGGGGTGGCGGTGTGATTCTGAGCTATAATACAAACTTCCAATGTGAAGTTATCGACCACCCGGAAAACCGAGCTTCCGATTCGCTTTGGTGCCGCCCATGGTTGCGAAACAAGTCGTGATTTATCGACCACCAAACTCAACTTCGGAAATGGACTCCATACTGAACCACGTTTTCCAGTTTGCTTTGAACAAGTCCCACACCCACATTCTTATCGCGGGAGACTTTAACGTGCATGACAAAGAAACGCCGACCACCGACGGTATGCAGTTTAAAGCGTGCTTGCAAGAGCTTATTGCTAGCCACCCTCTGTACAACCACGTAACCTCTCCCACCAGATTTCGAACTGCTAACAAGCCGTCGATACTGGATCTTGTGCTCACTAACGAAGAACTCATGGTTGACGGGATAGTTACAAGCACACCACTGGGTCGTAGTGATCATGTTACTCTACTCTTTGACTATATATGCTATGCGGAGTACCCTGAAAAGGAGGATGATAAAGTGCATACTGTCACGCACTACAATGTGTTATCTAAGCTTGTTAAGGATACATCTTGGACTTTCTTAACCGAATGCCCCCAGATGTTGCCTGGGAAACCTTTACAAGGACGTTTAGCACACTGGTAGCGCACGCATCGGAACAGAAGTCCTTCCAACCCAAAACAAGCATAAGTCATTTCTGAGGAGCAGAACACGTAAATGTATGTCCCGGAGGGATTTGGCATGGCGAGATCACCAGGACTGCTCGAATGCCGAAACCTGGACTGCATACGTGACCCATCGTAACTTCTGTATGAAACTGCTCCACGAAGACAAGGTTACTCACCAGCAGGAGTTAATGAGGCGGTTCTGCACGAACCGCAAACTTCTGTATAGGCACGTTAACTGCCTTCGAAAGGTAAAGCGGGTATTGCAGCACTAGTCACGGCTGATGGGTTCAGGCGATCAGCAATGGAAGCAGCTGATCTCCTACGGCTTCATTACTCCCAAACTTTCCAGCAGGTAAACAGCTCAAACTTTCTTCTCGTTTCTATTACTCCACGCCGGGTTTAGACATCACGTTCAATGCGGAAGCTGCGTTGAAGCAGTTGTTATGCTAACGTATCCACAGTTCTCCTAGAGTCGACAACATCCGACCGAAGGCTCTGCAGGCCGTAGCTAGTGATCTAGCAGAAACACTTGCTGTTTTCTATCAGCGATGTCCAGAAGATAACCATATTCCACCAGGATGGAAGCGAGGGGTCATCACTCCTATATATAAAGGGGGTAGCAGCATTGACTCTACCAACTACGGTCCAATAACACCACTTCCTGTACTATCTAAAGTTATGGAAGCAAGCATCGCAGATGCGATGATACAGTATCTGGAAAGCCACAAGTTAATAGCCCCAGACCAACATAGCTTTCGTCAAAAGCTTTCGTGTAATACTAACCCATTAATTGCAAGTAATAGCTGGACTGAAGCTGTTGATAATGGACTTTCCAGAAGCCCTGATCGCTTAGACCATCGAATTCTCCTTCAGAAGCTTCGGAACTACGGTATTGGTGACCTAATCCTGAGTTGGATTAACAAGGTTCTTCACAGAAGACGGCTAGCGTTGAGAGTCAGTGAATCATTGTCCGATGCAATCGATGTGGTGTGTGGTGTACCACAAACTCGGTGTTTGGACCTCGTCTATTCTTGGTGTTCATTAACGATTTGGTGAGATTAATTGCTTCCCATTTAATATTTTTCGTAGATGATATCAAGCTGTGGCGATGGATCAATGAAACAATGGTTTATTAAGGGTAAAAAAGCATTGCTTATCAAGTTCCGTAGGATGGAAATTATTACGAAAATCAATTGCATGATAAAGTGAAAAGCGTTGTGGTGGACTCACCATAGACATATGTGGAATAGCGGAGATGTTCGCGTATTAAACGTATAAGTCCATAAATGCATCGGTTAGGCGTTTGGCAACACACCGTTTGATTGCATTTTGTAGCCCCTGGCTAACAAATCATAAAATGAAATGTGAGTGAGACAATGCATCGTCAACCCGTTTTTTAAATATCGCCAGAGTGGGAGCAGAGATGACATAATTAGGGAGGGCTTTCCAAGGCTGACACACGCGGAGGGAAAAGAAATTTCTACAGCATTCAAGCCGGCTATTGTCAGTTTCAGAGGGTGACCTCTTAGTTTAGTGTTGTGGTTCAATTCCAGCAGCGGACGGCAAATGTGGTCTGGATTCTTCAGAATTTGGTAGACCATTATGAGATCCCCCCGCAAAATCCGATATCGACTGCTGTAAATTCTTAGAGATTTCAGTCTATGCTGATAAGCCAGATGAAAGAGGCCCCTGACTGTTACACTCAACCGAAATCAGAACAGCAGTATTGCAAATGGAAGTTTAGTAGAAGCAATGGCAATAGTACATCGGCAGTCCACACTGGGTACAGAGCAACTGTTTAGTTTTTCGCAGTTACATGTCTTAGCTAAGCACTCGCTTTTGAACCAATCAATAAGCATCGCTGGTTAGTCGGGAGATGGACACCCACGCACTAGCGCGCACAATGCAGCTCCACAGGCTAGGTAGTGCAGCATGACCTTGACGCGCTCAACGTCTGTATCACTTTCCCCCCTTTAGTTGGAGCTATCCAGCTTGGAAACGATCGACCGGTCGGCGTCGGCGCTCAGAGCGCCGCAATTGTGACTCAGCGTCACGCACGTGCATGTCGTTCGATGCTTGAGCTGGCTGCTCTGTCTCGGCAACTGTTTCTGTGTCGGACAATCTCGGTCGCACATGATCTAAATGGCGTCGAACGATCCTGCCATCCTCAGTCTCTGCTTCTATTATCTGTCCGTTAGTTGTTTTAACGACGGCTGGCTCCCACCCCGAGCCTGTAGGTAAGCGGATGTAGATGGGATCTGAATCTGTCACATGCTTGTCCCTGCTACAAGTATCAAAAAGCTCTTTCACTCGTTGTTGTTTTTCAGAAACGTGTGGCTCAATAGATCCATGCAATAAATCCAATCGTGTACGCAGCCGACGACCAAACATTAACTCTGTGGGGCTTTTACCTGTGGTCTCGTTTGGCTTGTTTCGATATGCGAACAAGGAACGATCCAAACGCACACGCAGCGGAGCAGTTGGTTGTTTTATTAGCATCTTCTTCCCTGTTTGTACGGCTCTCTCCGCCCACCCATTAGAATAAGGATGACAGGGTGCAGTTGTTATGTGTTTATTGCCGTTCGAGTTGAGGAAAGTAGAAAACTCAACACTGGCGAATGCTGGTCCATTGTCAGATACTAATGTCTCGG
>OX104063.1:70334290-70437463 GCA_944474145.2 Dicrocoelium dendriticum
GTGCACCCAGTAAAAACCAAATGCACGTGATCGTCAGGCCGTGAGTGGCGCAAAGTGAGAGCAGCCGGTCACCGTTCCCATTGGCCGTGCCAATATTATACGGACCGATTATATCTGTCCACACCGCGGCATCACGTCCAAAGAGCGTTGAAAGCATGCAGTAGGGATAGCAAGCCGCTCCTCGGTACGGAGGATAACTGAGCGCAAAATTGGTCCCTGTGTCATCAAGATAACACATGAGAACACGTGCTAATAAATGCAGCAAACTTAACTCTTCCAAGTCGTTAGCGAAAGGTCATCAATCGTGGGCTGACGACAGTCGGCTCTGCCATCAACTGGTCAGTTAGGCAGTCGGATATTGCAAATCCGATCCCATGTTTATGTGGTGCTGTGGTGGCGTGCCCTACCCAGTAGAACGTGTACCCAACAACAACCTCACGTAACTTGTCTTGGTCAGCAAGCCGTTTCGTGATATCGATCCCTTAGCGCGCGAGTTCCAACGCAACCAGTGCAATGCGTCGCTCGGGACGCTCACACGTATTCCGGTCGAGCAAAGTGCATACGTTCTAGCACCCGATGTTGAGCGCCCTGCGCGGAGTCCTACAATTGCGTCCGCGAGTAACCATATGGGTGGTGACGACCTGGATTGGAGGAAATGGTGGGTTAGGTGAAACAGGGACGAGGAGAGTATGTGCAGAAGAAGAAAGGAGGCGCCAGCAGTAGCATGTTTCCGCTTATCCACCTCGCTGTATGCAGCAGATAAGACCATCATCCTAAGGCCACAGCGAGACGGTCGATGCAGCATGGATTTATTATTATTGGCGTAATTCAAGGTTGGGGGTTGGACGAGAATACTGCCTTGGCGTCCACACCTGACAAGAGAACGACTCGAGTCCTCAGCCAAAGCCTTCGATAAAGTATACACCCGAAAAGCCATGAGTGAAGGAACCGACCCACGCGGAAATATCTCCTGGATCTTAGCTAGAAGGGGGTAACCAACTCCCAACCAGCGGTCGCCACGAGGCGTACAGAACACGAGCCCACGGCAAGACAATGGGAGCAGTGGGTCAGAATCTCGCCACCGCAAGCCTGAGCGCAATATGGACTTTCCCGCTCAACATGGAAGTGAGTATAGAGGCATTATATGAGGAAGTAGCAAGCGCATATAGTGAATAACAATATTCTCTGGTTCGAAGTCGATCCAGCAACATAAGATCTGCATTCTTACTTCGCTAGGGAAACGAACCACAATGAGCCTGTGAAAACACGCGTGCAAGGCTGTGTATAAAACTTCGTTTTGCACACTTCACTTTTCACTGCTTAAAGAATCACCATGTGCCTACGGAATCCATTGGCATAACGGCAAGTTGGGCAGCCAAATCCGTCTTTCACTACACCATTTGCCAATTTTGTTTTGCTTGGCTCGACGAGGTACCATGCGCCTGTGTCGAAACAAACACATTTAGAGTCGGGGTTTTATCTGCATTAAACAGTTTCTTTGTTTTCGCTATTCGATTTATTCAGCGTACATCTCAGCTCTCGTGTCCACAGAAAAGTTAAAGGTGAGGCGATCTGATTTGATTGTTTTCTTATTTTCATTCTTATGCTATTGTCCGACAATATTTAGTTCCGCAACAGCACGTTGTCACCGAATTTGGAAAATCAGAGGCGAACGGAATCCTCGTTCGCTTCTACCTCCTGAATACCTGACACTTCCCATGACCTAACCAATTTGGCACTTACCTCCTATTTAAATGCTCTAGCTGACATGCACGGGCTAATTTACGTGATAACGGGTATTTACTTCTCCATCTCTATCAACACTCCCACTTGGATCCACTGGAGCGTGCCACACAAGCCACAGTGATGAGAAAGAAACCGGGAGCAAACCGAAATGATGCTTCCATTTAGGAAGACAGCACTGATCTCAATCCGTATGAACGGTGGTGGAAAATGAGGATTGTGAAGTCCATATTTGCCGAATTACGACTTATGGAATTCTGCGAAATGTGCATTATTTAATGTGGCGAAGCGTAATTCAACTAGTTGTATCGAGTGCCTACATGCAACTACCGACTTGTGCCCCTCATGGACACAGTTGCCTGTTTAAGTAAGTAAACACACATTCATTTATCTGTAATATAATACTTGGCATTACATTTTTTTTAGATTTTTGCATTCTGTAATGTTTAGTGTCTCGGACAGCTTATAACTCCCGACGCTGAGCGTGCGGCCGCGTTGGCGGCGTACTACACTTCCGTGTCTGCGAATGTCCCGGTGTCTACTGTTCGGCAGTCTGGTTTGCGGCATTGTAAAGGTACGTCAATTTGTCAGCAGCGTTGCCGGCACCAAACCTGCTGGCCCTGACGGACTCCACTCATTGATTCTCTCGTCCTTTACGGCCATCACCTCGCCTAACTTACTAACCTGTTCAACAGGTCTATATCCGAATGTTCACTGCCGAGCGACTGGAAGTGCTCAGTGGTTAAGTCAATTCCGAAAGCAAAGTGGACAACTACAGGCCGATTTGTCTGCCATCTATTTTGGCCAAGGTTGCCGAGATCATGAAGAAGGGTCTACTAAAGCTGCTGCAATCAAAAGATCTACGGACACCCACACAGCACGCTTTGATGCTTGGCCACTCATGCATCAATCTGCTGGTGACGAGGTATAAATGGGTACAGAGAGCGAACCTGGGAATGTCTGTCCACGTAATCTACATCGATTTCAGCAAGGCGGTCGACGCTGTGTGATGTTGGTGGATCACCGCAACAGCTGACACGAGGATTGCTTGTTGGATGAAAGAAGAGAGTACTAGTCGACAGTCATCTAACTGACTGCTATCCTTTTAGTAGTGGCATACCCAAGGCACGGTGCTTGGGCCCGCTCTGTTCCTGATCAACATCAACGATTAACCACAGATTTTTCGGTCGTCATGTGCCCTGTTTGCGAACGACCAGAAGATCTAGAGAGTGACTGGCACACCAGACACCTGCGGCCTACTTCAGCAAAAGGTCCCTCTGTGTGGTCTGTAGAAGTCCGCCTTACGACCAACCAAGCAAGTCGGTATTCATAACTCTGGGGGTGGTGACGGCCGAACTTACACCATTGACGGATAATCGCTACATTCTGTGGCTTCCATGAAGGACCCAGGTGTAAGCTCGCAGTGTAATTTGAAGTCAGTGGGCAACATCAACAGGCTATATCGTAACGGACTGCTAATGCTTTGGGCGCACAAACACGACTTCGGTATTTGGTCTGAAGTGGTCGCCACTCGATTCTTCTGTTCTATCATAAGAATGGAGTACGGCTCATGTGCTTACTGTCTAACTTTCGGAGGCGAGGCATGAAAGATCGAGCAGATCCAGCACGTCGCTACCAAGCTCATTCTAAGTTTACGAAGATTGTCGTACAAACGCCAGTGTGAGTCGATCTCATGGTGACCTACTGCATGCTATACCTGGGTAACTCCCAAGTTGAGGCTACTGCTTCAATTGCGAACGTCATGTAGCACACGCGGACACCGGTGCAAGTTCGTTGTGTCGGACATAAAGCGAATTCCCACCACAGTCGGTCAGAATGTCGTGAAGGTCAAATCTATGCAGCAGATCAGAACCTGGATAGATTTAGGTTTCTACACCATTCAGTTCAGAGAACAATTGAACAGTGGCAATGACATGGTAGATCTGTGGTCTCAGTGATACTGTAAGTCATACATTTTAAAATGTTACATATGCTGTACGTTAAACCCTGCAGTTACAGTTGCGAAATCTGGGACATCAGACTGACATATCTAAAGTGGCTTGTTATCTCCGACAACCGCTGTCTTCGCAATTTAGCTAAAGTCTGGTGGGAACACCACGTGAGCAACGAGCGTGTCCAGCGTCTCGCATCTGGTGCAGGAATAACAAGTGAACTGACCAACACCGTTATTTCAGGTTCCAGGCTACGATAGTTGGGCCTCGTGTTGTGTATACCAACACAATGACTCCCGCGATGTCTTGCTTCCGCGCTCGGGTGTGAATAGATGAGGTGAGGTCAAGCGATGGCTTGATCAAGAGGAATGAAAACGCTTCATACTTGGCGCCGGTTGGTGTCCCCCGACTGCCAGGCTGAGGTCCGAAGGGCAATGAATAAGACTGGTTGGATACACCCGTTGACATGGCTAGGAGGCCGACATAACTGGCATTTGTGTTGTGCATCTCTTCGTCCCTCCTCCTCTTTAGCTTCCCATCCAACAATGACCATATTCCAGACGCATGATACTACCCTACTTGTTTCGTGGTGATCAGTATCACACGTTTTCACATATCTTCCACATTGCGCATGTCCACAGACGATGTTTAAAGGGATGCCTCGCTAAACTGCGGAGCGTGTTGCCATACCTAGGAATTAAAGGAGATAAAGATCACTAGATGCTGTCGGTGTCTCAAGTTCTGTTCCCGGAGTAGTCTGACACAATGGTCTCACACGTTGATGTAAGCATTCAAGTTTTCAATGTTCTGATTTGCTTTGTATTATTAGCAAAGTGAATCTCTTAGGAAGGAATTTTCCTTAATTGAGTTAAGGATCTTAGACCCTAATGAGCTTGTTGCTGAAGTGCTGAACTAGTTGAGGAATTCAACTAAAGCGACATCGAGAGATTGTTCAGTTAGAAACGACTAATCGGTGACCTTGATACCGTCGGAGAAAATGTTGTGACGTGTCACGACACCAACATCCTCAATGATCCCAATGAGGTGTGCTGCGCAACAGACGTAGCGGAAAAGCAGTGTCGCATGATCGCTGCGCCCTGAGAGGCTGCTCACTGTTATTTCACCGATCTTAAATTTCGAAACGGTAAAGACGAGAACCAAAATGTCCGGTTTATTCCCCATTCTGAGTCTCGTAGAGAAAGTGACGTGAAGTGATGAAGTGGTAGACCAGCGACTAGTTCTTACAGTTCGGTCTCAAACTGTTCACCAAGAGCAGTCAGAACCTTGAGAGCGTATAAGTTAGTCTGCTGCAGGGGGAACGAGACTGTAAGGCAGAGCTACAACGGTTTTCAGTGCAGAAGCTGGATGGTGTCCACTTCTAGTGGGCGTCAGAGGACGGTATGCGAGAGCAACTAAACATGTGTCGCCAATTCTTGGTTGCAAGTCCAAACAAAGTGAATCAACGAATGGAATCTTTGGATCATCAACGGTTCGGAAATGCAGGTCATTGCGATGGTACAAAATTATATTATCTGCTCTACTAGATTTATCTGAAGGTCGGATGGATATACCTGGCAGAGCATTCTCTGCATCCATGATCTCGTCGTGCAGCCAGGTCTCGGTTGTCAATGAGGTCCATATACATCAAGGCTAGAAGAGATTGATACTTCGATAATTTGCTGAAGATGTCATGTGCATTTGTATATGATATACAGGAAAGCGCTCCGAAGTTCAGTAGCATAATTGAGAATGCAAGTGTTTGGTGTACGCTTCTACCGACTCTTGTGAGTCCGGCGATTGTCTGGCCAATGAGTTAAAGTTAATTACAACACCTTTGACGAACAGCTACCCTCGAAGACTTGTCGATGAACACAGCTAACTGCGAAAGCCGAAGGACTGGATCCACACGGCAGCCAATAACAAGGTTTATACCGGGTTAACTTTCGAAGGAGATTCTGCGACGCCGAAGACAAGGAAGCATATAACCTAGGGCACTCAAGGAAGTTATTTTGCTGCCGACGTCAACGGAACCCGAAATCTTGCCATATATACAACAAGGAAAACTTAGCTTATAAGAAACAACCCATACTGTATACCAATTTTGTGTGGCTACAAAGCCATCTACTTAGACAGAACTTTGAATTCCCGAAAAAATGAACGTGGCTAAATTGGTTCAGGCTGGGACTGCAAAAACTTCATACTCTTTCAACTTCCGTGCTCGCCTAGGCCGCTGGCTTCCTCAACAGGAAAACACGATCTTGAGACACCGGATAGCGCTGAGCTCAGCGTACAAAGTTGGGTTGCGTCACGCTAAGCCGCGTTCTCTTTTATTGGTTGAAGCTATCGCAATAAGCCGGACGAAGCCAGACTAGCCTAAGTCTGCTGATTGGGAGTGACGATGATGAATTAACTGAATTATAGTAAACTCACTACTACTCATTAGTATTATAAAATACGTCCGTATAGCTTCTAAGTCCTATGTGGTACATAGGCGCTATGCGGAAAGTCCTAGCACGTGAGGCTAGTCATTGTCCTCTACAGTTCGTAACTGGCATGGCAGTGGAAGATGAGCTGTGATAGATAATAGTCAACTGTTAATCACGCAGGTCCGCGGCTGTCACACATGGCAAAGTGGCATTAGCTACTGGCATCCTGAAACCATGGGGGCGGAACCCGGCAGGGGTCCGCTGGGAGACGCACTACTGACGAGACCCAGAAGGTCGAGACGCCGGTATCTGGTGCTTTTTCAGGCTAGCCTAAGCCTGCTGATTGGGAGTGACGATGATGAATTAAATGGAAAAAAACAATTTGTCAGCCTGTTTCCCTGGACCTGCACCTTAAGTTTGTTGGGTCGCATCCAATGTTGGCAAAATGTATGCATATCAGTTATTGTTAATGGTACCGAGAAGGCAATACGAAATGCATGGACCGACTAGACTTCATCTTGTCTTCACGTTTTTCAAATCTGAGTTGCAGATATCTTTGGCCGGAGGTTTCGCTGAGTATAGACAAAAGTAACGTCGCTATTCTGCAACTGGTCTGTTGATCACCTTCTGTGTATATATTGGGGAGCGCATGAATGTAGGCGAAGTACGCCAAGGAGGGATAAATGGCACGACATTACAGAGCCAGATGAAACAATGAAGTTCCGGGGCCAGCGACATCTAAACATACTTCAGCTTCGACACCAACCTTCTTAGTCCAGAAATAAGGAATGCATACTGTCGTATATTGAGCGAGATGTCATTCCAGGTTTGAGTGACTAGTGTGGACTTGAGAAAAAGGCAAGTTGGCTTGCCTCACGACACGTCGGTGGCTGAATTACAGAAAACATGCTCAGTGTGGAAAAAGGTTAATTCGTTAGCAAGTGGAGAGAAATAAGTCATATAGGGATCAAACGTGATAACTATAACCGCCTTGTAAACAGACAAAGACTGTTCCAATCAAAATTGTATTTAACAAATGTTTAAGCTACCAAGCATCTGTGGGATCTGTATCCAGTTGGCTCCAACCAACGCCAGGAGCCACACCGACAGGACCGAAGCCGGAACCAGGGACTCCCATTTCAGGCAAGCCAACGAAGGATGGATCAGCCATGAAATTGTCACCCACGTCCACATCAGCTCCTGAAGGAAGCAATACATCACACATTAAGTGAAGATAAATCGTAAATAAAAGATGAGCGAGGATTACAGAAAAGTATCGGCATCGAACGCGTTGCACTTCCGGTTGGTGGTTATTTGTGATAACAAGATCAGGATTTGGTTAAGCGCACCGAAGTGCAGTGGATTTCATTTTTCTCAGTCAGCTCATTAAAACAATAATAACAAGTAACCCAAAGTGATGTATGCGAGAGATTAATTGACTTTGACTGTGGTATAACGAAGCAACCGACCAATGGACTGGCCAATCACGAAGATGACAGGCACCAGCCCTTATGATCGCCTTCATGCTTTTCTCTAGTCATCGATAAGTTACACAGAACTACCGTTCAAGTACTCGTAAAAAAGGTTAACGGTACACGTCAGCCGGTGAGCATGCTAAGCCAAACGAGTGATTTAGCTTCTCCACCCCAATGATACACCAAACGGGATATTGCCAGGGACCAAATGATGAATTTCATAACTACTCATTCGGTGATCCCACCAAGTACGAGCTATAATCCGTAGGTATTGGTGACCAATCACCCATTGCTTTCAGCGCGTGGCAACGACGTGAATGATCTACAGATTAACACCGGTCACATCGCGACGCCCTGAAAAGTCCCACCAATGTACCAAGCGCATGCAGTGACCACATCGGTGAATAGAAAAGTCAACTAAAACCTTCCAGTGGTTGTTCGGCGATCGTAAGAACTGGTGGCAAGTCGGCTCAGTCATGTAATAGTACTTTGCACTTGAGTGTATATATATATATATATATATATATATATATATATATATATATATATGCATGCCCCATGCTGAGGCTGATGCTGCATTAATGATGCTTCTTCACCGCCGTTGGGCTAAACCAACTTACACTTAAACTGGGTCTTTTTAATGTGGATAAAATTCATTCCATTTTATTTGGTTTGTTCTGCGTACTTGATAATCTTCTCCCAACTTACACACGTCGCTCATGCAAATTGTGGTAAATTTGCGTAATTTTATCGCGTGGTATTTTTTAAATAACTTTCAGACATTTTGTACTTATCACGGATTCACTTATAACCAATTTCTTCTATATGCTCATTTAGCGAGCATTTATGTCGTCATATGCGTTTACTTTATTCGATATCGGCATTTTGAGTGATTGGCTGTTGTTTGACATCCCAGGTGTGGCTGCGCTTGATGTGCATGTTAACAAGGTGCCTACCTGTCTATTACCCACTACCTCGTCCATCTGGCTCCAGGAGGCAGTTGGTCGTTGCTGGAGGGGACGGGGTACACGGTCCTTGTGGTCGTGCTAGGCTCGAAGAGTGGTTCCATGCCCTCAGTGTGGAGCGGACTACGGTCCAGCCACCGCCTTGTGTGCACTTGATTCCCCAAATACAGCGTGCTTGTGTTTGCCTGTGAAGGAGTGTGGGCCGGATCCGTTGAAAAAACGTGACTCCCATCCGCATGCCTCCCAGTCTTATTCCTTTGGGTTTACACTGGATATGGGGTGTGTGGATGGAGCTGTGGGTGGTGCAGCGCAAGCCATCCATGGTCCCTCTGTAGGTGCAGGCGTCCTGTGGCTGGCCACAGTGACAGGCAAATCCGAAACCGGATGCAGCCAACCATTAGGTATGGTATTCATGTAACCAGCACAAATGGCACGATTGCGTGTTGTACGTTACCACTATCACCGATCCGCACTAGTTAACTGGGTTAATCCCTTACCTTCATACTGGTTGGAACAGGTGGGCAGAGGATAATACTACCGTTGCTAAATAATGCGAAGGCAAACGTTCGAGCCCGGGTAACGTGAAAACAAAATCGAGAGCGTTCAAACACCACCCCAGATGGAGCCAATAAACTTAGCGGATGGAGTAGACACTGTAACTGGGTAGCGACATATTAAGCTAGTGTTTAGTTAAATAACCACGATTTGGGCACCGAACAATAGTTAAAAGTAGTGAGGAGAATGAATGCAAGAGAACTAGAAAGCAAGTAAACTTCATCGGGATAGGAGCACAACAGCTAGACCCAGAGATACGAATATTAAGCTATCATCATCAACATCATCATCATCATCATCATCATCATCATCATCATCATCATCATCATCATCATCATCATCATCATCATCATCATCATCATCATCATCATCATCATCATCATCATCATCACATCATCATCATCATCATCATCATCATCATCATCATCATCATCATCATCATCATCATCATCATCATCATCATCATCATCATCATCATCATCATCATCATCATCATCATCATCATCATCATCCATCATCATCATCATCATCATCTCATCATCATCATCATCATCATCATCATCATCATCATCATCATCATCATCATCATCATCATCATCATCATCATCATCATCATCATCATCATCATCATCATCATCATCATCATCATAATCATCATCATCATCATCATCATCATCATCATCATCATCATCATCATCATCATACACGTTAGCTAGAGGTGGGGAACACCTCAGCTACTGTGCCGCAATACACAGAAAAAAGGAGAAAAAAATACAACTGGTGCAAGCCGGTTGAGCTACCGGTAACGGATAGGCATCGTTCCGGTAAGTTACCAGCCGGCTACTGTGCATCAAAAAATACTATGCGAAATTATATAAAGCTAAATAATGAGATCGTGGTTGGAGGGGGAGGCTATGAAGGATGGGGTGGGACAAAGAAACTCACAGCACGAACGCCACTGAGGTCGGCTCCTTGCCATGTCAGCAAGTGTGTCCAACCAAACGTGTTCATCGTCTTTCGGACCCCAACCGCGAAGCCGAGACCGTCCAACCGAAGCCAGCTCAGAAGTGAGGGCATTTATTCCTCTGGAGCAAGTCATCGCTCGTCCACCCCTCCTCTCTTTCCATTCACACCCCCGGCGCGCAAACAACGCACGTCGCGGGAGTCAGTGGGCTGGCATGCGTAACACGTGGCCGAGCCATCGGAGCATGGTACGTGAAATAACGGAGCTGAGCGGTTCATTTCCTTTTCCTGTGCCGTAAACAAGGCGTAGAACAGGCTCGTTGCTCACGCGGTGTTCCCACCAGATGTGAGCTAAATTACGAAGGCACCGGTGGTCGAACGTAACTAGCCTCTTCATGTCCGCTGCTTTAAGCGGCCAGGTTTCACAACCGTACAGTAAGGTCGAACGTACTGCTGCACTGTACACTCTACCTTTCAGGGCAAGAGTGATGTCGCGCCGGCGCCATAAGTGGCGAAGGTTAGCAAAAGCGCCCCGAGCTTTTGCTATACGGTTCGTGATCTCATCCTTAATCCCACGGGCGCTGATACAACTTCCCAGGTAGTTGAATTTTTGAATGACTTCCAGCTGATCCCCACCAACGGTCAGCGTAGGAGGCGGTCCAGACCAATCTTGGAGGAACGCTTTGCACTTCGAGAGTGCGAAGCAAAGCCCGAAGTGACGCACAACTTGTGCTAATCTGTCCAGTGCCGCTTGGCACATTTATGAGCTGTCACAGATCATGGCAATATCTTCAGCATACTCTAAGTCAAGAAGTCGTTCTCCTGGGAGTAGCTCCACACCTTCTAAGTCGTGTCCTGTGAACGCGATTTCCATGACTTCGTCAACAGCGAAGTTGAAGAGGAAAGGTGGCAGCGGGCATCCTTATCTCACGCCGCTGGAGATATTAAACGGCGACGACAACTTGCCGTTAGCCCTCACTCTGCCCGAGCTACGCACATATAATGCTCGGATAATATTCACACATTTCTCAGGTACACCTTTCTTGAGTAGACAGTCTCAAAGTGCATGTCTATCCACCGAATCGAATGCACTTTTGATAACGAGGAACATGACAATTGTGGGCCGCCAATATATGTGACGGTGCTCCAACAACTGACGCGAGGTGAAGATGTGGTCAATGCAGCCACGAACTCGACGAAATCCAGCTTGCTCTTCACGTATCTGGCTTTCACGAGTGCTATATAATATATTAAGCTATACAAATGAAGTCACTGACTACCAAACTGGGTGCCGTTGGTCCGTCTCGCCTTCCGGGCTGGAGTTCACGTGACTCGTCTTGTGCTTGCCTCGAGAATTTACAGGACATGGCTCGCAGTAGACACCAGTGGCGCGTCTGCTGCCGTCTCCTAATCGGATTGTCTGTTTAAAGTGTGTTTGGTGCTGATTTATCTGCAGGGTAAGGGCTGATTATGATGTGTGGCAGTGAAAGCCGCAAGGAAGCTGTCTCGCCGATGCCGCCTTATCTTTGCACGATAGCCAGCTGTTTGTGACCGTATGTTGACTACACAAGGTGTAGGCGCCTTGACCCTGAATGTTTGCTTAGGGCATTAAGGTTTTCAGGTAAGTCCTCCTTCTTTCCCTCTTCTAATTCTTTATTTAATAGGTCCTCATGGTTGTATGGCAGCGAAGCACCAGTTCAAATGGCTGATGTACTGCTGTTGTTGTTGATGATGATGATGATATTAAGCTATATCCGCGACTGTCTTTCCAAACACCATTGTGGCATAATCCGACCAAGTCTTTCCGTTGACTTCATGCCGTTATGACATGTTAGAAACCAACCAGGTCACAGTTTCACCAAACCAAGTACATCAATATCATATAATCTATACTGAAGAATGAGATCAATGGGCATCCAGAAGACATGATCCAAAGTAAGTTAGCCGGTGGTACAGTGGTTAGGGTGTTTGGTTTGTAATCACTTATTCAAGTCTGATTGGGTACAGGTGATCTCGCAGTACTCACTGCAGGCACGCGCTTGCCAGTGGCAGCGGTGCCTTGCTGATGCCTTTGAGAGGTTCCGGTTTATCCGATAGCGAATTGCGTGTTCTGGTACTGTAAGCCATGTGGCCATGTTCCGGATTCATGGTAACACGAGTCTAACCGCAGCGTTACGTAACTTGTCTTCGACAGACTGATGGACACTGAGAAGTCACAAGTCTTGTGGCTTCAGTGAGGTGGCAAACAGCGGTGACACGTAAGAAACTGGTTGATCAATACGAATGGATGTTCGGCGACAACTTCAACTAGTGGACAGTTGGCCTAATCTAACTGATTCGCACTAGTGGCCCAAGGAATCTAGTTGTCAGTGAGGGGCCCCGATTCACAATACGGAGCGGTGTATGACTTGTGCGGAGAACTTTCGAGGTCAGTTCAGTTGACCCTGCTTTTGGGCCTCTTCCAACTCGGGTGTTACAGGCTGAGCCATGGCTGATTAGTTTAGAGGCTCCAACAGTAGCTGAAACTTGAAACGCGATCGCAGCTCTTAACCCCTTAACGCCGTATGTGGCGAAAACGCCCTAAACCATTTCTTTCGTAAGTGCGGCTTACAGTGCGCATATTTTCCTTCAGCATCGGTTGTGACATTTTCAGGATGTAATGAAAAAAAGTAATTTGGCAGCTGTACGCCGTAATGGCGCTTCGCTGCCGCGCGACCACCACCAATCGCGCGCGGGCTGAGTAGACCGAGAGGACGCCCACCCATACGCGGATTTTCGGAATGTACATTTGATCCTATCAGAATCATAGAGCACTGCGCTTTGCGGCTGACACAGTAGTTACACCTATTTGAGAGTGTGAAGTGGGTTTGATGTGAACTTCGGTTCATAATTTCGAGAACTTTTACAAAATTGGAGGTAAATTATGCGGAATCCAAAAAATATTCACTCGCTTATTGTTCATTGCTTCTGCTGATTTACCAGAATGAATTATCTGATAGAAAGTTTATAAGTTAATAGCAATAGCATGGAATTTGCCTTTTTCGCTACGTTCGGCACTATTGGTAGCATATGAAAGATACTGTGGCTAGGTTCATTGTACTTGTGCATAGATGTCAAAGTTATCGAGTCTCTATCAAGACCAAATGCTAGCGGTTGACGAACAAATGGTCCCATACAAAGGGTGGTCCATCAGATAAGAGCAATAGTTCGTAGACAATGTTAATCAAAACAATCGGACGCCCAACACTTCTGTACGCACGTAGCAACCAGGTTCCTGATTCATACGGTAACACTGGCCGTATCATACAGTCGTAAACCTTTCCCTTAACTAATACGTTCACAAACCGACATCTCCACAATCGATCGAGGAGCTAAAAAGATGCACGAGCCTTAGCAATGCGTGAAGTAACGCTTAGTGATATGAGTGCTAGAAGTGATACAGTTGACAGTGGGCCAGTGGTTTACAGACGGCTACACCACCGTCCTGGTAGTTCGGGTGCGAAAGGCCGCACCAGCAATTCGAACACGATTGAGAACGGTGACCGCGTTTAGAACCTGTCTCTAATGGAGCCTTCAAGGTAATCGGCTACAGTTCTGCATGCAACATCTAAATAAAAGGACGTCAAGGACCAAGTATGCTGCTTCACTCAACGAGCCAGACGGCGTTCCCTACTGTGAATTAGGGCGCACGTCCTGTCGCTGATTGTCTCACGGAAGCATGAGTTCGTTGGATCAATGGTGTGAATCAGTTGGAAGTCCATGACAATTGCATTCAGCTTCCGCCTCCTCCATTTCCTGGGCCCTATGACCCACCACGCATTTTGGCAGCCCGGAGACAATGTTTCAGTTCACGCCTACCGGTCTAGCATGCCAGTAGAAAAGTTGTTTCTGGATTCAAACAGGTCCACAGACCTCTCGGATATCCAGCGTCTGGTGCGGTGACGACTCATAGTGCTACAAGTATAGGTTCCCGCGTCGTGTATGGGGGCCGAGGTTCTATGTCACGAAAGCCCGACGTTCTGAGGGTAAGAGTTCGCCACCTACGGCATCCTGGTAGGCTTACCTTGCCAAATGCTGGGATAAATTCTCAGCCTGGTATGCCTCCGAAAACGTTCATAAAAACGACAGTACAGCAAGGCATGGAGAGTGTATGCGTGAAGTACAAAAGGAAAGACGGTCCAGAATGGCATTACGCCTATTGAAACCTACGGCAACGTTACGTTTTCGGGTTCATAGATGGTCAGCTATGGAAGGACATCAAATGACACTTCAGTGCCCAGCGTGACTATAAGCGGCACGGATAACAGCCTTTGACAACGTTGGAAGAGCCCATTCATAGAAACCGTTCAAGCCTACTTTCGAGCCAGGATTCTCAACGGAAACCCCGGAACAACCTAGTCGAACGTCATTAGTCAGGAGTCAACCAATGACAGCACTATTTCCTCTGGAATAGGTCAATGACAACAACATTGGCTTTGAGCCAGCCAATGAGAGCGTTTTCGGCATCTCATATTTGTAGTAGCCCGAAAGCTTCCTTTAGGTCAATCTAATCGTACTAGATAATCAGACCCAACTTGACGAGAAATGCGGTATTTTCCGAAACTCAGTTGGTGCCGGCGCTGCCTTTGTTGAGTTGGAAAATGGCTGGTCCGTGATGCGAGTAGCCATACAATCATTAGTACGTCGGCAGGAATTGAACAGATCAGCGCACATAGGTAACAGACGCTAATTGCTGTCCGTCCGCTTGGAGTTAACTCCATACTTAAAAAGCAAGGCATTAGCAGTACGTCGGCACACAGTATTGATGCTCCGATGCCGCGCAAGCACCACCAGTCGCGCGTGGACTAAGGATACTACCAGCGTCACCCCATCCCTAAGTATGCTCAAACTCACGCCCTCAGATTACGATGCAGGATTGTTATCCCTAAGGCAACAGGCCGGCAGTCCATACTTAAAACCTACCTGAGCTTCTGAGGAGCGTAGGCGACCAATTTGGGCATATATCCCCAGCAACTAAGAAACAGAGCGATATAGTAAGTTTGTGGTGGAAAGTGGCTTTGGAAGCATCAAGACTGCATTCGGTGGGGGCATAGGGGGTTGACTGTTGACTGGTGGGGTTTTACAGCGGAGCGGCAGGAAATTTAGGCCAAAGTGTGCGCACATCTGATAAAAACGGCTCCAACACCGTAAATACCGAGAGCCTTTAATTCGGTATTACTTGAGATGTGGTATGCCCAGCTTTTGGAACCCGAGTCTGGTAGGCGCAGATAAATTAGGCCCCTGTTGTTATGTAGATGCTTCGGAAATACAGCGTACATCAACTCATAGAGAGCGTGAAGCCATGGTGAGCATATTGTGCTGAGTGATCTGGTAGTGGATGGGCAATGAAAGATATGACGTAGAATGATGCCCTAAGCATGAAAAAACGGCGTTGTTAATAGCGTGATTGGTGGCATCAGTAGCGGGCTCTTGCTAGAACACATGGGAGAAGTTGCAGAGGGTAAAGAAAAGCAGAACAGATAACTAGCGACAATATCACGTGCGGAATTCACACTGTTTGGCTGAGGTTTTGTTCGAGGTGTACTGCCTACAGTCTAACGAGTCTGATGCAGAATGCAGTGGAACAAACTGAGGTGACTCGTAGACCGATTGTAGTGTTATATCAAGAATGCCACTGAGTCCACCGCTGCTCTCCCAATAGACCGTAAGCTAGTTAACCTACAATGTTCCAAAGTTTGCGTTACTTAGGTGTCCCGGGCTTATTGTGTTTCAGATGCTCTTCCGCAATGAGCATAGCCTGTGAAACATGCTGTGTGAAACCGGCGCCATGGTCGAGGACTGTCGTGTAGATATTCTTGCATTTACTGCCACGTGGTTGTCTGACGACGTCACAGACAGTGAAGCTGGTTTACTAAGTTACACACTGCCGAGATGTAACCGCGCTTCCGCTCGTCGCGGAGGTGGCGTTGCTTTGTACCTATTTTCAAAACGTACGACTTTCGCTTCCCAGACTGTTCTGTCGAGGCCAACTTGGGTATCTTACATGTAAAACTTAAAGTTGTGCTGATTTATAGAAACCCGATAGTGTTGCAAGTGGTCGTATTGATTTCATCCGTGCTCATTCAACGAATAGATGTTTAGTGGTGGAGGACTTTAATCTTCCAAATACTGACTGGTAGAGTTTCTTATGTGATATTGTTTCAGGGAGCTTTGCCATTTGGTTACTAGATCCAGTCCTATACGTCTCTTTACGTTAACCTGTTGATTGGCCAACCAGGCTCATGGTGAGCTAGAATCCGTCTCTTGGATCTGGTCTTCGCCAAGTCGAATGACTATCAGAGACCTTGCGTGCGATTCACCCCTGGGTGCCAGTGACCATGCGTGTTTATCAATCAAATGCGCACTCAATCGCAAGTCTAATGTCAGCCCGGAGTTTAAACATTGCGCGCTGAATTCTAAGCTGTGAAACCAAAGGCCAACAACTCACCCCGCGTTATTCCGGAGACCGACAGTAATCAGACAACATGGGACGCAGTTAAGTTCTCCTTAAGTGTTATCTTCAAACACCAGTTCCTATAAGAATAAAACAGGCAAAGCCACCCTGGTTTTATTCCGCAGCGCGTAAACCGCTTAACAGACGGACCAGATGTTAGCGCACTTGCTCCTTACAAAAGTACCGAGAAATTCGAAACGGCTGCAAGTAGTACATGCAATACGCTTGATTACAACATGAAATCGATCTTGCCCGTACATCCCCATCGAACCCAAAACGATTTTGCTTACATCAAAAGACGTAGCAGCCTGAACTCGTCTATCCCGGTGTGGTTCGATCCAGACGACTCTACTGCCATCACTGAATTTGACAAGGCTTTTTGACTTGGGGAATAGTATGCAAACGCATTTGTTCGTGAATCCCAACTGCCGCATATAAGCAAGAAAACTTTCTGTAGACACTTAGAGGAAGTTACCAATCCCAGAGGCTCAGGTGCCTAAACTTCTACGAGAGCTAAATCCTACAAAGGATGCTATCCATCCCAAATTGTTGCAAAAGCTATTGGAAAATGGAAAAGCTATCCGATAGGACACCGTAGACTCTGACGCGGCCTGTAGTGTTCGAGTATAGAGCACGAAGGATGTTCACATATTTCGTGGAAACACCTTTTCGCGCAAGTAACTCGAACAGAATCGATCGATCGACTGAATCGAACGCACTCTTGAAATCGAGGAATGCGGTATGTGTGGCGCTGCTCTAGCACCTGCCGCAAAGTAAATATATGGTCTACACAGCCACGTCCTGGGCGGAAACCAGCTTGCTCTTCACTAATCCGAGATTCCCGTTCTGCAGTGAGGCAACGAACGATAATCGAGGCCAGTAATTTTGTCACAACTGGCGTTAGGCTAATACCCCTGTGGTTAGAACAGTCTGTGCGACTGCCCTTCTTGTATATTGCCACTATAATCGATTCGCTCCAATTAGCCGGCACACTCTCTTCGTTCCAGATACGTTCGAATAGGGAGGTTAGTGCCCTGCAGAGGACCTCACCTCCATTCTTAAATAGTGCAGGTGGGAGGGAATCCGGGCCAGCGGCACGAAAACGATTGAGGGCTGTGATCGAGTTTCGGACCTCGGCCTCCGACGGAGGCTCTAAACTAACCGTCCATGGCACGTCCTGCATCACCTGAGTAGGAAGAGGTCCGGGAACAGGGGGCCAGCTGAACTGATGTTCAAAATGTTCAGCCCAACGAGCCATACGGCGCTCCTTATTGTGTATCAGCACACCCGCGCTGTCTCTGATTGTCTCACTGACGCCTGGTTTTCTGGGGTCATTGGTGCGGATTAGCTGGAAGAGCTTGCGGTAATTGCCTACTGCTCCTGCCTCTTCCATTTCTTGAGCCCAGCTGATCCACCAGGCTTCCTCGTCAGCGTGTAGGCTCTGCTTTAGTTTACGTCTAATAGCCCGTCTAATCACATTGTGTTCAGAACCAGCCGGGAGGTGTCTTCTAGATTCCAACTGGTTCATCGACCTCTCGGATATCCAGTGACTGGTGCGGTGACGACTGATAGTGCCACAAGCAGATGCTCCTGCGTCGTGCATGGCGGCCGAGATCCTATTCCACTGAAGCTCTCCGTCATTAGAACAAGACTGCGGAAGTTCAATATGCAGTGCGTCTTGATAGGCTTGCCTGACCGAGAACTGAGACAATTTCTCATTTGCCAATCGTAGGAGACGCTTTGTGCGCCTCCCGGTAAAGTTCATGGAGAAACGATAACGTACCAAGGCATGATCAGAGTCGACACAGGTACTCCAGTACGAGCGGCAATCCAGGATGGAACCACGCCACCTGTAACTTATGGCTATGTGATCAATTTGGGTCCATCGCTGGCCAGCTACAGGAGGACGCCAAGTGGCACTTCAGCGCCCACTGTGTCTAAAAGCAGTGCTAGCAAGAAACAACTGGTGCTCCGCACACAGTTGCAGCAGACGCTCACCGTTGTCAGTCCGTTCGGAGTTAAGTCCACATTTATCACCTAGCTGAGCTTCTGAAGAGCTCAGACGCCCCACTTGTGCGTTCATATCCCCTGAAAGTACTATAATATCTGAACTAGTAGCACTGCGTAGCAGCGTGTTCAGTTCGTGATAGAAAGTGTCCTTGACTGCATTAGTACTGCAATCGGTGGGAGCATACGTAGAAATCACAAACGGCGTTTTGTACTACTTCGTGAGTCAATCTTAGCTGATGTCGTCAAACGGGCTGCACATAAACGGCTGTTCACCGGAATCCAATCAACCAACAATGGCTCAGCCTTGGAGCTGAGAATGATACCTACACCAGCTTGACCCGTGAGTGTTGCATCGGCGTCTCCGGATGCGTGCAACCAAGAACGAGAGGATAAGCCGGGTGCAGTCAATTCAATAACCCCGTTAGGGTCATTGATTTTAGTTTCGGACACACAACACACATCAACACCCAGTGTGTCCAAGGTGCGTGCGAGTGCAGCCTGCTGACCTGTTTGTCTTAGAGTGCGGACGTTGAATGTCGCCATGGAAACGGGACAGCGTGGCCTTATAACGGACTTTTGCCGATAGGCGTCCGATAGGTGTGGTGGGATGGTGGCTGCAGATGGTTCTACTCCAGTGGCATTTCGGTTGCTGTCAATTAAGTTGGGAATTATAGAAGAAAGATTAGGAATAGGGGTCGGGATGGGAGTAAGAGAAAAAGGTGGAAAAGGAAGAAGGGAGGCGCCAGTAGTAGCATGTTTTCGCTTATCCGCCCTGCTGTATGCAGCAGATAAGGCGACCCTTGATAATCTGAGCGACGGCCGATGCAGGATGAAGTTTATGTTGAAGAAATGTCATGGTTGTATGTGGGCTGAGATACTGCCAGGGCGCCCAGACCTAGACAGGATGACGATTAGGGTCCTCATCCAAAGCCTTTGGCTCAAAAGCCTATCCGCAAGGCAGCGGGAAGGTGGCAATGATTTAGTTTTACAGAAATGGACGCCATCCCATTTCAAACCCCCAACCTGGAGGACCAGGAGACTGAGTTTGTCTGACCTTTCACCATTGACCAACCTGGTAGGAGTAGCTCTCAAGATGCTCGGAGGCATCACCCAGTATAGCTCAATGGGTCAATGAGGTACGCAAACCGTCGCACCACGTTAAGATCCAGTATCGTTGCGACTACGAGGTCGGACAATTGTCACTAAACTTATAATAATTTAGGGAACAGATCCAACCAACACCTATTCAAGCTTTTCGTAGGCTCCTACAGTGGTACTTCCAATCAAATCAGAAAGCCAGTCTTAACTGAACTGCACGATTCGCAAAGAAATTTGCTTCACTTTCTAGCCTGGATTTCTGATGCGTAAGCTTAAGTCAACGTTCCTGCTGGTAGTCGGAAGACCTGATACAACTGAGGTCTATCAGAATATTGATAATTCCTGTCAGGTCACCTCACAATATTCGCCGTTCCACAGAAAACAACCCTACGCCCTCAAAGCGTCCATCATGACTTCCCACGCGGACCTGAAATCGTCTTAGTCGCCAATTTTTGGACAATTTCTAGGCAAACATACTTCCGGAGATACGGTGCCTAAATCTGCACACAGTGAGGCTGTGCCACCGCCTCATGTTTAATGTTGCGTAACGCTCCCCTGAGAGGGAATACCTGTCGCCCTCTGCTGACACTGTGCTGATGGCTTTAATTTATTCGGCACATGATAATCAGATCATGTGCTTCATCGAGACAACACAAGGTCGATATACCGTCAGTGGTTTGGACTATAATCCCTTCGATGCTGGATAATAGTTACCATTTTTGGCATTAAGAGGCAAGTGCCACAAAGACGACCACCCACAGTACAAATGTCCTACGATGGCGCGTTACGATTGTCTCCGTTTACGAGTTTTACATCGTCCGCAAAGATAGCAAGAGTTTTCTTAGAGACGAGCCGTCATATAGATAAAGAACAACAGCGGGCCTAGAAAAGAACCTTGGAAAACCACTGTGAGCGGTGCCTGTGCTTGAGCTGGAGTCACCAACTCTAACACTGGTTCTGCAAATAATTGCTGCTATCTAACTCAAGAATCGGGAATGTACATTAATGAAAAACGTTGGCTAACTGTGCCAAAAGCTTTGCTAAATTCTAGATATCAAAGTTCTAAAATCCCATCGTCGAGGCAGCTGGGAAACTCATCAAAAAGCACAGCAAATTAGTGAAGCATGAATGTCTCTTGATGAAGCCGTGCTGCCCTGTCCCTATCGAGTTATGGGCAACTAAGTGTCCACAAATGCGCTCACTGATAGGCTTTTCTAGGTCACGATTGGAGCAGCACACCAGTAGGAATTCGTGGATTTGCTTGGCTGCTACAGTCCTGTAGCATAATGAAAAGCAGTTCAGTGTAGTTGTTTCATAATTTGCCTACTTGTTGTGGTAATGCTGCTATCAGGCAGTGTCAGCGTAGCACTTGAACTGACAGTAGCTTTAGGTGACGTAGAGACTAAGAAACTAATCGACACTGCAAACCAGTCTGGAAAATTTTAGTTAAGGCTTTCACTTCCACAACCAACAATGTGTCGATGCAAAACGACGGAACTTGACAAAATGAGCTTCGCGGAACCCACAAGTTCAACTTCAGACGGGACTGGAACGATAAGAGAATCCCGTGAGTGTTTCATTTTGAGTGGATCGTTGAGCCAGGAATGGATGAAGTGCTCAGCTCTTGATGGAACTAAAACGGAACACCCGTATCGCACCCTGGCCAACCAGTTAATGCCCACGTTTCCTGCCCCAGCAGTCCCTGCTGTGGCAGTCATGTGAAGTAAGCAAAGGATAGGAAGAGAAATCGAAGGTACAGAGTAAGGAAGTGCACTTGAAATGAGAAAATAATACCAATGCGTGAAGAAAAGTAGAGAAAAGAAAATCGAAGTACGAAGATGCGAGTTACTTAGGAAAATGGGAAGGTTTCGTGTCGCCACCCAAGAGCGTCAAGTTGCCGCTCAAACCCCTTAACCGTAGATTCCCTGATAACACTTTCCGGAAGCTTGTTCCAGCGCTCGATGACTCTACGTGACAGCCAGATTTCCGCCCTAATCCGATCGGATCGCGGTTTGTCCAGCTTCAAGGAGTGACGGCGTAGAACAGACAATCTAGCGGGACTGAATAGCTCAGATAAATCTGGACCAACCTTCCCAGTCAAGATATGGTAGGTTATTAGGTCTCATCTAAACCTTCGGTAGGGCATTGAATGCATTCCCAAACTAAGTAGACGCTCGGGGTACGTCCGTCCCCGTAATCCCTCGACTAACCTAGTACCCACTCGTAAAACCCTCTCTAGCTCCATTTTGTCCCTGGCGAGGTAGGGCGGACAAGCTTGGACGCAGTATTCCAGATGAGGCCGAACGAAAGCCGAGAACAGTCTCGTAAAGATGCCGCCCGTCAAGACTCCGAAAGAACGTCGTATTAACCACAACATGCGGAAACCTCTGCTTGCGGCCTTCTTCCAGTTATCGCCGGAGTGTAAAGCCGAAGGGTGTACGGCGCCTAGGTCAACCTGGCTAGACACACGGGGGAGTTCGACCCCACTGACTAAGTACTTCGTCGTCATCATCATCAACAGCAGTACATCAGCCATTTGAACTGGTGCTTCGCTGCCATACAACCATGAGGACCTATGAAATAAAGAATAAGAAGAGGGAGAGAAGGGGGACTTACCTGGAAACCTTAATGCCCTAAGCAAACATTCAGGGTCAAGGCGCCTACACCTTGTGTAGACAACATACCGTCACAAACAGCTGGCTATCGTGCAAAGATAAGGCGGCATCGGCGAGACAGCTTCCTTGCGGCTTTCACTGCCACGCGTCATAATCAGCCATTACCCCGCAGATAATTCAGCACCAAACACACTTTAAACAGACAATCCGATTAGGAGACGGCA
This sequence comes from Dicrocoelium dendriticum, assembly GCA_944474145.2. Classification (NCBI taxonomy): domain Eukaryota; kingdom Metazoa; phylum Platyhelminthes; class Trematoda; order Plagiorchiida; family Dicrocoeliidae; genus Dicrocoelium; species Dicrocoelium dendriticum. Next base: position 70,356,810 of record OX104063.1, read on the forward strand.
GCAGACGCGCCACTGGTGTCGGTTGCGAGCCATATCCTGTAAAGTCTCGAGCCAAGCACAAGGTGAGTCACGTGGACTCCAACCCGGAAGGCGAGACGGACCAACGGCACCCAGTTTGGTCGTCAGTGACTTCATTTCCCGCTGCCAAGTCAACTTCTGTCCACCTCGAGCCTTGCGCCATCCTACACTTGGTAGACTGAACAAGGCCCTCCTAGGTAAGCGGTGACCAGGCATACGTAGCACGTGCCCGAGCCAACGCAACTTATTCAGTGCTATCTGTTGTCCTAGGGAGCTAGCATGAGTATCACCACCTAGTACTCGCCTACGCACATCATCGTTGCGGACACGCTGGTGCCATCCGACTGCAGCAATGCTTCGCAGACAACGATTATCAAAGACTTGAAGGCGCCTCAGATCTTCAGACCGAATGGGCCAAGTCCCACTACTATAGAGCAGAACGGCCCTCACTGTGGCCTTGTATACACTGTCTTTCAGACGAAGGGAAACTCCTTTCTGTCGCCAAAGATGCCGCAGGTTCAAGAAGGCAGCTCTGGCCTTTGCAATGCGTGAGCTCACGTCAGTTTCTATGCGCCCATCATTGCTGATGCAGCTGCCAAGATAAGTGAAGTGATCAACCACCTCGAGTTCCTCGTTAGCAAGCGTCAAGGGGTCATCAAGTGGCTGGTGGTCCTGCAGCAACACTTTGCACTTTGAAGGTGCGAAGTGCATAACAAATAATGGGACCACTCTGGATAGGCTATTCAGGGTTGATTGTGCCGCCTCAACATTGTCGAATAGCAAGACGATATGGTCCGCATAATCTAGATCAACTAACCTTTCACCAGGCAGCACTTCAACGCCTACATTACGAGATTCCGCAAGGGAACACTCCATGATAGAATCCACGACGAAATTGAACGAAAACGGGGAAATCGGACAACCCTGACGAACGCCACTTGTAGTCGAAAAGCTATCCGATAGGACACCGTAGACTCTGACGCGGCCTGTAGTGTTCGAGTATAGAGCACGAAGGATGTTCACATATTTCGTGGAAACACCTTTTCGCGCAAGTAATTCGAACAGAATCGATCGATCGACTGAATCGAACGCACTCTTGAAATCGAAGAACACAGCTATTGTCGGTCTGCGGTATGCGTGGCGCTGCTCTAGCACCTGCCGCAAAGTAAATATATGGTCTACACAGCCACGTCCTGGGCGAAAACCAGCTTGCTCTTCACTAATCCGAGATTCCCGTTCCGCAGTGAGGCAACGAACGATAATCGAGGCCAGTAATTTCGTCACAACTGGCGTTAGGCTAATACCCCTGTGGTTAGAACAGTCTGTGCGACTGCCCTTCTTGTATATTGCCACTATAATCGATTCGCTCCAATTAGCCGGCACACTCTCTTCGTTCCAGATACGTTCGAATAGGGAGGTTAGTGCCCTGCAGAGGACCTCACCTCCATTCTTAAATAGTGCAGGTGGGAGGGAATCCGGGCCAGCGGCACGAAAACGATTGAGGGCTGTGATCGAGTTTCGGACCTCGGCCTCCGACGGAGGCTCTAAACTAACCGTCCATGGCACGTCCTGCATCACCTGAGTAGGAAGAGGTCCGGGAACAGGGGGCCAGCTGAACTGATGTTCAAAGTGTTCAGCCCAACGAGCCATATGGCGCTCCTTATTGTGTATCAGCACACCCGCGCTGTCTCTGATTGTCTCACTGACGCCTGGTTTTCTGGGGTCAGTGGTGCGGATTAGCTGGAAGAGCTTGCGGTAATTGCCTACTGCTCCTGCCTCCTCCATTTCTTGAGCCCAGCTGATCCACCAGGCTTTCTCGTCAGCGTGTAGGCTCTGCTTTAGTTTACGTCTAATAGCCCGTCTAATCACATTGTGTTCAGAACCAGCCGGGAGGTGTCTTCTAGATTCCAACTGGTTCACCGACCTCTCGGATATCCAGTGACTGGTGAGGTGACGACTGATAGTGCCACAAGCAGATGCTCCTGCGTCGTGCATAGCGGCCGAGATCCTATTCCACTGAAGCTCAGTATCATTAGGACATGACAACGAGAGTTCGCTATGCAGTGCTTCTTGATAGGCTTGCCTGACCGAGAACTGAGACAATATCTCAATTGCCAATCGTAGGAGACGCTTTGTGCGCCTCCCGGTAAAGTTCATGGAGAAACGATAACGTACCAAGGCATGATCAGAGTCGACACAGGTACTCCAGTACGCGCGGCAATCCAGGATGGAACCACGCCATCCGTAACTTATGGCTATGTGATCAATTTGGGTCCATCGCTGGCCAGCCACAGGAAGACGCCAAGTGGCACTTCAGCGCCCACTGTGTCTAAAAGCAGTGCTAGCAAGAAACAACTGGTGCTCCGCACACAGTTGCAGCAGACGCTCACCGTTGTCAGTCCGTTCGGAGTTAAGTCCACATTTACCACCTAGCTGAGCTTCTGAAGAGCTCAGACGCCCCACTTGTGCGTTCATATCCCCTGAAAGTACTATAATATCTGAACTAGTAGCACTGCGTAGCAGCGTGTTCAGTTCGTGATAGAAAGTGTCCTTGACTGCATTAGTACTGCAATCGGTGGGAGCATACGCAGAAATCACAAACAAACGGCGTTATGTACTACTTCGTGAATCAATCTTAGCTGATGTCGTCAAACGGGCTGCACATAAACAGCCGTTCACCGGAACCCAATCAACCAACGATGGCTCAGCCTTGGAGCTGAGAATGATACCTGCACCAGCTTGACCCGTGAGTGTTGCATCGGCGTCTCCGGATGCGTGCAACCAAGAACGAGAGGATAAGCCGGGTGCAGTCAATTCAATAACCCCGTTAGGGTCATTGATTTTAGTTTCGGACACACAACACACATCAACACCCAGTGTGTCCAAGGTGCGTGCGAGTGCAGCCTGTTGACCTGTTTGTCTTAGAGTGCGGACGTTGAATGTCGCCATGGAAACGGGACAGCGTGGCCTTATAAGGGACTTTTGCCGATAGGCGTCCGATAGGTGTGGTGGGATGGTGGCTGCAGATGGTTCTACTCCAGTGGCATTTCGGTTGCTGTCAATTAAGTTGGGAATTATAGAAGAAAGATTAGGAATGGGGGTCGGGATGGGAGTAACAGAAAAAGGAGGAAAAGGAAGAAGGGAAGCGCCAGTAGTAGAATGTGTTCGCTTATCCGCCCTGCTGTATGCAGCAGATAAGGCGACCCTTGATAATCTGAGCGACGGCCGATGCAGGATGAAGCTTATATTTGAAGAAATGTCATGGTTGTATGTGGGCTGAGATACTGCCAGGGCGCCCAGACCTAGACAGGATGACGATTAGGGTCATCATCCAATGCCTTTGGCTCAAAAGCCTGTCTGCAAGGTAGCGGGGTGGCAGTGATTTAGTTTTACAGAAATGGACGCCATCCCATTTCAAACCCCCAACCTGGAGGACCAGGAGACTGAGTTTGTCTGACCTTTCACCATTGACCAACCTGGTAGGAGTAGCTCTCAAGATGCTCGGAGGCATCACCCAGTATAGCTCAATGGGTCAATGAGGTACGCAAACCGTCGCACCACATTAAGGTCTTCTCCTACTTTGTAGGAGGACAATCTCCTTCAATTCGAAGAACGGAGCACTTTGCATGATTTATGGGCAGTAGCCATAAAGTAGACCAGTCCCAAAGCTTATCCAAGGCTCCCTGAATAGCTTCGGAACCCCCAGGAACATCGACAATGTTCCACAGCTCCAGGTCATTAGCAAATAGCAGCGATGGTACCTCAAGCTCCGCGGGTAGGTCATTCACATAGATAGAGAACAGCAGCGGTCCAAGGACTAAGCCCTGCGGCACGCCACTAGGGACAGACTACCTAAACGACAAGCCCCGGCCTACCCGTACACACTGTTCTCTACCCTCCCAAAAGACAGTCACCCAATGAAGGGCGCGGCCAGATACCCCGTATGAGGTCAGCGTTTGCGCGAACCACAAGTGGGGTACCTTGTCAAATGCCTTCGAAAAGTCGACCAAAAGTACGTCCAATACGTGGCCGTTACCCAATGCATCCGCCCAACTTTCGCGAGCCACCAGTAGATTCGTCAGACACAAAAATCCCTTCCGGAATCTGTGTTGTACATTGCTAAGTAGATTAAACCTACTCAGATGACTCTCCAATGAATCTCACACCACTTGCTCGAGGAGTTTGACTACTACACTCGTGAGGCTAACTGGCATGTAATCTGCAAACAGACTCCTGTTCTTATTTTTGAAGATGGGACAGATGACAGCTTCCTTCCATTCGGAAGGCAATGCACATCTGTCAAGTGATTTCTGAAATACCAGAGCGAGCGGTCCACTTAGTTCCGCGCACAACCAGGCGTCCGGGTAGGCGATAACGCGAAAATAACCTATACCTAGTAACTAACGAGCAGAAGAGTGCGATAGCAAGCAACACAGAAATTCTGACGGTACCAAGACAGTTACCACTATTCGTAACGTGGGCCTGCGTTGCCGCAAGTTTCAACCAACAAAAATGGTGAGCGAAACAAGTTGCATTGTAAAGCGGTTTTGGGAAGGATACAAGTGAAGCACGAACCTGGGAGAGCAGTTTCCAGCCGCGCATCCTCGGTCTCTTCCAACTCCTGCTGTTCCTCCTCTGGGTCACGGTAGCGAAATAGGTCGACCATGACATTCCAAGGTTGTGTACGAATATCTTCACCTCTCATGCGGCGGACTTCGCGAGTAAGTAACCACCAAACGACCGCAATCGAATTTGCAGACTAAAGTGTTAGGAAAAGAACCGTTGAACGCTCACCTTGTTGTTGCAAGGGATAACGATATCTACCCGCTCAATGGGGGAATCAGTAGTGCACAGGGCGATGACCGGAATGCACACAGAGCTGGCCTCCATGACTGGCTGATGATCACTTTTCGGGTCACTGACTACAAGCAATCGAGGCTCGCGGAAACATGACTGAGACTAGAAGGAGAAAAACAAACGTACTTGCTTCTGGTTAGTAAACGCCCCAGGTGTGAAGCGCCCGGCGACAGCACTGGATCGAGTATATGTGCTAAACTTCAATACAGCGCGTTGCGAAAACGGTTTAGAACCAATTGCGCAAACATCACTAGGATTGTCTACGGCACAAATCGCTCGAGCAGCGAGTAAGATTTTTTCCCATGTCTTGTTAGGTTTTATGATGAAATTGCCTTCTTTTGTACGTCCATAAATGTAATTTGACATCAGGAAATTTACACTCTCCTCTCCCACGTGAACATCGGCAACAAGCATAAGTCTCAAATCATCCTCTGACAACTCCAAAACAGGGAGCCCTCCAGACATGATGAAGAAGCTTGGGCGCGACGCGTGCAACTGAACGGTAAGTTGAAGAGGTAAAACAACATGGAATTAAAATTAGAATAGGTAACTGGCACATAGTCAGCAATCGGAGGACATTAGTGATACATATTTAGTGCTCAAGCTGAACAATAAAAGTGTTTATGCAGCAGTGAATGCGCTGAAGTGATTAAATCATTGACGTCACATGAACCACCTGTTCAGCTTGCTTTTACTAACATCGCTAAAATATAACAATTAAACCTTTGTACTTAAAGTGCACGGCTAATTTACCTTACTTTTTATCTTTTCCGGTGGAAAAGATTTGCATCTTTTTAGGCGGAAACTTGAATTTTTGCGCATGTTGTCCTACTTTCCTTGTAAATTTAAGGAACAGTTTTGTAATTATGCTGAAAATGTATTGTCAATGGATGCGGTTCGGTGTCGCTCCTCTCAATACCAACATCCCATGACCGGTTTCGTCTCAGCTTAGGTCAGGTACCACGGACGATGGAGGCTTTCATTTAAAGAGCGTCTTGGTTATTGTGCCGGAAAGTCATCCACAACCACCGACACTTGGACATTGGATTGACTCTGCTCACTTCTTCAAAAGCAGGAACTGAGCACAAGTACAACCTTTGCAGTTGAATGGGCCGATCTGGTCTTAGTATTTATCGTCTTATCCAACCCTGGACATATCTGTCGCCACCTACTCACACTGCTCCAATCCTGCTCCCACCTACGTGGCCACACACTGAGGCTCACACATCAGCAGAGCCGGCTGAACTGCAGTCGACACTATTTCGCTGCCGACGGTGGTATGCTCTGCCTGCCGATTTAGTCTTTTCACCTACTGTGGCCGATTTTAAGACCCGCCTGGAATGTCATCAGGCCCAGCTACACCGCAATGTTCCCTAAGATAACTGCCTTCTACTTGGCGGGGTTTCTCACCTTTTTCTCTTCCACCTGATTCCTTTCCATAGCCGTTGCGGAGGGTGTGGGGGATTTCACTCTTTGCGCCGGCGTGCAAGCTGTTTAACTGCCGCGAGTCCAGCTCGCTATAAGGTTGCTTCGCCTTTTAGCAGACCTGACCCGACCGCTTTTTACCCTACGGTTCACGTAAAGCTTGATCATTTTTCCAATTAAATACAAAGTTCCAATGTTCCAAGGTGTCTGACTGTTTCCAGAAATCAGAGACGCACGTGTTCTAGGCTGTGCAGTCACAACACACCCTGTCCCTTAGCCTGAGAGCTTCGTTTGATATGCTAACGGGCTTTTATATAGCCTCTGTAGTACCGCAACTTTTCTTTCTCGTGACATTCACTACTGTTATCCCTACTTTAAGCTGACTGCCTAGCTTCATCTTGCTGACTTATCCAGTCTCATCTAAACGATCTTTTGCTTTCTGACACTTCCCCAAACACTTCTGCTTCATCTTCAATCTTCATTCCTTACTGATCCGTGTTCTGATCGATTCTCGTCGTATTTCGCCACTTATGATATACGTGTATATGCGAGATTTCAATAACAATTACATGCATAGGGGTACAATAGTTCAGGCATCGCCGCAATTGATTGACTGCATTCCTGATGCATTCCTTTCTTCTGTCTGTGTGGCTGTCTGTGTTCGTTTCCTTTTTTCTCCCGAGTCTGTCACAGGTACGGCGACACGCACCCAAGGAATTGTCCTCCGTTTCGACAACAATACAAGGCACACAGTTCCTTTACCTGGAAATGAGCGGAAAATTATCAACCTTTTCACAACATACTTACCGGACAAATCAATCAATAACTTGCACTGATACAATTCTTCCGCGGCATGAACCACTGAGTTCAATTTACCTAACAATACTTCTTCCACATATCTCTTGACTGGAGGACTTTCGACTACGGAAGGCACATTCTCCTGCCAATACAAAGCTTGAACAATCGGTCATTCTAAGCTCTTCAATCCGCTTTGACCGCTCAAATGGCCGTGGTTTCCACTATCTCTAATCAATTTCACTACATACCCCGGGGATCTGCGATTCTTTCTTCGGAACCTATCCTGTCCTCCAAGACTTCAACATATTTCAACGTATATTCTTCGAGACTTCACGTGGTTCTGTAAATGATCAACACATCATATCCAGAAAGAAGGCTTAGTTCCTGACCTACCGATCTGGCACAGGGGAGGACCCAGGCACGCAATGTCCACTCGCATAACGAATCAGTCAGCAGAAAAATGGGATGCAACTTGACTGCGAATAACGGAGCAAAAAAACGTTCAACAAGAAACATAGCCAGTTACAACTTGCTATTCAATGGATTGGCGGCAGTGTTTCAGGACGTGGTGGGTTTTCGCCTGGCAAGCGTTCTCCCTATAAAAAGCCACAAACGTCCGTTTAACAACACTGCAACGTGGCGAATGTGACTCGCCACTGAATAAAGTCACAGCCCATAACTTCACACTGGCAGCTCAATTAGGATCTTCATACTGGATGGCTTGCTCTTCAATTATCTCCCAATGGATCACTCAGGATTCTTTATCTATTATTAGTCGAGGTATGACTGCGATATATGGCAGAGCGATTATGTCCAAACATATGGATCCCGATCCCACTACAACCAAATCGTTCTTTCGCATGTTCAACATTGCACAGTTCCAAGCGTGGATATATGAACAATTTTCTACTGTCACTACAGTTCCCATAAAATGTCTGCACAGCTGTACATTCCTGATCATGCCCCAATTGGCGTGCCTCGCATAGTCGAGAATAAAATAGTTATTTATTTATTTAATGCACTACATATTCCAGCATAAGTACAATATCCCGCGGCGCATAAATAATTGCTTGAAAACAGTATATAGAAATAGAATAAGCTAGGACGGAACAAAGGGCGCAGAGGTTAACGGATGACTTTTTACTCAGCATGCCACTAGGCTCACTGAACTACGCTGGCTTTTGCCAGTATTGGGTTGGTCCAAATAAGTTTGTATACTCAGTTGCTTGGAATACTCGACAGCCCAACCCGAAAAAAATTTAAGTATTAATCTTTCGCTTACATGGCTAATTTCCTAGTCTTCTCTTTTTGATTCACCGCATGTTTTTTGATTGCTCTACTGGAAACGGCATTGTCCACACAACTGAACTGTAGCAATCCGGAGCCTCCCACGGGTTGCTTGAATAAGATAAAATCCTAAATATACTTACCATCTCATAGTACAGTTAGAGAAGGTTTGTTGTATACCGTTATGTGCGTTGCTTTTATTTGCCTGACCCAAGCCACAAGCGAGATACACACGGCGCGACGGTTGGCTTCAACACGCCGCTCCATTGCATGATCTCACACGTTCCTTCCTAGTTAAGTCCAATCAACGCAAGGCAACCGTGCACTTCCTGCACCCAAGAAGAGTGAATTTCCAGCTACAACACACGCGCTAATTGCACAAATAAAATCAGTTAAACCTACGACAGCGTATAGTGGGCCACCATTTTAAAAATGTAGCGGTGGCGACACCATCGATGCATCCCAGCAACAACGTCTTATTTGACTATGGCTTACTCCCTCAGAAACGTGACAAATAGGGAACAACTGACGTCCCGTAAGCCCGTATGCGGACATAAATGACTTTGTACGTTTGTCTGGTAGAAGAAGTTGGCCTACATTCCGTCATTGCTCAAAGGAGGGGTGACTGGCCTCAGTAGGTGTCACGGACGCTATTGTTTCACAAGAGCGAACATGTACGCAATAATGTTAATACACACTAGCATATAAATTCCGCTGCATGCAGCAAGCTGTTGCAGGGACCTGGTTAGCACCTGGAGCTGCCAGATTAAAAGTCCGGGAACATCACATGTGAGTAATACAAGCAGTGTGGTATTACACAAGCGGTGACAGACCATAGAATTAAATAATGGGGCACGGATGATCTGTCGTGAGACGAAGAACTTGGATCACCTGACTTTAGTGAATGTTTCATTCACTTTCTTCTACCACGTGCGGCAAAGGCTTAGCTTAACGCCGAGATATTTCACTAGTGTACAGAAGTTGAGAATGACACTTTTACTAATAAGATGCGGGGTGTGCGTTAGGAGCCCTTGAGAACAGTTTTCCTTGGCTAGTGAAAATATAACATCTTCGCATTTTGCTACGTTGTGCGAAAGACAGCGCGAGTTGGACCCGGAAGTGAGGCTGTCCAAGCAGCATTGCAGGTTGGTTGTTGAATCGGTGCTGTGATTGTCTGCACCAAGGACCACGTCATCGGCACACTTTATTAGGGTGGCTTCTGTTGGAGAGTGCATGGAGTTAACGTCGGCGGAAAATAGGAATGGTGAAAAAACTTCCTGAAGGACACCTGAATTTGTGCTAAGTGAAGAAGAGCTTTTCCCCAACGGTATACTGCTTGCGATTGGCAAAATAATCAGTAAGCAATGCTACTAACGAAGTATGAATTCCAGAGACTAGCAGCTCGTGTGACAGCAGCTCACGGTTTACACAACCGAAAGCGTTTCTGCTATATATGAAGCAGGTCCGCATAGATTTGTTATTCTATCGACCCATGAACCCCGTAGTTAACAACGCTGTCTAATGCATCGGGAGTGGACCTTGAACTAGCTAGGCCTCGTTATATTCTCTTTACTGCTGTGGCATTCATTCTTAAAACTTTTGGACCACACCCGCCTCAGGCTCCCTATGCCTATAGGTCTCAACTCAAGGCTTCTCCCCTTTTGAGCATCAAATTAGGTTCTCATTAGTAAAAGAAACGGCCTCATGATACTCGTCTCCGTCTGATACATTATCTACATGCTTGGTCCCCTGCAAAATTGCTATTTCAGGTCTGTGATTGAGTTTTGCCTCTCGGCTCCACTATCATGTTTCTCAGTTCACAACTACGTTCCCCTCTCTTGTTTGGCCTCTCTTTTGGTACATATCGCAACTGTTCAATGGTGGTTTAGGTTCCCATAGTGTCAGCACAACATACTAGGCCACATATGATTCGCTTTCCTACTGCGCCTCGCACTCTTAAACCTTCTGGGCCACACCGGCCTCAGGCTCCAAATGCCTATAGGTCTCAAACAAAGGCTTCTTTTCCTTTGAGCATCGGTTAACGTTCTCATTGGCATAAGAAACGGCCTCATGATACTGGCCTCCGTCTGGTACATTAGCTGTATGCTTGGTCCCTTGCAAAATTGCAAGTTCAAGTCTCTGATTGACTCTTGCTTCTCGGCTCCACTATCATGCATCTCAGCTCACAATTACGTTCCCCTCTCGTTTTTGGCCTTTCTTTTGGTCTATATCGCATCGGTTCAATGGCGGTATATGTGCCTCTAACGTCAGCGCAACTTACTATCCCCGTCTGCTTCTCTTGCTACTGTGGTACTCGCTGTTAAACCTATTGGACTAGTCCGGCCTCTCAGGCTCCAAATGCCCATAGGTCTCAAACCAAGGCCTTTCTTCTTTGAGCATCGGCTGCCATCGACAAAATTCTCATTGGTAGAATTAACTGCCTCATGTACTCACCCCCGTCTGATACGTCATCTGCATGCTTGGTCATTCTACCAAAATTGCAATTTCAGGTCCCTGGTTGAGTTTTGCCTCTCGGCTCCACTATCATGCTTCTCAGCACACAATTACGTCCCCCTCTCTTGTTTGGCCTCTCTTTTGGTCTATATCGCAGCAGTTCAATGGCGGTATAGGTACCACTAGCGTCAGCGCAACATGGCAGGCCTCCTTTGCTTATCTTTTCTACTATGCCCCTCATGCCAAAACATTTTGGACAAGTCAGTCCTCTCAGGCTGCAAATGCCTATAGGTCTCAAACCAAGGCCTCTCTTATTTGAGCATCGGCTGCCATCGACTAAAGTTCTCATTGGTATAAGTTACAATCTTATGATACTCTTCTCTGTCTGAATCATTATCTCTATGCTTGGTACCGCCTACCGAAATCCAAATTTCCGGTCTCTGATTGAGTTTGGCTCACGGCTCCACCATCATGCATCTCAACTCACATCAACGTATCCCTCTCTTATTTGGCGTCTCTCTTCGTCCATATCGCAACTATTCAATGGTGGTATAGGTACCACTAGCCTCAGCTCATCGGCTGCCATGCAATTTCAATTATCATATCCCCGTCGATTTGACTGATGGCTTTCTTATTCCACCAGCGCCAGATGCTGAGCACTTGAACTTCTTTGGGTCTCATCCACTCCTATGTTTAACCATACTTCATTGTATACTTTTTCTGCACCTCCTCTCGTGATCGCAAATCTTGGGGTGAAAACTTAGCAATTGGCGGTGCTGTCTGTATTATTTCCTTACCCTTAGTCACTTCTGAATCCGGCACCACTGTCGTTTTCTCGCTACAGCTGTCGCAAGTATTGCTGTCTGTTCTCTCTCTTGTATCCCACACTGTACACCTAGCAGACTATGCTGAGCCTACTAAACCGTGCCGCTCCTGTATACTAACTAATCAGACTGCCAGCAACTCACCAATTAGTGAGTTATAACTAGCAGTCTATTTGACTTCCACGTTTCACCGCGGATAGCCACATCAGAGTGGCACACGTAGCATCTTTTGCGGCTACTGATCACAATAATGATATGCCAGGTCCCCTTCAGCACTGGCCCACAACCATTTTCTAACTAAACCTGTAGTATTCAAGCCCTTCTCTCTCCTATTATTAAAGTTGAAGGCCTGTCAGCAAGCTGGTTCTTTCACATAACAAACCGGATCCCCAGTATCACCCATTCCTGTCGTATATTTGACCTGGTTGCTGCACTGTAGAAGTCCCTATCTTTTTCCGCTATTCGAGGTCCCTTTAGGGCTAGCTTTGCAACCGTACTGTCGCTACAGTTGTAGTATATAAATCCCATTCTCGTCACAAAGTTGACACTCCGTCTCACCCCTTCACCCAGCTGTCTAGCATCAGAGTACTGAACATGTTTCGTTATTATTTTCATGGCCTCAAACCCGGCGTGATAACTTCACTGGCTCTCGTACAGGTTCGAACGATAAGCTCTAGCACTGTCAACAGATCGCTCAACTTATCTTTTAAGCGCTTATTAAACCGCTCAAAATGTTCTTCTGATTCCCTCAACTCATTTACCCGTTAACAACGCCCGATACTCACGGTTTCCAAACAGGACAACATTTGCGTACGCTAGGCCACTTCGGCCAGCATCTTCCTCTCACATTCAGCATATATCGGGTCTCGTGCTACAACGCAAAACTACGGATACGGATATGATGTACAACATATACGGCCACTCCCTTGCTTTCAACCAGCACAACTTTACCATAAATTGTATATTTATACAATAACATAGTCCTGTTCAATTTTGTTGGCAGTTTGCTCGGTCCGTTTTTCTTCTTCCCCTTGTTCTACAGGATAACATTACCTGCACGGAACACCGCTGAGGACATACCTGCGACGCTCCCATGAGCACGGAATACATAGGGAACGAAGAAAAAACCCGCGCTTTATAATCCTGACACAATAAAGCACCTAGAAAACTGAGCAACTCAATACAAGTCGCCTGAGTCGTCCGACTTCAACAGCTCCAACCACTTGCACTGGACTCCGAAGGCGACTACACAGCCATGGGAAACAACTTGGCGTTACGTGACTGCGAATATCCGCGAGGGTAATCGGTCAGATACAATCTTGTCAATGTTATATCACCAGCCGGCAGTGTTCCAGGACGTGGTGGGTCTTCCTCTGGCAAGCGTTTTCCCTACAAAGGTTCCGAATGTCCGTTTAACAACACTGCGACGTGGCGGATGTGACTCGCCACTCAATAAACTCACCGCCCCTAACACATTGGCAAGTTGACCGACATCACATTTACAAGTTCTGTGCATATATCTGTTCTCGCACGAACACGCCTACATATTTGATTAGTGACATACCACCACGCTTAAGTATTTTTCACCCGTTTCCCCATACTTCACTCACTGACCCACACTGCGTACGGGACCTCATCGAACTAGTTCCTCATCAACATACCATATAAGTGATCTGATTAATACCTCCACCTCTCGCATTTTGTGTACATAGACTTCATACAACCTTTGGGCCCTATGGGCCTACACTACTGTCTCCAACTGTACTAGTTCCGCTGTTGGTGCTGCTTAGTCTGCTATCATGTACCATATTGCAATATGCTGATCATGCCCAAAAGGCGTGTCACGATATGTCGAGAATAAATTATTTATTTATTTATTTATAAGGATCGTTTGAGTGTGTTTGGACAAGCCTTCTAGTAAGTGTGATTTGTTCTGTCTTCAAAGTCACGGACGCACAAGCACTTGGCCAGTACCTGCAGGCTGCTCATTTTAGCCCAGGTGTAATGCGGGCGCTTCGCCAGCAGTCGACTTGCTTGGGCTGATGTTGGCACATGGAGTGGCGTTCAGAAAAGGGATGTGCTAAGACATTGACACATTTCCTAAAGACTATAGGAGGTAGTCCGTTAGGTACAGGCGCTTTGTACGCCTATATCCGTGTTACTTCCTTGTGTACCGTTACACTATCGATTAGTGGTGGACTTTTCGGGGATAGCTACAACGGCAAAGATAGTAATTGCAACGCTAAAGCATTTATAGGACCGCAGGAGTTGCAGGTTATTTCCCCCAGATCGTGAGCAGTGGGTGTGACACCTATGACAACGCCATTCAGGTGCTCCATAATTTTCCATATTGCAGGCAATTATTCTGTACAACTATGGTTTTGACACAAGTACGATTACCGCGACATATTACATTTTTATACCAGCTGATAAGGACTTTATTGAAGCAGTATCTTTGCTCTTGTAAGCTCTTTCTCGAGTCTGCACAGGCTTTAAAGGTACGGAGGCAAAAATCTATCTGCGTGAATAAAAGTGGTTTCCATAGGACAGCAAATATCGAAGCAAGCGTATAAGTAGCTGGTTAAAGGATCAGAGTACTTCGATAAATAATAGTTGCAAAATATATTGAAGTTTATAAAGGCACTGCGTTCGCGTATTAGCTCAGTGTTTCGGGTAAGACATTGCCTCTGCATTACCTTTGAGCAAGCCGAAAATAAGATGTTTGTAAATCGTTTTGCCGTAGGTTGTGGCAGACAACTTTATGGCGACAGATCTGTACTTCCAAGCGGTACTTTGGTACAAACAGAACATTTTGTTAACTTATTGACCAACACTTAGTCTAAGGTTGCTTGTAACCTTGTTGCAGACTGCACGATTTTCTTCACCCAGGATTTGTAATAGTAGGAATCTATTGAAGCCACTGGCGTAGTTTGGTGTCATATTTTTAGTTAATACACGGGAACAGCGTGTATCACCATACACTTTCTTTCCGCCACCTCCGTGCTGTCTTTTTCATCACTGGAAACGGTATCTGGAAATAGGTTGTTAGCGTGAGCCAGGCACTGCCGCTACATTGGTGACCCAAACAAGCTATGGCTGCACCAGCCACTGATACATCCGTTTCTAGAGCCACTATCACTGGTCAGCAGCAGCTAGTAAATATAGCCTCAATTCAACTTTGCAGATATCCGGAGCTCTCTTGGTGATGCTCCCTTCATACAGTTTATTCTCTTGGATTGTTTGAGTCACAGCTCACTGGTTTGTTGACCTATTCTGTGCCATCGTAGGATCTACTAGTAACTGAAGGCACAATCCGAACTCTATTGATGGCCACTCATCTCTCTCCTAGCGCACGTTATGCGTCGTTCGTCCAACTCACGTAAAATCTTTTTCTTGGCAGTAGCTAGGCATTTTTGGCTCCATGTATTTACAAGGAGCCACTCCTTGACTCCAGCCTTCATTTTCCTCTGACGTCTGTCTCTCTAAGCTTTGCTCCCATGTTGCTTTCTTCATCGAAACTGTAGGTATCTAATAGTGGTCAAACGTCTTAATGATATGGCTACACCAGCAACTGATACATCCTTTTCTATAGCCACTTTCTCTGCTTAGCAGCAGCTAGTCGCCGTAGCTCCCATTTAACATTGCGGATATCCGGAGCTCTCTAGGAGTCGCTTCTTTCTTACAATGTTCATTCTTTTGGATTGTTTGCGTCACAGCTCAGCTGGTTTGTTGACCTATTCTGTGCCATCGTAGGATCCACTGGTAACTGAAGGCTTAATCCGAACTCTATTGCTGGCCATTCATCTCTACTAGCGCGCTGTTATCCGTCGTTCGTCTTACTCGCGTCAATTCTTCTTGACAGCAGCTAGTCATTGTTGTCCAGATGTAAGGATGGAGTCCCTTTTTTGCATTCCTACTCTTTTTTCTGGAAGGCTTTTCTCTGTAGTCGCTCGCTCGTTCAACTACCTATTGAAACGGTAGGGACCCCGCATTTGGTCAAACCTCTTAATGATGTGGTTACACCAACCTCTGATACATCTTTTCCTATAGTCACTATCTCTGCTTAGCAGCATCTGGTCGCTGTAGGCTCTATTTGCCAACACCCGCAGCTCGCTAATGGTCAGTCCTTCCGTAGAATGTTTATTCTCTTGGTATAGTTCTTCATAGCTCAGCTGGTTTGCTGTCCTATCCTTTGACACTGTAGTTATTAACTAAATAAACTTTTATTCTCGACAAGGCGAAGCACACCTTTACAGGCATGATCATGCTTAGCTAACATAGTGTGATCAAAAGTGTACAAAAAGTACATATTTGGCATAACAGTGTGAGTGTATATACGTGTGTAATTTTGTATGAATGTAGCTTGTGTCTTTGAATATGCCGGATCATTTTTGACTGTTTGTTATCCTCAGGAATGTGAACATAAGCGATTGATGTCTGTGGGTTGGATAGCAGTTTCCGGATATCCACGGGCCAGTGACTTTATTTTGTGGCGAGTCACATCCGCCACGTCGCAGTGTCGTTAAACTGACATTTGTGGCTTTTTATAGGGAGAACGCTTGCCAGGCGAAAACCCACCACGTCCTGGAACACTGCCGCCGAACTATTTGCTGGAACGGGTTAAACCCGAACCACCCACTTGGCACCACGAGGAGGTTGTTCGGCTAGCCAGCTGATTAACCCAATAGGCACTTTTGACCACTGAATCCCGGTCCATTATCGCTATCTTTTGATCGTCTTACCCTCAACACTTAGTCTTCCCTTCATATCCATTTAATCTTAGCCTGCTTCTGGTATGCTCAGCTTCCTATCTTCATATACCCATGCACATTATAGCTATTGTGTCTTAGGTAATCCTTACCCCTTGGAGCATATATAAATACGGCCACATCATCACTGTAGCTTTTGGTTTCCGATAACAACCAATCGTGACTACACACCAACCTTCTAGTCCCAGGTAGAATTCGAACATCGTTAGCTTATACCTCATGAATTTCTTACCGGAATCCTGCTCTTTATCCTTATGCACATGAAAGTATTCTACCCATCAGGCCATGCCTTCTGCGTAATTATAAACATCTTTAGCGTAACATCTGTTACACATTGTACACTAGTTGTCTCAAATAAATGTCTTAAAGTAGGATTTTGATCCAATGTTAGGTACATTGACTGCCCTTATCGGTCTTCTCTTTCGGCCTGTTCCTCTCTCCCTTTTCGCTGAGGTCGCGAACATCCGAGGGATTCGGGATTGAACTGAGGACCTGCCTCCGTCTGTGATGGGACGAAATAACTAACAAGAACTTCCTGGACTAAGGCATCACTTCCATTCTAGCTATCTGCACCCAACCACCGATGTCCAGTGAGGGTAGCTAGACATGAACTCTTCGCTCCCCGGCAAATATACATAATCAGAGAAGACTTAACGTGGTTCTGCAGTGGATCAACACATCATATTTAAAATGAATGTTTAGTTCCGGAGCTACCAATGGACAGGACCCAGGAACGCGATAGGCAACCAGCCAAGGCATCAGCCGGCAGAAAATGGGACACAACCTGACTGCGAATAACCGAGCAAACAAGCCTTCGACAAGAAACATAGCCAGTAACAATTTGCTATTCAATGAATTGGCGGCAGTGTTCCAGGACGTGGTGGGTTTTCGCCTGGCAAGCGTTCTCCCTAAAAAACCACAAATGTCCGTTTAACAACACTGCAACGTGGCGTATGTGACTCGCCACTGAATAAATTCACAGCCCATAACTTCACACCGGCAGCTCAACTAGCGTCACAATTCTAGATAGGTTCGTTACGCTGGAACTTCTACATCTGTATATACTGTCGTCTTTTTACTTTCTACGATACGTTGACCTTTGCGTTACTTGTGCACCAACTCACTCTATCGGCATATATCTAGAGCGTGCTCTTCCATTACCTTCCAATGGATCATTCAGGATTCTCCATCTATTATTATCTGCGGTCCCGTATCTCATGACAGCCGAATGATTGTTTCGCAGTTTCACCATTGTACTGTTCCAATCATGGACATATGAATAATTTTCTACTGTCACTGGTACAGTTGCCATAAAATGTTTGTACAGTTGTCCATATCTGATCATGCCTCCATGGGCGTGCCTTGCATAGTCGAGCATAAACTATTTATTTATTTACTTATTTAAGAAGCAACGACCGGTGCTAATCAATTTCGTCAATACATTGGTAACCCCGACAATAATCCGCGTTAAATTGGTGACTTCGACAGGAATACTCACCACCATGGTGACCGCGACCGGATTTCTTCCACTGACCAAGGTCAGTTACGTCACTACATTAGTGAAGCCGCTTCGAGTCATTCCCAATTGGAATTACCTCCGCCTTTCCTTGGGTAGTCTGTTCCAATTTCTCCGGGTTTATTCGTGACATGTTTTTATCTAATTTCACAGTGTATTTTTGATGAAGCATGGCCTCAGTCTCTAAATATAGTGAGTCCAAGCCGAATATTTTTTCCTTCGCCCTGGTAGCTCCTTCGTTTGCGGTGATACACACTGCTTTATGCTTCACGATCTTGGAAACAGCATTTCCTAATAAAGGCGCTACAAGTGCTTTAGCTAAGTTCCACAACTTGGTACCTCGCCTTCCCATGGACCTCACTGTCCAACTCGGCGTCCTTATGGTGGCAGCTGCGCAGGCTGATTGTTATAACTTGCTAAAAGTTGCTGTAAAAGAACGGTGCACACTTCAGACAGGCCTCGTTTGCACGAATGGTTTTCCGGTTTGCAGTTAAGAAGCAAGCTACCGTCAACGCCCTTACGGAAGATGTGCCGTCTTCCAAAAGCTTAAGGTATGGACGAATCTTTGCTTCAGGAACTATAACTGCAACGTTTATCTGAGCAAGTGCAGGCTCTCTTATGCCACGCTACGGCAAACCGTTGTCAGAAACAGCTGAAATCGCAGACAACGTACTGGAGCGTTAGACTGAGCCACGTTGTGCTTCGGCTAGCATCGCCCGGTGAACTGAGGCTCCTCACCGGGTACACATCGTGTCTGCATTAAACGAGAACACAACAAATCTTTCATCCATGCAGGCCATTGTGGACGTACACGCCTCACTAGAAGGCGAAGTGCAAAATTTGAGCCTATACCAGCGGCAGCGTGGGGACACACCCCACTCACCTAGTTGTGCTCGCAGCGCCACCAGACGCTCTATCAGCCGTTATCACTTAAGGTGTGGTAAGGCTGCTAGCAATTGCACTAAACCTTGCAATTTTGCCTTAACCAAGAAGCTGGCTAAACGAAGCTTTGATAGACAACATAAGGTTTACAGTACGATAAAGACGAAAGACAGCGGTCAACCGATGCCCACCAACGGTGGTTTAAAACGTGCTGCTCGACTACTACTGGTGGCTGACGGCGGTACTCCTGATACCGTAAGCCATCTATGCAACATAGCCGATAGGATTTCCGGGAGCCCGTTCCTAGCCGGCACTGGGGTAAGTTAGCGTGATCTCACCTGACGCAAAGGAATCTTCTAGGATGCGGACAGCAAACCTACGTGCCGGAAATGGAACACCCATAGAAATTTGTGGCCAGCGTGCCCTCAACATCGATCAGGCCTTATCCGTAAATTCCGTTGCATTTTTACAGTAGCTGCTGAACCATCTTTTAGCCTGCTACATGAGGTCGTGCCTCATTTCGAATTAATGGACGACAGCCGTCAGCGAAATCCACTTGATAAACCAACACGTCTCTCAATTTGCGGAATCGAGATGTCATCCGAAACTCTCACATCCGGTTATCCCCAGCCAACAACCGAAGCAGATATTATGAATTGTTCGCGCAGTTCCAGAGGATGGTTCGCCCTTCTAGCTCAATAATTCCTGTAGCCACTAACGTAAGGCACTGCCTTAGGATCCGTTTTCCACCAGTCTCCGATAGACAACGAACTCTTGCCTCTGCTACATTATAAGTGAGCAAAGCAGAATTCGACCATATGTTCGAACTTTGGCTTTATCCGCCCACCCGCATGTCGGTGGGTTTCACCTCTTCACCAGGTGCCAACGAAGGCCGGCGACTGGTGATTGTATGACAATTATCGAACACAGAATGCGTGCACCTGTCCCGCCAAATTATCTCCTAGAGTGCTTCGCCACCTACACTATTGCCCACAGCTCAAGTCAGATATGTAAATAAATAAATAAATAAATGGTATATTCTCGGTAAAACGAGACACATCTGCAGGCGTGCTCGAATATGCATAAAAGTATAGCTTCTTTGGAATATTAATCATTTCGTTTTAATGAAAGGAATAAACGAAAAGATGTAGTCCATACAAGGGAGCATATTGTCAGGTAATAGTCAGCTGGGGGAACATGATGGCGCTGTGGCGTGCAAAAATCAGTCATAACTGTAGCGTCAAGGTATATGTTGGGGGTAATTTCGCCATGTAGTGATCCATGAGCACAGGAGCCTAACCAAGGTTTTTGTGCAATCAGCGACCGTTACGAAGCCGGGATGATCTGTACTCCAACAAAGCATTCTTCATAATGAAATCAGTTGCGCAGGTTGGATGGAGAAGGCCGAGGGCTGCATCAGTGTGAAATGATTAGATGTGACTTCACTTTGTGGCGCGTCACATCCGCCACGTTGCAGTGTTGTTAAGCGGACATTTGTGGCTTTTTATAGGGAGAACGCTTGCCAGGCGAAAACCCACCACGTCCTGGAACACTGCCGTAGCTTCCGTTGAACTGTAGTGCTAGTCATCTATGCAACCTATAGACTGATTTTGCACTCTATTATTCGCAATCGGTTGACAGCCAAAATTCTTTGTTGGTTGGTCGAATGAATTAGTACTCTTCCGGCAGTAGTAGTTGAAGCCGGTCAGTGATGCAAAAGAGTCGCAGTGTCGAATGATAATGATGCAAATGAGTAAACACATTGTTAATAGAGGCCGGCTTTTCTATTATATTCTTGTCCGGCTCGCAAACCTTGTCTAGCTATCCACGCTGGACTTGTCATGGGGACGGTGAGTGCAGTTGTTTCTTGTGGCCGAATATGTCCACAACAGGCGAAAGTGCCATTCTCCGCAAAGTGGATTCGGAATTCCTTCAAATGTAAGTAAGTGTAACTGTCTCCATGGCCAAGTGAAAACTACATGAAAGGCCTTCGATAAAGCCACTTATACGAGCGCAACGCTGTCCGTGAAATGACGTCAGCAAAGCTCCAGGTGACTGGAGAATCGGAATGTTTGAGGCGGTGAAGGTAATCATGCCAGAATTGTTTGTCTTCGGTTGT
Source organism: Dicrocoelium dendriticum (assembly GCA_944474145.2). Taxonomy (NCBI): domain Eukaryota; kingdom Metazoa; phylum Platyhelminthes; class Trematoda; order Plagiorchiida; family Dicrocoeliidae; genus Dicrocoelium; species Dicrocoelium dendriticum. Next base: position 70,377,759 of record OX104063.1, read on the forward strand.
GGAAGAGGGGATTCACGTAAATATATTATTCCAGGTGAGCAGATTGTTCTGCTGTGAGTACGAGTCGAGCTAAACCCATTTGTTTAGACCGTGTGAAGGTATCTTCTCCAGAATGGCGGAACGAGCTCCATTTGGAACGATGTGTGGGTTCTTTATCTCCCGGAGAAAGGATCAAGCGTTTAAAACAGCTGGCTATTGAGGATGAATCGACCAGTGCCAGTGCATAAACCGTCTCGTTTTGGCGGATGTACCTGTGGAGATCTCGGGAAAAACGGGCAACTGACATTAGGCAGCCAAACATGGAGACAGCACTGAAATAAGAAGCACCAACACGGACTGGTGGCGCGCAACGCTGCCTATGATACATTAAAACTTATGTAATTTTGTTTAGTATACATGATTTGCAAGCGCGTGCTTTACATCACGTCGCTGGTGTGACCCAGACTACAAGAACTGGGTAGGAAGAAGGTTCTGCACGTGCAGTTTAAGGTGTGCATAACTGTCGTAGTGGTCTTATTCCGAGTCGAATCCAGGTTCACCTTGTCATATCATCAACCTAGCAGCAACGGTTGCTGCGCAACTGCCCGAGCCGGGGATGGGACAACTTCGCACGCCTACTTCCCTCCGCATCCGACCAGTTGCGCTACATACCTATACAGCTTTCACGACGCAACTAGCGTCACGCATGCGTCGTTTCGCACCTAATCACAGCCGTGCCCAGAGCCAAGAGGCCTTTGTGCCGCCTGTGCTTCAACCTTGTATTACCTGTTCGTACGCGTTGACGGCGTCAAGCGATCCCAAACTCCGCGGCAGGAAGGACCATTGTAAGTCGTCTAAGAAAATGATAAACTATTTGTCATCGATCACTAGGGGAATTGAGTATCAGCACCGATTAGGTGTTTAAATGTTTCCCATATCGACAGTGACTGTCTGTACAACGATGCCCGTTCCTCCACCAAAACGCATAGTCCAAACAGTCAAATAAATAAATAAATAACGAAAGGTATAATTCTAGACTTAGCTAGGAGCTGTGCCCTCGAGTGGTCAGGTCATAATGTGCACTAATCACATGCTCCTGCATGAGTACTAATGGAGTTATGTTTATGTGCTCCTTGATCGCGAGTACCAAACCAAGTTGGCGGGGTGGGCTTTTGTGTCACGTAATAATTCAAAAGCCGATTGATTCGGCTGCCTGCAGATTGTGAACAGAAATCAACGCGTTCCTTTATAAACTATTTTGCTTCCACAGTCGGGCATCCAGCTTCACAATATTACCGGCTGCGTTCCGTTCCACCTGCGCCCGTTTGTGCAACTTCTAATCCCCGTGCGTCAAAGCCGTAGGAACCATCGCTCAATGGTATTCACTCCAGCTCCGTTAGCCATTTCCGGTAAGCTAGAAGTCGTGATAAATGCAGGGCTCATGGAAAGAGCGAAGGAACGTGATGGCATCAGAAGTGTGGCAACAAAGAGGGTTGTACTAGTTTCTAGTAAAACAAATGAAAATGGAATTTAAAAATAAATAGCTTCTAAAAGCGGACGGCCAATCGGCGTATTTAGCTTGAACGCATAAACATAGGATATAACAAATATATCTGATTTGTTGATGACCTTGAGCGCCGAACGCAAATAACTTTAAGCGCAGCCAGAGGTAAAACCAACGTTGTGCCAAATGCTTCGCTAGGAATAAAACTTGATGGACCAGCCAGTACACAGCTTGATCACTGTAGACTAGTGGTTCCCAAACTTTTTGAGGCCGCTACCTCCAAAGCATGTTCACTTTAGGCAGTTGCCCCCAAACTTTCTATAGCCAATTAGTTTGCAACTACAACATTTTTCTTTAAAGTACGACAAAGGAACACCATATGTAATTAACTCGATCAAGCAAACAAACGAGACCCACATTGTAGTGCGAGTAAAATCCACGAGTTTCCTTCATTAAGTAACGCGTTGCAAGTACTCTTTCTGATATCCTGAACGTGACTTTGCCGTTGCTGTTAGAAAGCGACATCACACTGGCTGGCCGAACAACCTCCTCGTGGTGGCGGCTGGGTGGTTTGGGTTTACCCACTTCAAGCAAATAGTTCGGCGGCAGGGTTCCATGACGTGGTGGGTTTTCGCCTGGCAAGCGTTCTCCCTAGCAAAAGCCACAGAAGTCCGTTTAAAACACTGCGACGGGGCGGTTATGACTCGCCACTAACTAAAGTCACCCATTGCTTATCCAGACAATCGCTTCAAGTCCACAGGTTGCAAGTAACCATTTAGCACCGGCGATACCTTCAAACACATTCAAGCAAAACGACAGGAAACATTCGCCAATCCCATAAACAAAGCTAAACACGCCTACATGCAAACATACATGCATTCCTATATAAACATATGCAACAATCCCATTGTTCCAGTGTACATTAACTGATCCCCTTTTGTACTCTTAGCATGATCATGCCTGCTCAGGCTTACCTCGTTTAGTCGAAAATACACAATTTATTTATTTATTTATTTATTTAACGCCCGTTGCTATACACAGACGATTCGTAATAGGCTTGAGACTATCACCAATGGGTTTGCTATAAACAACGCGAACCCAATTTCCGTTTCCAACGCTAACTAACGAATAACTATCGCACTCTTTGCTCCTAGGCATGGGAACTGATGGCTATTTGGAATACCTCTCGTGCAGCGAAAGAAAACAGTTGTTTGGTACATTGTATGTAATCAAGAGGCGGTATACACAAATGGGACGGTTGATATTGCTTAGTGCTGACAAGTTCGGGCATATTTCGTTCAGTTTCTGCTAATGCATATCGAAAGACGCGCTCCATGTTCATTCGACTCCTTGCTCCTATTTTCCTTGAAACCACCGTCGAAAATTCACTTTCACATCTATATATTATACGTTATACACCTACGCTTTGTTGCATATGAGATTAATATTCACAATGTTCTTTCCGCTATCACCAGATACTTACCACCTATCTTTATTCAAGATGCTACCAGTGATTTGCTTTAGAAATCAAATTTGCCATCTTCGCGAATTCCTAGGAATTGTGCTTTGGCTTCGATGGCAGTATCCGGAAACTTTCCTTATCCACTGCAAAGGCTCTTGGCACCCAAGCATTTACTAGGACCTTTTCCAAATAAGAAAAATATTTGTTGATGGAATAGAACACTGATGACAAGTGGCAAGTTATACCACCTGTGAAAGCGCATGGTACTTTCTTCCGGAGGGCACCATTGGTAGTTCTAGACGCATCGACACATCGTCAACTGTCGCCATGTGTTAGTAAAGCTGCGTTTTACGAATAAAACTGGCAACCTTATATTAACCATATTTCCTGGCAAGCTGAGGTTCAGCGCATTTATTTCTCTGAAGAAATCAGCAAGATATGCTCGTTTTGAAATAAATAGCTTGTCGGTTATTATGATCTGTAACCCGTTCACCTAACCCTAATGCAGCTCCTTCCTTTCAAGAAACATTGTAATGGCTTCTCGAAGCTCATGCACTCGTTGCAACACCCTGCCTTGTGATAACCAATGCACTTCCGTGTGCAATAACAGCAGGTCGAATTTGCTTCCAACTTCACTGCACAACTCGTTGAAACCTCTTGTATATACCGCAGCGCTGCGGATGACATTTATTATTTTCACTACGTTGGTTAACGCGTCCAGCAAAACAGGCGGAAGATTTTCACTGCTGAAGCATAACGATGTATTATGCAGTGGCGAAAGGTACAGTGCAAAGCAAACTTGTTGACTAAAGTTTGGAATCCAGAATGGACACCCAACGTGGATTGTGCTCGGTCTGTGCAGACACTCACCAACCTTGATCTATGTAGATCCTTTTCCTCGACAAAATCCTTCACCATACGAAAGACATCTTTGCCCCATGTGATTGTGCTCAGTGCTTATGAGGACCAATACTCTTATTTGAAGCGGTCGCCCTTTATTTACCGAACATAGGCCAGTTGCATGTAACAGGATGCAACGTCAGTGGACTCATCTAACTGTATTGCGAAGAAAGGACGTGATATTCTTTTCTTCGCACACCTTATTCAAAATCTTCTAGCTCATATTCTCGATATGACTTTTGATTGTGCTGTTAGCAAGTTATAGCATGCTTATCATTTCTGCATGTTGCTCTCCAAGAAGGTGCTTTAAGGCATCCAATTTGCAAGGGTTTATATGATCCTCTCCCATAGTATGCGGGTTCTAGTCGTTGGCGATTCGGAGTCAGGACCAACTTCAATTGACTGAAAAAGGAGGCCGCTGTATCCAGGTGCGAAATTTGAGCGCAGCTTCTTTCCGTTTGAAGAATGTGTTATCTTTTCTTACAAACTGAGAATGACTTAGTTAGAAGTGCTTTTCCAATTTGCTGGGTTTCATGCGCTCTTCACTTAGCACTTTGTTACACTAAACACAGTGCGGCTCCTCAACAATTTTGCGTACAAAATCGGCAATGCCTCATTGCAAAACGCTTCCTTGTAGGACCGCATTTTCCAGAAGCCATGGTTCCTGCAAAAATTAGGCAACTAAATGATATATAAAATTATAAATGTTTTCGTCGTTTAGTGTAAGTGACATTTTAGTAAAACTTCACCTGTAAACACATTGTCGATATCAAAATCATTGAATTAACTAACTCCCCTGCTAGGGTTTCTTGTCAAAAACAGCTGTAGACGAATGTGATCAACACAACACCCAATGGTCCATGGCTTCAACTCCGCTGATGCTGCTCCATATTGATCAAAAACTGGGTGTTCTGCGCACGGTCAAACGCCTGCTGTTTTCTCCATTCAAGGCGTCGTATGAACCTCTCGTGTGTGATTAATGGTCAAGCATGAACACATATCAGTGACTTCTTACGTGTAGCTTTCCTCTATTCCAAGTCATTCCGACATGCTAACTTGACAACATCGCTCTGTATCGATACGTGGTGAGCACTAACCGCCCGTTTTGACCCTTCCAACCTGGAAACAATCGCGCGTCCCCACGCTTGGTCGCCCGACCGAGGCTCAACTACTAGTTTGCAATTGACTCTATAATTTGCCCCGGCGAATGACTGCCTGACGATCGGCGCGGAATCCGATAGAGAGGCCATCTGGTTGCAGTGACGAACGACTGGCCATTGATGGCTATTCCAAAATGCATGGGTAGTGAGCGACATGCTTTGGCACAGGTGATGTTACTATTAAACTTGTTTTGCGACTGATTGATGGCCCACTTCTTGTACTAATAGGTACCCCCGCAATGTGCCATTTACCCCTTTCGGGTAATTACCCCATGTTGGAATCCCCTACTGTAGTCGATAAGAGCAAACTTACCCCAATAATTGCAGTTTTTCAGGAGTCATTGAGCGACCGCCAATACCGCAGCCAAAAAGCTTGGTAAAATGCCGTAGTAATGTACAAGCAAATACGGTGAAAATAAAAACTAAAAATAGTGGCTCCTGGCTACAGACTCTTAATAGGGCTCAGTATTTAGAAACCTACAATATAACTCCAAAGTAGCAGTACCTACAACATACGACGCAGTGGCCACAAAATACTTTTCTAGCTTACGTAATAAAACGGACGGCTATTAGAAAAATACAGGAAAACGCTCAAAGCCACTATAGAATCTTTTGCTTACGCGGACCTACGTGACCCTAAGTAATTAGGATACGGTCAAAAGACCTCAGTGTAGCCAAACTGAATTTAGAGGGCACTCTGCGTGGTTGGGTTACGACTCGCAACCGCTATTGAGACCTCGGTTCACTTTGATGTAAACCTCGGTCATTCCGATCTCGAAGATCCTATCCTGAGTGGAAATATTTGGGTGTTACTTTTCCCGACACCGGCACACCACGACCGCAGGTTCGTCCTGGTTTGGACTCATCAGGTGGACATAGCGTTAGCTGGGGTGGAACCCAGGTCTAAGTAGTTCACATCAGCGTGTCATTTTCAGTGGACATTTGGTCGAAGAAACCGCTGTATAAGTGAGATCCACCAAATTATTTAACTGCAAAGGCTTGTGCAAGTTGTCTCGAGACAACGTGTGTCCGGTCTACGTGGATAATCCACAGCAGCTCAGAGTCCATTTTACTCGTAGGAGCCTGAAAATCCCATGAATTTATTAGGCAAATGCTTCACGATTTATCAATTTAAGCACAGTTATTGCATCCAACACCTTGACCCCCGACAGCAAGCTACATACCTCTGTCGTCAAGAATAAGTAAATAGCCATCGGAAATAATAGCGAAATACTTCTAAAGATGTAATACACTTGAGCCTACAGAGGAAGGGCCTCAAGAACTTTGTCTTCAGTGTTTAGGGCTTTCCAAAAGTGTGGCATTATTGTACCCTGTGCGTTTGGGACGCTCTACTGTGCAACTGTTTGCACTTTATGTCCATGCTCACCAAGTGTGGTATTTCAGTATGGGCAACATTGATGTGAAATAAAGCTTTAATATCCCACAAGCGATCAAGTCGGAGTACGTTCTGGGGAGAGCGATGTTAGTTCACCAGACAGCATAATCGAACAAGAGCGTAATTCAAGAACAGCAGGAAATGTATGCTGGTTTTCCACTTACCTCTACGCATGACACAGGATAGTCAATGGAGCCAGTTAAAAGAGAATTATTGTACCGATGACCTAGGTGAAGCAAAAATGGTTCCAAATAGCTGGACTTCCAGCTAGCCGGTGGGACGGTGGTTACTGGCACATGGCTAGCGTTTGTGCAGTGTCAGAGAATATTGAATATTAACTGGCATATTGGCATGAAGGGCGATCAGAAATGGACCCGTGTAACCATGCCGCCAGTCTGGCAAGTATGAGGTATCTCACCTCCTCCAGCGCATCAACCGGGAAACATTTCCTCCCTTCTATGAGCATCACCCTGGGACGATTTCTTCCTCTCCGAAAATATATATACTACGATCAGGGAGCGTTATGACAAGTTCACAAACTGCTTAGACGTCCTTGCCACAATGTGCAAGCTAAGAGGGCGGCAGGCTCTTGCTGATGCTTCCACACGCAGCCTAGCCACCAGGCTTAAGAAAATGCGCTCCAGCTACAGCAAGACCAAAGGCTTTCGTCCAGTCATCCGCACGAACGAATTACTAATCGACTGGAGAAGTTCACAAAACAATGCTCGTACATTGGCTGAGCGCGCAGCGCTTTGCACTGACAACAAGGCAAAGGCCCTCATTCGACTAATGAGACAGCTGGGTGGCAGCAAAGATATACCGATCCCTACCCTTCTGCTTCCTGATAATACTATAGTCACTAATGCGGTCGAGCTATGTAGCTGCATTAACATGCACCTCTGTAACTCCTTCACTAGCAATGACTCGGTATTGCCAAATACGATTCACCAGTTCACTGGAGATCAAATACACAAAATTGACTTTGACTTAAATAACCTCAAGCGAGAACTTTGCTCTTTGAAAATGTCACGCTACCCAGGGACTGATGGTGTCCCTTCTTCTGTATTACTACTTGGAGGATCGGATATTCCAGTCCTTCTCCACAATATCTTCACCATCACCATGAAGAGCGGACCCTACCCGTCTAAATGGAAACACGCAACCATCATACCAAGACACAAACGAGGCTGCCGACAAAATATTGACAATTACCGTCTTTTAAGGAATTTGAAACAATTAGTTAACTTGAACATTTTAAACAACGCTGTGAGAAGACGAACGCTGGCAGATGTTAACATTTCGTATTGTCTCGTCAGCGCCAATACAATAACAGAAAAATATGTATAACAGCAGCTAGGGTGTGACCGGATAAACCAGAGACAGGGGGGTACAGATATGCCACCCCTACGTCCATGGGAGCTTTAAGTTTACAAACAGCTGTTTTTGCACACAGAGTGCCGGTTTGATCCTGCTGATCGCGACAGCCTCGGCGAAATGTAGATTGCAGCTGTTAGCAATCTGTTTATCGAAAATCGACATGGTCCTGGCAGTACCTGCATTTTACCAGCTTCACTCCAATGCGGTACAAGCGGACACTAGTCAAGACCTTGTTCAATCGCGCAAGAAGAATATGCAGCCCCGATTGCCTGGAGGAGGAACAGGAGCTGTTGACTAATACGCTCTTGAAAAACGGTTATCCTCGCCGGTTTATCGTAAAACATAGCCCGACGAGAGTAGCGAGAATAAAAGTCCCCACTGTGGCCAAAAATAAGATCTTTATAGGACTACCGTTTAAAGGTGATCTTGCCACCATGAGGACAACCAAGCGATTAATTTCCGCTGTTCACAGGACTTATTTCGCTGCTGAAACTGTGCTTATTAACCAAACCAACAAAGTGCCTGTCTCCCAACGAAGGAAAGACAAGCTTTCGGCGCCATTTTACACCGTATTTACCAATTCACTTGTACCTGCGAATCAAGCTACATAGGCCGTACCGAGAGAATGCTAAATTCCAGAGTAAGGGAACATGTACCTAAGTGGGTGCGGCGTTAAATTATCCAGTCTTTCGCTTCGTCTACCACCTGTTCACGAAAGCCATTTGCCTCATCCATAGGTAGACACTTATTGGCCACTTGTCATCCATTCAACCCTGACACACAGTTCACCATCTTGTTGAGACATGCTAACAGCCGCATTCTACGTTTCGCCGAAGCTGTCGCGATCAGCAGGATCAAACCGGCACTCTGTGTGCAAAAGCAGCTGTTTGTAAACTTAAAGCTCCCATGGACGTAGGGGTGGCATATCTGTACCCCACCTTGTCTCTGGTTTATCCGGTCACACCCTAGCTGTTGTTATATATATTTTCCTGTTATTGTTTGGCACTGACGAGACAATACGAAATGTTAACATCTGAAAGCTTTCGTCTTCTCACAGCGTTGTTTAAAATTACCGTCCTATTAGCCATACACCCATTGCGCCTGGACTCATGGAAAGAATAATAAAGGACGGGATGCTTCGTTTTCTGTTGCAACGCAACCCTATTAATAGGTCCCAACACGGGTTTCTGCCTACTAAATATGGTCAATCTTGCTATTTTATACTCTTAAACGACGTTACACACTCTATAGACCTGTGTCAAGCACCGGTCATCCTCTTCCTGGATATGAGAAAAGCATTCGACCGGGTTCCGCACAATGGTTTGCTGACAAAATAAGCTGCATACGGTGGTTCCGGCCGCCTCCTTTCTGGGTTTTCTTCTTAACCTTCTAACAGAACGCAGTCAGTGCTACTGAGCAATGTCTCGTCTAAAAGGGCATCCGTAACCAGCGGAGTGTTCCAAGGCAATGTCCTAGGTCATTTACTGTTTTTACTGTACAGCAATGATGAATTCCAGGTCTTCTAACAAGGCACTCCCTACCTCGTTGCTGATGCTATAAAAGTGGCATGTTCATTTGATCCTAGCTGCCTACGCAATGGCGTCTCCAGCATTCAGAGCGATCTCGGCGCTCTTAAAACATGGTGTGACCTGTGGAAACTAGAGTTCTTACCAACGAAATGTAACGTCCTTTCCTACCGGTGCTCTATACCGTCAAACATATTAACTCTAAACGGAATACCACTAGAAAACAGCATTACCGTGCGCGATCTCGGTGTGTACCACTCAAGCTCACTGAATTATGCAGAACAAGCGAGCTATAGCTCTGCAAAAGCCAGGTCTATCGTTGGCTATATACTAAAGTCAATGAGCCTGTACGCGTCGCGACCCATGCTCTACAAGTTGTGTGCCCTACCTCGATAGTGGTTACTAATTCACGCAAAAGTGATAGGATGGTCATCAAAAGAAGTCCAGCGTTCGTTCACTAAGCGCCTTCTAGAATCAGCTACGCTCGGTTATCAAAGCGGCCGCAAACAGCTTGGTCTGGAACCACTTTGGCTACGAAGAATTACAACCAACCTAGTTTTTCTATATAGGCTAATCAAAACATCGGACTCAAGTATTGAAAGATATTTTCAACCGCTGGGCGACACACGTTATTCTTTACACAAAAGGCACATTCATTCTCGCTACCCAAAATCCGTTGCTCCATATGCTTTAACTTCTTTCTCTATGGATATGCGCATGTGTGGAACAAGTTACCTGAAGCCATCAGAGCATCTGATAGTATCTGCAATTCTCCACGGCCATAAATAGACTACTAAGTGTCCCCAAGGTAGCAGACATCTTGGGCACCTGCATCCCTGAGGACGAGCTGCGGGAGAACGGCCCCGATTACATATAGAATGCCAAACAAAGCCTTAATTGTGCGAAATAATCCCAGTGCGCCAAGAGCCTTGTTAGCCTATACACCCAGCACCAATAAGGCTCCTTTCAAACCGACCCTGTCCTCTCCTTATCACGCTCTTCGCTTTTACTTCCTTTCTATCGGAATGCCATTTGTCAGTGACCTGCCCTGACCTAGTCTCATTTGACTGGCCTGCTTCTCTTTGACTTACTCCAGACTACCGAAATGTAAACGTTCACGACTCTGTAGACTTCTGGCTATGCCCCTCTTCCCAAGAGCCTGCTGGCCTTGCTCGCCCTACTTTTTAACATAGCCACCTCCATCTCTAACCTGTCCATTTCTGCTGACCCTCTCTGAATATGGTGACGGTACCGGTCATTATTCAGAATGTTGAACACTCTGTTCCCCTCACTCGTTGCCTTTCCCCACCTTATCAGTAACCCAGCGCTGTGTGCTGACCTAGTTTCCTTCGACCAGTCTCCTACTTTCTAACTGCCAACAGAGTACTGAGCTGTAAACGGTATAGGCTCGGCACAACCAAGACACTATTTCCCTTAACCCGAGGACTTATCTTTAAGTACTTTAAACTCTCCCATATCTAACATGTCCATTTCTGCTGACACACTCTATTTGTCTTCCCAGCTTAACTCTACTACTAAATCTCAATGCGCAGACTAATACAGCCCCGTGTATTTCGGCTCCTGCTTTCTGCCCTCCCTGACTACTGTGAGGTTATCGGCCAATATTAAGCAGACCAAATACCTTGTCCACATTGCCTTTGAGAGTCTCCTTGGCCTCCCTACTCCTAACCAGTAAAGCTTTCTCCACGCTGACCCTGTTCTTTCCTTACTTCGCTGGCTTCATTCCTCCTTCCATCGGACTGCTACCTCTCAGTACCCCGCCCTGACCAAATCTCATCTGACCAGTCTACTTCCCTCTGACTGCCTTCAAAACTACGAAGATACAAACAGGCTAGGCTCGGCTGACTCAATGATATGTTCCCCTCACCTCAGGCGCCTGAAGAAATTGCTTAACCTTTATTAACTTATTAACTCCGTGAGTCCATAGATTCATTCACCCTTTATTGCTATAGTGCTCTTCTCATCTTTATTTTACATCCTAATCATAACAAGCCGACCAATCCAGTCTTGCCCGATCGGCCTTTTGCTCTTTGGATTCATTCAGACTTTGGAGATGTTGCCTCCCTTGGTTCGGTTGACCTAAAGAACTGTTCAACTTCCTTCGGAAGCCTGGTTAACTTTTACACTCTTTAGCGATAAAACCGTTCTCATCCCTACCCTGCCCTATCCTTGTCGTCGTGTCTGATTGCATTTCTTTAACTAGACAGTCAACTCTGTACTTTGCCTTACTCTAATCTCATCTGACCAGTCTCTTGCTTGCTGACTGCATCCATACTACCGAGACCTAAATGATCTAGACACTACATGTCCAACGCACCGATTCCCTCACCCCTAGAACTTTGCCGGATTAGCTTACACTTTATTAGTATAGCTCCTTTTAATCAGTAAGGCTCTCGATTCTGCCGTTGTCATTTCCGTACTGCGCTCTCTGTCTTCATCGTACGCCGATCAATCAAGTATCGCTTGAAAGATATTTTAATCACCATATCCTCTCGGCTCACTGTTACGTTAACGGTCAGTGTTTAGTTGACGGATCGCTATGTGTACCTGCTTAGTTTCTTCACCATTTATCTTGACCCAGTACTTCCATTATCGCGCCCGTTGTATTCCTTCCTGCCTCAATCGGACGGCCACCTCTCAGTGGCCTGTCAAGACTCCATTTCCTTATCTCTGAGTGCCTTTATGCTATAGAGATACAAACGGTCTAGGCTCTACGGACTTGACGCTGTTTCGCTCCGCAAGAGAGCCTGCTAGAGTTTTTCACTCTTTATTGGTATAGCCTAATTACGCACTTTAATAGTACGAGTTAATGTGAGTTCTGTTTCCTTTCCTTCTTCTACCGGATGGCCAGCTCGCACTGCCCTGCCTTGGTCAAGTCCCACCGATCTGTCCCTTTCTTTCCGCCTCCCCCAGTGCTACTGAGACATAAGCGGTATACGCTCCGCAGCTTATGCAAGATTTTTCCCTTACATCTAGAGCCTGCTAGACTTGCCCACCATTTATTGTTAGCTCTTTCCTCACCTTTACTATATGTCCTTATGCAAACGCGCAGACCAATCAAGTCTTACCCGATCGGCATCCTGCTCTCCGGATTCCTTCAGATTTCTGAGACGTCACCTCCCTTGGTTCGGCTGACTCCAGTATCCCTTTACACTACCTGGAGAGCCTCGTGGGCTTTTTCACCTTTTGTCAATAAGTCTTTCTCATCCTCACGCTAACTTATATTTTATCGCGCTCTGTTTTCAATTCTTCTTTAACTGGAGTGCCAAGTCTCACTGCCCTGCGGTGATCTAGTCTCACAGCTCAGTTTCTTTCTCACTAATTGCTTCTATGCTACACAGACTTAAGCGGTATACGCTATGCAGACTCAACGCTCTTGTTCCCCTATCTCGTGAGGCTGCTAAACCCGTTCACCCCTATCGTAGGGGAGCTTACCCTGCCTTTACTCTACGTGCTATTCCTACGCGCTGACTAATCCAGTCTCGCCGGATCGGCCACTTGTTATCCGATTTCACTCAGAGTTCTTCGACGTTACAAATCTTGGTTCGGCTGACCCAAAGTGGGCTTTTTCACTCTTTACCAATAAACCCTTCTCATCCAGACCCTAACCTTTGTTTATATCGCTTTCTGTTTTCATTCCTTTTTTAATCGGACGGCCGGCTTTACCCAGCTCCAGCTACCTTTGTAATATCTCATTAGCACCCTAGCATAATTTGATAAGCTGCGCGTCGTTGTGTCTTAGCCTCTACGCTGTGAACTATCTAACCGCCGTATTGTATGCGGCGCATCATCCGCTGGTTGTACTTTCTTCATTAAACATTTTTAGCTCTCATCTGTAGAGCAAACATAATTTAAGTAGTTCGCGCACAGCGCTCCTTTCTAGACGTTCATTTATCTATCACTCGCTACGTTTACGACACCTACTTATACTGAAGTTTAGCTCTCTCACCGGCTTTTCCCGGCACAGGCTTCCTTGCTAGATGCACAGCTGTCACCGACTTATGTGCGAAACCGAAGTACCTGTAGTTCAGCTCTCTCGCTGGCTTCTCCCGGCTCAGGCACCCATAGGTACAGCTCATTAGCATCCCAGCATGATTTCATTGGCAGCGCGTCAATGAGTCTTATGCTATTATGCTCTGAATTATTTAACAACCTCATTGTATGCTTGCACTGCTCTGGTCCGCTGTCCTTCTATCACGAAACCTCACTTAGGTTTCTTCTGTCGTGCAAGCCTATCCATATATTCAGCGCAAGCCGCTGTTTTGCTTCATATTTCTAGATGTTCCTTTATCCCTTACTCTTTGTATTGTCTTAGGCTTTTTTGCCTGGGTTCCTGCTGCTCTCGGGCTAGCATTTCTTGGCTCTATCCAGCCTGGTACTATTATCTCAGCACCCTGGCTGCTGCGGTTAGGCCTCATGTTCTGATAGTTTCAGTAACCTTAATGTACGCCTGCATTCTGGCTATTCGCTGCCCTTCCGTCAATTACCATTTCTTCGCTTTTCAGGTCATCACTCCTCTCACCTGGTCAGTACACAGACGTCCGTTAGCTTCTCATTTATAGGTGTTCATTTCCTACTTACTCGCTGCTACGTCTGCGACACTTACCCATCTATGATTCCAACAGACTCACTGGCTTTCCTGGTTCAACATATCCTAATAGTATTTTCTTAGCACCCTAGAATAACTCGTTTCTGTGAGCGACGCTACTTATGCATTTGTTCCGCACGTTCGCTTTCCTTTAACTGAGCTTTATTACTTCACTTCTATTGATCAGTCCTCTCTCACCTAGTGTTCTGTGTCCGTTTTGCAGCAAAGGTTTCGACACGTATTAAAATAAATAAATAAATAAATGTATATTCTCAGTAAAACGCGACACACCTCTAAAGGCATGAGCAAATATGCATACAAGCATAGCTTCTTTGGAATATTAATCATTTCGTTTCAATGAAGGAATAAACGAAAACATGTAGTCCATATGAGCGAGCATATTGTCAGGTAATAGTCAGATCAAGGACCATGACGGCGCTGTGGAGCGCAAAAACTGTTGCGTCAAGATACATGTCGGGGGCAAATTTGCCATGTAGCGATCCATGAGCACAGGAGCCCAAACAAGGTTTAGTGCAATCAATGACCATTACGAAGCCGGGATGATCTGTACTGCACTAAAGCATTCTTCATAGTAAAATCAGTTGCACAGGTTAGATGTAGGAGGCTGAGGACTGCGTCAGTGTAAAATGTATAGCTGTGACTTTATTTTGTAGCGAGTCACATCCGCCACGTTGCAGTGTGTTAAGCGGACGTTTGTGGCTTTTTATAGAGAGAACGCTTGCCAGGCGAAAACTCACCACGTACTGGAACACTGTAGTATTTTCTGTTGAACTGTAGTGCTAGTCGGCTATGCATCGTATAGACCGATTTTGCACTCTATTATTCGCAGTCGGTTGAAATCCAAAATGCTTCCTTCGTTGGCCGAATGGCTTAGTAATGATCCGGCAGTAGTCGTTGAAGCCGGTCAATGATGTAAAAGAGTCACAGAGTCGAATGATATTGATGCAGGTGAGTAACCACATTGTTAATAGAGGCCGGCTTTTTCAATTATATTGTCCGGCGTGCAACCCGTGTCCAGCTATCCATACTGGACTTGTCTTAGGGACGGTGAGTGCAGTTGTTTCTTGTGTCTGCTTATGTCCATAACAGGAAAAATGCTATTCTCCGCAAAGTGGACTAGTAATTCCTTCAAATGTAAGTGTAACTGTCTCCATGGCCAAGTGAGAACTCCATGTAGGAGGTGAGCTCTATCACAGGCTCTTCCATCTCAGTCGGCATAGCACTATACTTTTAGTACCCTCGTGTCGTTTTTCTGGCCTGTTCCCCAGAAGACGTTTACTCAGCGCTTGAATCTTATTTATCCGCTGACTTACCACCAATTGCCCTTTGAATTTCTATCGTCACAAGCCAGTTACACCCTCACTTACTTATCCTGCGCTCTCTATCGAAGTGGGTTGACTACCAGCTTTCCATCCACCATACAAACGCCGCTGGTCTTTGAATTCTGCTTTCTGTCTTCCCATGCAATAGTTGCATCATAGCAACCCGATACTGCGTGGTTTGTTTAACGGCGCTAGGCTTTGTATTCCATGTAGATGGTGGCAACCAACCTATATGGCCATCGCTTCCGTAGAACATTCGAAAGACCCTTTCAGCACAATCGTTATTACACATTGTACATCATTTATCTCCACTAAATGTCATACCATCGGACTTTAACAAGGTTTGTTTCCACGCCTTTTCTTTGCGGCCTTGTTTGTCTCTCACCTTCCCTTTTCTCCGAGGTCCGGAACTTCTTGGGGATCTGGGATTAAACCGAGAAAGAGTTTCTGTCCGAGAAAGGACATAACCCATAAGGACCTACAAAGAACCTGGCTGTACAACGACTGGATACAACTGCACCCACTACCACGAACGTTGTCCAGTAATGATAGCTGGACACGAGGCCTTCACACTCCTGGAAAGTATACATAAACCTGAAAAATCCAGACGCAAGAAAGTGACATTTTGCTCACCTGAACACACACAAAGACGCCTCTTCGTGAATCTCCCACCCTCCATGGGCCTCAGCCATTACGGCGGCCTGACCAAGGAAATCTGATCAACTAACAGAGGAAATTGGAAGCTAGTTGACAGGATAACCGAGGGTGAAATCAGTCGGCAGGCTGCTCTGCCAGTTTTGAGATAGAGTACAAACGGACTTCTGAGAGTGTTCCAGGACGTAGTGGTTTGTCGCCTGACAAGTCTTCTCTCTATAAAATGCCACAAATGTCCGCTTAACAACACTGCGACATGGCGGACGTGACTCGCCACAGAATAAAGTCAGTGTCCACAACTACATACTGGTAAGTCGACAAGAATCATAATTTAATATTTTCCTGACACCTTCAAACGTAAGATACTTCCTGCCTACGTGTATTGTTTTCACTACACATGTAACCCTTAGACTGTTTACACTACGTACGCTAGAGCCTAACACGTCGTCATGCATTGACGACTGTATTCTTCATGATTACTTTTACAATTTTCGCAGCCTGGACAACTTCCTGCTTACTGCGGATTACATACATAGCAAATTGTTTGTTGTGAAACCTAATTGCATGTAAATGTTGATTATGCCTAGTTTGGTGTGTCTCGACAAATTCGAGAATACCCTATTTATTTATTTATTTATTCCTAGTGATTTGCAAACGTTCAACCCAGATGAAAGCTGGCATATGATGCTTAGAGAAAAGAAATTGGATTTCAAGAAGTATGGTTTAATAGACTGACTCAAGTGCCAGTGCACATAGTATTACGTAGGGCTCAGAACCTTCGTAGCCGCCCGATTTTGTTCATCCTCCGTAGTGACAGGTTGGAAGTATGTATGCTTCCAATAGCGGCGCCATCGCGATGCTAACAACCACTACGAGGATACTAGATATTGGGGTTCTCCTAGCAGCCACATCTGTACTATACAACCATGTCCGCAGCTCCAGCGATGAACGAATGGGGCAGTAATAAGGGATATATAGATGGCTAACGGGGATGTTGGATATTGTTGAGGCCATATTGGTAAACAGCGTCCACGTGGGCAATTAAGTGTGAGCCTAAAGAGTAGAATTGCGGTTAATCACACCGAAATGTTTAGTTGGGCTCTGATAAGAGCAGATGAGTGATGAACTCCATGGACTATCAGGACACCCGCGCGCCTACACGAGTTTCGTTAGCGGAAAGTATCGCGAGGTAATAGGTCACCTAGTATGGTCCACTTACGCGAAGCCGCATGACCAAAGATTCAAGGATTGGTAATGTTTATTAGGCTGGAGATTAGGAGAAAGTGGCGAAGTTATGGTTTAGGTGTATAATCCGTCAGCTCAGAGGGGTTTCCCATTACAATTAGTAACAGGTGTAGCAAACCCGAACACTAGATAAGAACTTGTGGGTCAAAAGGTCGAAAAGCGATCTACGACTTATGAAACTTGACGGACGAAATCGGTGTCACTAGAGAAGAATAAAGGAAAGAAAGGCGGAGAAAAAGAAACGGAGGTTTATTTGAAGGTAGCCTTCCAAATGGAGAAACAGAGGATAGGGAAATAAGGATGGTGGCTCCATCTGCTTGTTGCAGCTGAGGTACAACGGTCCAGTTTAAAACTGTAACTTGCTTCTCAAGAGTCATAGTTGATCCTATTTGGAAACCAGGCGTTGGAGATCGGGCTTGGAGTATAAGTAAGCTTTACGATTGAAGCTTAACGTTGCTGCGCAATCCTCCTCAGAGCAACGTAAAGATAAGGTAAGACAGTGACGGCCGATTAATTAAGCCCTGCCAGGGGAACGCTCACATTCACCAAACATGGGGAGTTGCCACCCTTTTCAAGAGTGGCATGCCAAGTATGGCCCCCTTTGAGACGCATTAAGGTAGCAAGCAAGGTGGACAACCGTGGAGATAAAGATATTGGGCGTAATAGGCCGTCCTAGCGGCTGCACTTACACTTCCACATGTTTGCTTGGGACCTGAGTGGCCAAAGGCGAGTTAGAAATGTGTCCATCTATAATAAAAATTGGTTGAAGTTGGTCAGAATCTCGGATTGGCAGCTTTAGTTAATAGACTTATCTTGCACTTGATCCAAGTGCGACTTCAGGGTTGAGAATGACGGATATTAAGCTAAGGAGGACAGAATGTATCGCAAGTGTTATCAGCAAGATTTTACACTGGGGTACACAGGTGTTTTTCATGCTCCATCCGGCCCGGTCTCAAAAAGCGACCGTCCGAGCAACAGGAAATTTTGCGCCTCCATCTTGAAAGCCTGTGGATTCTGGATTCCTCGCAGCCTTGTCGGTAGTTTGTTTCAAATATTTATATAGGCAACTAAGAAGAAATGAGAGCGTGATTTCTTTCTCGCTCTCAGCGGCCTAATAGTATTACTCCTGTATCTGCGTTTACATTCGGTTCCCGCTCTCAGGTTAAGGCTGGATAGGTTAGTATGCACAAAATTATATATTAACTTGCGCAGGAAGTAAAAGTTAAGAAGGATACGTAGCAGCTTCAGAGATTAAAGTCTGAGCTGACGTCACCACTGTCTGTGACCCAAGGCCTGATATTGTGGGGAGAGCATTTAAGTGAAGCGTCCTTGGGCTGCTCCAAGCCAAATGCGGTCAGACTTAGGCAAGCTGTCACTTATGAAGGCACAGTACTCCAAGGTCGAAAAATGTGACTCCACAAAAGTACTAGACGTGCTTTGACAGTGTTTAGGTGGCGGCTTATGTGGAAGTTTATTTGCCGAGCCGCTACGAATTGAAGGTACACTTTCCAAAATATTAAGACGCTTAAGTGAACGAAGGCCCAGATTCCTTGCTGAGATATGGAGTTTAATAGGAATGCCTACAATCGTGAGCACCCATCAGGTACTAAGCATATGCACATAATGGCCCCAGATCTTTAAGCAGAGTATGTCATCTTGCCGCTGCTCGCACCATGGCTCTGGGGCCTTTAGGTCTTCTCATATTCTCTCGTATGCGGATTTGGTTTTACCTGGGGGAAGATATAGAGAACTTTGACGCAAACGGCGAATGGAAATGAGTGACCGTGATTTCCTCCGTTGCAGCTAGCATTAATATAAATAAGAAAGTGTGTTGGAATTAAACAGATTTCCTGTACGACGCTGCTCGAGACAGTGGCCCGGGAGGATTCGACCTGTGCTATTTTCACTGACTGCGGGCTTCCGGTTGGGTATGGTCGTAACCAGTCCAACAGAAGAGTCACCACGACATAAGCCTTGACCATGTGCTTATGTGAAACTCTGTCCGATTCTTTTTGCATTTAAATAAATAAATATTTTTCTCAAATACATCGAGGCATACCAACTCAGGTACGAGCGTGATTAATGCTTGAGCTGAGTCCATCGCTTCGGTGACCATGTTAAGGAAATCCAGCTAGGAAGGTCGCGCAGGATCAAGCACTCAGAAATTAATGGTGTAACCTGTTTACGTGGTTCCCTTCATACAAGAAGTCCATGTTCCATTGCTCTCACCGCGATAGATGTACGGTTTATCAGGCGGAAGTTGGCAACCTCACGCAAAGAGCAAACGTTGTGACGCTACACGACAATAGGGATATTTTCATACTGCATGTAGATCGTACAACGCTGTAGGAGGCGGATAGAAATGTCCCCATCCCGTGCTTCATTAGAATAGGCGGAATACCATTTAGGCCAAGATTTGAAATGGCTTACTTATCGGAATCGCAAGGCGGATGGCTTGGCTATCAAACGGTATCGAGCAAAGTGAATGGTTGGCAGTCGCCTGCAGCTCATCTCTGCCTAAGCCAGTTTCTAAACGGTAAGGCTTCTTAATATGAGATTTAATTGCTCTACATATAACAAGTGGATTATTGGAAAAGGCATGAGCGTCCTTTTGTACGAGTGGTATATTGGCCATTAGTAAGAGGTGCGAGAACGCAGAAGCCGGCTGAGTTGCTTGGCTCTATTAACACCAGCAATGGCTGCCTGTGCTTTAGCTGTGTTTTTGCGCAGATCTGGCTGACAACGCAATAGCGATTTCTTTTGCAGTCATGGCATAGGCAAGGTTGAACGTCCTACAGTATTAGCGCTGTAGCTGACGCATTCTAGTGAGCAAGATTTTTTGGCTAGTGTTTCTTGCTGGACTTTTCTTAAAGGGAAACATGACGCCATACAGTCCAGACATAAACTATGCTCTTAATAACTGGTCTCTGCAGCGTGCTTTAGGAAGTCCGATAAAGAGAACTCATCACATTTTCTCGACCTGCATGTGTAGCTGGATTGCATCTGGTCGAGCAGGATTAGTGACGGAACATTTTAGGTACAGCCTGCAGTGTACTAAGCTATGATCGCTCCCCTAGCCCTTCTGGCCTACTGATCCACTCAATTTTGGGATGCTTATGGTAACTAGCAAGTCCAGTATATGCTTCCCCTGCTAGGGGTGGGAACATATTGCTCTCAACCGTTCAGGCTGATCCAAGTTAGTAAAATTGCATGCTTCATGGAGCGGTGTGTGGGAACCAATGAAGCCCGGGCAACTTGAACTCACCTGCAACGTCCGCTGAGATTTCTTCAAAATGGTCCATAATAACTACTAAGTCTGGCCAAAATATATATTCCTGCTCGTCATTTTGTTCAGAAGGTGCATCTTTCTGCTTGTATCATCAATAGCACCTTTAAAACTGACAGCTAGCAAAGTCTTTTAAAACACCCACAATGGGCCACCTTATTCAAAAACTCAAAAAGTTTGTTGTGATTATTTAGTTTAGCACTTGTTACAGTCATGTCCTATGGTCACCACCGTTTTCCTTTTAATTTCCCTGTATGCTACTCAACTCGGTCGCATATTTACGTCGTAGCCGGATGCCTCAGCTTTTGCGTTGAACATTTCCCATCGAACTGCTATCCACCTACGAATCACTACCCCCATAAGAACCGTTGTTTGCAAACACAATTTTCCTCTTTATATCATTATGGAGGACACGGGTAGGAGCCTACTACCATCCGAGCGTCTAGTTTTACTTCAGGAGCTGCATCAGGTTCCACCACCTGGTCTCGCGGAAAGCTAGCCCGCGACGGCTTGTCCTAACGTTAATCGAAGGACTGTTTAGAAGTTGTTTCTGATGGGGACCGTGCAGCAGGCTGCAGCTTTATCCGGATTTCCTAAGTATGTTTGGTAGAATACTAAATAAAATGACCTACTTATTGTACACTTAGATATTGTTTGTAGGAGGCTGGTATGTAAGTTGCGTTTGTTTGCCTGAACCAAGCCCAGGCGAGATACACACACGGCGCCAAGGTTGGGTTGGACACGCCGCTCCATCCAGTGGTCCCGCAAAACCTGCCCTAGCTAGCTGCTTTGTTCGGTGTTGCATTTTCAGTTAGTACCCAGGAGCAGAGTGTACCACAATACACATACGTCCCGTCAGCTCCGTGCCTATCTTTCCATGGCTGAGAACGGTACACGCTAAACGTTTGTTAACGGGAGGCTGCTATTCTCGCTACAGGAAAGACAGTCGTCCCGTTTGTGCTTGTACTTAGTAGCCAACACACTGTACTACAAACATAGGTTGCTGCAGAACAAGTATGAATAGGTGACAACATATTTTATTGGCAATAAATCGGAGTACCTATAGCTCGGGTTGTCCGTGCAAGTTTAGGTTATTTCTCGGAGCCGAACTATTTCCCAGTAGACGTTACATCACCAATCGTGGTGACTTCGTCAGTGCTTACTAAGCAACTATTTTCCGATGAGAGAGTGAGGTTTGAACGCGGCCACTTCGCTACAAATCAAGGGAGCAATACCAGTTTGCAGTTCGATCGCCGCCTCATTTAAGTTCATTTGTTGAATGACCAGCCCTATGCTTTTTGCAGTTGATGGCAGCTGAAGGCAACCACCGGTTCTACCATCAACGGCAAAATGAATTTAAGGCGGGTCATACACCACATAAGCCCAGAAGAGGCGGCAACCGAACTGCAACCTAGCGATGATCACGGGACGTCAATCGAAGTGGCCAAGTTCAAAATCTATGCTCTCATCGGTCAACTTTTGCTTAGTGCGCACTGACGAAGTCCCTTCCATTGGTCATGTAACGTCTGAAACGAAGTGCTTCAGCTCGGAGCACAACCCTAAACCTAAAGAAATTGTACTGCATCGGCACCACCGTGTTCTCTATCCAAAAATACTTTGCTTGTTGACAAACGGGCTTTTATTCAACCAGAAGAATAGATATTCTGATGCTGCATGATTGTTTTGTTTCCTTCCCCTTCCCAGCAAAACGCATGTGGAGGAGAATTCGGTCAGCCACAAAATCGGCATAACTTCCTAGGTATTTGGTTTCCAGAATTTGGAAAGCTACTTCATTTTTGTGTTGACAATTGTTGCAACGGAATCTAGTGCGTTCACGCCATATTTTAAAGCTGCATAGAAACTATTTCCTGAGTAACTTCCTTTCCTAATTGAAACGGTCAACAGCTTGAGTAATACTTATCCAGGGCGCGCCAACGGTCAGTGCACTAGCTATTTGTCAGCAATTCAGGTTAATTGCGAGCCCACCGGATATGTGAGTTGCTTGTTTCTTTATTTCATGCAATGTGTCTCAGACATCCTACGGTGTGTCGCCGCGTGGTCGTATTGAATAGATGCTCCAGTTTTTTTCATAGTACGCGCAATGCTCAGCGCGCCTTGCTGTACTTCCCCCAACCAACTCGGTTTTACCAGCGCCATGCAGTGGACCTAAGGCTGATGGATTGGTCAGCATTCATCACCGTTTTATCCATTATTACAAGTTCAAAGAGACTTTTACAGCTATCCAGGTATGCATCAACCTTATTTTAGAGTGCACACCAGCATTTGTACCCACCTTCGATAGGATGCTTTTAGCGCCGTTCAACGCTTCCGCTACCATAGGAATAAATAAATAAATAAATGGAAAATGCTCGTAAACGGGGCACACCAACGAAGGCGTGCTCAACTATGTATACGAGCATAGCCGCGTAGAATTGGTAAAACATTTCGTTTATATGAAATGTATAACGGAAATGTCCATTGTTTATACGAATGATCATTTTGTCAGGTAATAGTCCAAACCAGGAAAAGGATGGTGCTGGGGCGAACAAAATGTTGTAACGGTTGCCTCAAACTGCTAATTCGGTGATATTACGCCATGGGCACAGGGACCAAAGTAAGATTTCGGTGAAACCGTTGTCCGTTAAAAGCTCGGAATGTTTGGTTCTCCGTCAAAGCTTTTTCCATACCAAAATCGATTACGCAGATTTTATGCAGACGTCGGCTGACTGCGTCAGTATGAAATTGTCAGTCGTGACCTTATTTGGTGGCGAGTAACTCCCGCCACGTCGCAGGGTTGTTAAGCAAACATCTGTGGCATTTTATAAGGAGGCAGCTAGCCAGGCGAAAACCCACTACGTCCTAGAACAGTAACGTAGGTCATTTTGTACAGTAGCGCAATACAGCGATGCATCCTACAGATCGATTTTGCACTCTGTTCTTTGCAGTTGATTGACGGACAAATTTCTTAGCTGCTTGATCGATTGGTTTGGTAATGATCCGGCAGTAGTCGTTGAAACCGGTCGAAGGTGCAAAGCAGTGGTAGAGTCATGTGATGAGAACTGCAGGTGAGTAAAATTATTGGTAATGGAAGCTGGCTTCTTCTGTGGTATACTTGTCCGTTATGCAAAGAGGGTCCAGCTATCCACGCTGGACTTGTCATTGGGATGGTGAGTGCGGTTGCTCCTTGTGGCTACATACTTCAGTAACAGGCGTAACTGCCACTCCTTGATCCAATGCGGGATCGGTACATATTTCTTTGTCCGCAAAATAGGAGCTGAATGCCTTTAAATGCAAGTAATATTCAGGTGTAGTTGTCTTCATGGTCAAGTGCGAACTCCGTTAAAGGACATCGAAAAAGCTGCAGGTAACCGGATATAATAATGTTCTTGCAGCAATGAAATTGGCCAAGCCCATTCGTTTGAGCGCAGTTGGGGAGCAGCAAAGCTGTCAATGAAATTACCTCGGAAAAGCTCTAGTTAAATGGTGAAGCCGCGTGTTCGTCAGGATATGTAAGGCACCGTAACTAATTGCCTGAACGTCAGTGAGAGTAAGCAAAGCTGTCCGTGGCGGTGAAGGTAACCATGACAGAATAATCTGTCTGCCGCTGTGGAACAGATGATCCTGGTAAACTTATTATTCCAGATAAGTACTTTGTGATACTGTGAGTACTAGGCAAGCTAAACCCAGTTGCTTAGATCAGGTAAAAGTGGCGCCTCCAGAATGGCGAACAGCATTCCATTTGGAACGATTGGTGGGTGCTTCATGTCCCAGAGCGTGTATCAAGTGTTTAAGCTAGCTGGCTAAGGAAAAGGGGTCAGCCAGTCGCAGGGGAAAGACGATTTTGTGTAGGCCGACGCAACTGTGGAAACCTCGAGAAATACCGGCAATAGACAAGAGGCAGCCAAACAGAGCTGGCAATGAAATAAGAAGCACTAGCAGCAAGCTGATGGCTTGCGACGGTGCGTATGATAATCTAAAGCCTATGTAATTTTGCTTAGTATACATGCTTTGCAAGCGCCTTTGTTACAGCACGTCAACGGGGTGGCTCAGGCTGCCACTACTCCGTAGGTAAGACTCAGAAAACAAATCATGTTTACAGGGTGGGCGAATAACACGGTTGTCGGCGAGAAACATAGGTCAACTGATGATAAGTACAACCGTCCGAATGTGTGAGGTAGCTTAAGTGAAACTAAGACCAGCTACTGGTTGTATCTTTGTGGGAGTTATACATCTGGTACAGTCTACCATCTGCCTACTAGAGATCTTTCGTATCTACTCTGATACTTATCAGACCGCCATGTGGTATTTTCCTTGACAATATCGTTGTCCATTATTTGTTACTTCTTCCCTCTCCATTACTATTCTACTTCGTGGCTGACTCTCTAACTTGGTCTCAAATGCTTGCGGTAAAAAGAGGAATATCTACTAGCCATCGGGTAAACAAAGCGAGTATAATGGGGGCAATACAGCGACCAACTGACCATGCCGTGCTCCGTTAGGGTGATGGACGTACTTTCTTCTATGCGCTGAGAAATCGCGCAGCTGCAAGAGGAGTTGGCGAGTGTGAAAGTGACCTTTAACAGCTTACAGCCAAAAGCTGAGCGTTTAGTGGCTATTACAAGCCTAGTTCACCCTGGCAATGTAATGGATGAAAAGGGCTCCGAGACTTCCATGCGCTTCCTCAATGCTATTAGTACTGAGGTCATGGACCGGATAAAATGCCTCACGGAGGTAGCGGTTTATAATGTACCTGACCGTTTAAAAGTTCACACCATCAAGAAGGTACTGATGGATATCTGCGGTCTAGAAGGTAATTTAATCAATTGCACCAGACTGAGGAAAAGAGCTATTAAAAACCAATGTCCCGTGCTATTCAGGTTTGATACAGAGCGTTCGGCCCGTAAATTCCTGCCATACCAAAAAAGACTTCCGGTCGCGCACAACCTTTGTCCAGTTAAAATTAGTGAGCGCAAAGACAGCCATGCAACGCCGTTACGAAAAGCTTTTTGCATCCAAGCCTACTAATGAGCGGACTCCAGGAATATCTTCTGATCCTCTGCAGGATTTTGTCACCCCGAAGGCCTCCCACATAGTTGATTTAGATGTCTCAGAGGATGTAGCTCAGGGTGAGATCAAGCAAATGGTACAAAACCAGTGCTCGGTGGCAGGAATGCTAAAACTGGAGGTTATGGATACCCATGACCCCAAGCGACTTCGGGAGATAAGTAGCTGTCCTGAGAAGAAACCCGAGACATGTTCACCTACATCCGAGTTTCCACTCGGTTGTACAGATCGTCTCAATGGACTAGGAGGGCAAGTCGCAGAGGCATCATTCGCAAAGACGATCAATGCAGCAAGCTGCGCCTTGCCACCCGAAGTACCCCAATTTGGTCGGCGAGCATCTAGTATGTCACCTGTCTGGAACCGACACACGCCGGCTCCTCCAACTAAACGGCCTCGCGAGCAAAATGCACCATACTGCTCGCCTGCTAAGGCCATACAATTCATTGCTGCGTCAGAAACAGCCAAGCCGGAAGCCGCACTGCACACGGGTACCAAAGGAAGAAATACTACGTTTAGTACTATTGCGTTTAACGTTCCTGATGACACATCCTTGGAAGTGTTCAGGAGCTGGCTTCTTGAGTCAATGAAATCCAAGGAAACCCACTAGAGGTTATGCGACTGAACAAAAGAATAAGTAAATTCGCGGCACCAGTCGAATTAAGTACTAGGGAAGAATCAGCTCTCCGAAGTATAATGACAAGTTGTGAAGAGCTGCTTGATAGAGCAGAGCTGAAACAGCTATATTTTGGGCCACTGAGGGTGAGCCGACGTGGGGCCCATCACACTTCGAGCCTGGAGATCAGGTTTCTCACACTTATTGTGATCAACAGGTTCCAGTTCTATTCACATCTCAGAAGCCACACACACGTGAGCATGAACCAAAATTTCCACTTGAAGCGACGATGGCACCGAAGGCCAAACGGTCCCGCGTAAGGATGACTCCGAAAAAATCACCGAAGGCAGCTACCAAAACCTCACACACCCATGAAACAGCAAAGTGTGAGGCATCGCCCCAGCCAACATCCGAAGGGAGTATTTGGCCGTATACTACCCAGGTACTTAACGTACCCCAGGATCTTTCTTTGGATGCATTTACGAGAGCTCTTCTTGCAGTATTTGGTTTAGCAACACGTTCGGTACGTGTTGAGAGACTACCTAAAAGAAGCAGTAAATTCCCTGCACCGATCAAAATATATTTTAAGGATGAAGCAACTTTAAATACCGTCGTAACAAACTTTGAACAACTACGCAGTGCAACCATGATGGATCAACGTTTTCTCAAACCGCGAAAGCTAGCGGTAATGAAAATAGCCCGCGGTAACAGGGAAACAATCACACGTCCCATATCCACACACCGGACTTCCGCAGCTAGTACATCACCCAATATTATTCAAGGTTCTTCTCACCATGTTCCAGACAGTCCGGACTCTGGAGTACTTACCTTATCCCACCGGTTGTTACCGCCACAACAACTACCTGAGCGGGCAAATTCCCTTCTTTCTACACCACATCACGCGCCCTTTTTATCCCAGGTAGGGATGAGCCACGACAAGCTCATCCTGACACCCAATACGTCACCAACGAAAAGCACGCTCTTACTTCTTTTGACCCAGTTCCTACAGCTTCTACATATGGCCCAGTAACTCTCCGTGCCCCCTTTATGTCATCCATAAAACTGGGAGACACTGGCCAACTTTTCTCCATTATACTCATAAATGCCAGGTCGTTGAACAGCAAGATGCATATTCTACGCCCATTTGGCTATCCTTGCTGCGCCTGATGCAATATCAGTCACCGAAACATGGTTTTGTGCCTTTACGTTCGATGATTCCTTTTTCATTCAAGGCTACCAGCTGTATACACATTCGCGTACACACAAACGAGGTGGAGGGTGTGCTATTTATCTGAAGCAAAATTTCTCTGCTAGTATCGAAGTCCTAGATAACACAGAAATATTGGACTCTATATGGATAACGGTTGATGCCATGGGACCCAAGTTACTACTTGGATGCATTCACAGGGCTCCTGATACATCACTTGTGAGTGACAAAGCGCTAATAACTACTTTTGAGCTAGCTGCGAGCCATCCATGTGCATGCAAGCTTGTGGCGGGCCACTTCAATCTTCCTGAAATCCAGTGGTTTCCACCCACTGCCCCAGCGAAGTATAGTGGGCTATGAGCCTGCATCAAATTGGGAGGATGGGTGCAGCATGTATCAACGCCGACCAGGTCCAAACACCTGTTAGACCTGATATTTACACTGGGTATATCCAATATACGTGCATCTGTAGGCCTAGCGTTTCCGGGGAGCGACCACAGAGTGGTATACTGCTCGCTGTTTGCAAACATCCCGGAAATCTGTACGAGTAGATCAGAGGCCATTGAGATATACCGGCCGATAAGCTCCATAGACTGGCCCACATTTGCCACGATTATTCGAGCAAGCAACTGGGAACAGTTCTTTCTGTCCGACTCCCTGGAGCAATCGTCCTCAATATTTTATGGCGAACTGCACTATTTTCTAGACCTATTGGCTCCATTTACTCCTTTAAATAAAAGTTCAGAAAAATTAGGAGGCAAACTAAGCTGCATGCAAGGTTGAGGCAACTACGACGTTCCTACTACAAGACGTTCAACTTTGCGCATGTGCTGAGAGCCAACGAGATTGCGAGCCAGCTATCGTCCAGGTCTGTATTGATTAAAACATCCCAAGAAAGAGCAGCCATGGCCAGTGCAAACAAAGCCAAGCACCTCAGCTGGCTGCTGCGTTCTCGCACTCCTCATTATGGAGCAAAGATCACTTCCATACGCGTCGGCCCTTGCAAAGCAAGTGAAGATCCACGGACTATATGTGAGATGTTCAACTCTTACTTCAAAGAGTCCCAGTGTGAAGAACTGTCCCCGGTCACTACTGAGCTGGATGTGTCCACAAACCAGCTGCTCTCCACGGTTCAGTTCGATCTAAACGGCATCCATTCCGCTATCAAAACCATAAAACCATCCACCAAACTTGGTCCTGGTAGAATTCCACCCATACTACTTAAGAATGGGGGCGATGACCTTTCCATACTCCTCTTGAAACTCTTCACACACTCTATGGAGAAGGGCCAATACCCATAGGCTTGGAAGCACTCTGTCATCACACCGCGCCATAAAGGTGGCTCCGTACAGGAAGTCAGCAACTACCGACCCATAAACCACACAGCTATTCTCTCACGTGTGATGGAGAAATCGGTTAAGCGTGCGCTTATGGCCTGCTTGAATGCAGGAGGCCACGTTAGCAGGTCACAGCATGGTTTTCTAAGCGCACGATCCTGCGCAACCTGCCAGCTTGATTTTCTCAACCTGGTCACTGGCGCGATTGATTCAGGTCTGACGATTATTACGCTATACCTCGATATGCAAAAGGCGTTCGATAGGGTCCCCCATAAACGCCTATTACATAAGCTCAAGGCTTACGCTGTAGTCACCCCTCTGCTTGACTGGCTTAAATCCTACCTAACCGGGCGTACGCAGTCCGTGAAGGTAGCACACTTTGAGTCCATCCCTGTCACAGTTTCCAGCGGTGTTGTGCAAGGCAGCGTGCTTGGACCGACCCTGTTTTTGATTTATGTGAACGACATCTGTAGCAGCCTGCGCCATGTTCGCCCATTCCTCTTTGCCGACGATATAAATGTCGTATATGTCTTCCCACCAAGCGCACAAGTATCCGCACTACAAGAGATCCGTGAATACCTGAATACCTTAGAGTCGCGGTGTCAAAATTGGCAAATGACATTCTCTGCTGATAAATCTAGTATTCTGACCCACAAATGCTCCATATCGGATGGTGCGTTTACGTTGAATGGTACGCCCATCCAAGCAAAAACGTTAGCTACTGACCTAGGTATTCGATATTCTATGACCCTCAACTTTTCAGAGAATGTGCAGTATCAAGTAGCGAAAGCACGCAGAATGGTCTTCCACATAGGCCGCCACATTAACTCGGCTGAAACACGGTAAAAGGCGCAGCATTCGTACGTAAGCTACGGAGACCCAAACTATTGCCTCCAAAAATGTCGAGGCCTACGGATCGTTTGTATTTATCCCTGCGTTACTGTTCGGAAAGATAAACACGATCAAAAGCAGTTGTTAACGATATTTCTTCTCCATGCATGAGCATGGATGTTATGTACAATTTGATCTGATCCCACGCAGGAACAGCATCTAGTGCTTGTCTAGAAATATACCTATATTTATATTTATATCACGGTTCATGAAATTCCCGTCCGCGCAATAATGTTGGACAAAATGGCCGCTCAAATACGTGCGGCGCGCGCGGCTTTTCAATGCGATATTTTGTTGTGTTACTTCCACATCCGCTAGGCCATCAGGAAGCATGTTAGTGATAAATCTTCGTTACATTCTGTAGACAAACGTTAACCGGTCGAGTTATTTGTTTCATTGCATGGCAACTTCGGACGCGGAGACTGAGTAGAATCTCTTTATATATGTAATATTCTTGTTTTAGATTTCAACAGATTTGTGTTTCACATGCAGCAAGCCTGTTTTGATTGACTCAGTTCGCTGTGCACACAATCGGTTACTTTACCATCAAAAGGGTTTGCGCGTGCAACCAGAAGCCCGTTGTACAATTTGTGTCAGCGCTTCACAAACGGCATCTGTGCCCATGATGGCTCCCAAGTGCGTTATAATATCATTTGACTCCGAGGGTTGTGCTTGTAGTATACAGGCTCCGACAGTAGCGCACGCACGATAATGCTGTGGTAGCATCAGATAATGCATACTGTTGGCTGAAAGTCCTCCTAATTAAGTTTCATTTGTACGAGGATTGGTAATGCAAAATCAATTTAGGGTTTGGGTTTGAGGCTACTGCATTGCGTAATTATAATTAATATGTGACTTTCCGCTTCGGGTTTACGATATTTTTTCATGAAATTTTCGTTACTGAAGTTCAAGGGGCGTTGGAAGATATACTGGGTGACCAAATCTGGTATTCTGATCCACAAATGCTCCATATCGGATGGTGCGTTTACGTTGAATGGTACGCCCATCCAAGTAAAAACGTTAGCTACTGATCCAGCTATTCGCTATTCTATGACCCTCAACTTTTCAGAGAATGTGCAGTATCAGGTAGCAAAAGCACGCAGAATGGCACCTTTGGCCACTGAAACCCGGTCCATTATCGATATCTTCTGATCGTCTTACCTTCAACACTTAGACTTCCTTTGATATCCATTTAATCTTAGCCTGCTTTTTAATATGCTCAGCTTCCTATCTTCATATACCTGTGTATATTGTAGTTATGGTGTCTTCGGTAATCCTTATCCCGTGGAGCATATATAAATACGGCCACATCGTCACTGTCTTTTGGTTTCCGATAACAACCAATCGTGACTACACACCCACTTTCTAGTCTCAGGTAGAATTCGAACATTGTCAGCTTACACCTCATGAATATCTTACCGGAATCCTGCTCTTCATCCGTATGCACATGAAAGTATTCTACCCATCAGGCCATGCCTTCTGCATAAGTAAAAACATCTTTAGCGTAATATCTGTTACACCTTGTACACTAGTTGTCTCAAATAAATGTCTTAAGGTAGGATTTTGATCAAACGCTAGGTACATTGACTGTCCCTTTTCGGTATTCTCTCGGCTTGTTCCTCTCTCCTTTTTCTCTGAGGTCGTGAACATCGGAGAGCTTCGGGATTGAACTGAGGAACTGCCTCCGTCTGGGATGGGACGAAATAACCAAGAAGTACTTACCTGGACCATGGCCTCACTTCCACTCTAACTATTTGCACCCAACCACCGATGTCCAGTGAGGGTAGCTGGACACGAATTCTTCGCTCCCCGGCAAATATACATAATCAGAGAAGACTTCACTTGGTTCTGCGAAGGATCAACACATCATATTCAATACGAATGTTTAGTACCCGACCTACCAATAGACAGGACCCAGGAGCGCAATAGGTAACCAGTTATTGCATCAACCAGCGGAAAAAATGGAACGCAACCTGACTGCGAATAACCGAGCAAACAGACTTTTAACAAGAAACATAGCCAGTTACAATTTGCCATTCAATGGATTGGTGGCAGTGTTCCAGGACGTGGTGGGTTTTCGCCTGGCAAGCGTTCTCCCTAACAAAAGCCACACATGTCCGTTTAACAACACTGCAACGTGGCGTATGTGACTCGCCACCGAATAAAGTCACAGCCCATAACTTTACACTGGCAGGTCAACTAGCGTCACATTTCTACATGGGATCGTTACACTGGGACTTTTACATCTGTATATACTGTTGTCGTTTTACATCCTACGATACGTTTACCTTTTCCTTCCTTGTGTGCGGGCTCTTCCAATACCTTTCAATGGATCTTTCAGGATTCTCAATCTCTTATTAGCTGAGGTCCCGTATCTCATGACAGCCAACTTATTGTTTCGCATTTTCCACATTGTACAGTTCCAATCAGGGATATATGAACAATTTTCTACGTTACTGTTACAATTGCATTAAAATGTTTGTACCGTCGTACATATCTGATCATGCCTCCACGAGCGTGCCTCGCACAGTCGAGAATAAAATATTTATTTATTTATTTACATAGGCCGCCACATTAACTCGGCTGAAGCACGGTTGGAGCTTTACCGCAGTCATGTTCGTCCGCAGCTGGAATACTGCCCCTTCATCTTCAGTAATTTGCGGAAATCAGACCGCATATTGCTTGAAAAGGCTCAGCGGCGGTTTGCCAAAATAGTAGCCCCACAAGGCCTAGCGCTTAGTTACCTACAGAGGTGTAACCATCTCAAACTCCAGCCTCTATGGCTGCGGCGCATTATCTTAAACCTGTGCTTTTTACATAAGTTAATATACCAAGTGGTGCACAGTGATATCCCCAGCCTGACACTGAGAAGAGGATCAGAATTCAACCTTCGAAAGAAGCACTGCACAGTTGCCCCGCTGCCAGCGAGGAAAAAACTACGTTCACGTTTCTTCCTTGTCGCTTATGTAAATATCTGGAACAAATTACCTTCACAGCTGCGGGAGATTCACAATCCACAGGCTTTCAAGCAGGAGGTACGAAAGTTTATGTGCCTGAATAACATAAGACGCCTTTTCAACATCTGTGATTCTGATGAAAACCTTTTGAGACCGGCCCCAATGGGACATAGATCACATTTTGATCTGCTCTGGCGCAACTTTGTATTGCGCTTAACTAGGCTTCATGACAGGAGCATCTTGTGTTCCCAGGTCCTTCCCATACTTTGCGGTCCCTGTCACACCACGTGAGAGATCTCGGCCCGATAAGTTGCACGCATCTTGCAGATGTTAGGACTGCTAATCCGACCACAAAAGGTATTCAGCCTACCTCAGTAGTAGCTGAGCGCTTTACTGGCTCTCACTGACACTTAGTAAAATAGGAAGTCTTGAAATAGTAGACGCTACCGCAAAGGCAACCTGGAAACACTAATCGGTAGCTTAAATCATTTGAAAGCTCCTTCTCGACGTCCAGTTTCTTACTGCTCAACAGATCAGCACGTAAAGCAGCCTTGTACTATTGAATGGGAGCATCGTAAGCCTGTATGCACTGACCAGGTAGGATATTGCATAGCAAGGGGCAAGCAATCTGAACGGAAAAACTTTACTTCACTTTTTCCTTCTCTTCTACACTTTGGTTCCTTCGTCTCCATCTTTACCCCTTAGTATTTTCCAAATACCTAGTCCACTTGGTCTCTTGCGAATACTTATACTTGTGACCCATGAGTCACGTCTACTAAAAACATTTCAACAACATTAAGCCTCATGTGAAATGCCAGGTTCTAGCGTTGTTGTCCACACATATGGTGCACCCGTAAGTTACCATTTGTCTGTCTAAAATAGTCGTATAAATTGCCTGCTTTATAGGTATTTCTACTAGCCTACGTAATCGGCATATACTAGTTGCCCATAACCGATGCCCTTCGCTAGGTTTAAGTACTCGCTAATTTACACCGCTGATTATATAACAGGGCCACCTACCCACCTCGAAGGCAATATCACCATAACCTATATTCATGCATTTACTCCCCACTTAAGCTTTCTTGGCCCGTACATTTAGTTTTATCTGGGTTATACGTATGCCTATCACTATCGGAAACGCTGGTAGACAGGCATTATGAAAAACCAGATCCTTTTCCTCAATCCTTTATGCATGCACAACAATTTTTCCGTATTCCCTTTCTCTGGCAAAAGGCTAACCATGCGGCAGTGAGGCCCCTGTCACCTGGAAAGCTAGACACCCAGATATTTTGACCACCACTTCTTCTTTCCTTGGCCGTTCGTACGTAATTTTAAACTTTACCTGGCTACAAAGCCTACCATACATAATGCGTAATGGTGGGTGAGCAACCAGCTCCCATTTGTTTTCCGTTATCTTCTCTGCTTGCGTTATATTAGTGTTCATTAATTTTGCCTGACAATGTGAAAGCTTCCCACCAGGAAACCTCCAAGTTAATAGCTGTTGTGATCTCCCAGTTTTCTATTACCTTACACTGGTGAATATCACTTGCACTTGCATCGGACTCCCAACCAAGAGAGTTACAGCTCAAACTAGCAACGCGATGCAGAAATGATGTGCTTTAACACATGTGGCCCAATAATCCGTCACAAATGAGAAAGTGTAACCTCTATAGGATGAGGTGATCATGCCTAACCAAGGCGGCATTCGTGGTATTTCCCACCTGCATGCATTTCGCTAATTTTTTGGACATCTATTTCTCTATTATCAATAGAATACATCTCTAGCTCATTAGCATTGGTGGCACATCCATTAAGATATATAACATAACCTCAAAGTGCTGAAACTGATGATGTTTCTCCAGGGAACGATTGCGTTATTCTGGTCCAACACCACAGGCACTTGCATCCGACTCTCAGCTAAGAGAAATAGAGCTACAAACTAGCAACTTAATGCACAGTCGTGTGCTTTAGCACCTGTGGCCCACTAATCAGTCATGCTTGAGATGGCGCAACCCCAAAAGAAGTGGTATTCGTGTCTAACCAAAGCGGAACCCAAGATGTTTCTCACCAAGACACATTTTAATAAATAAATAAATAAATTTTTATTCTCGACAATGCGGGGCACACATTTACAGGCATGCTCGTATTTAGCTAACGTAGTGTGAACAAATTGTACAAAAAGACATGTTCGGCATAACAGTGTATGTAAGTATACGAGTGTATATACATATGTAATTGTGTAGGAATGTAGCTTGTGTTTTTGAATGCGCCGCAGAATTTTGACTGTTTGTTATCGTCAGGAATGTGAGAACAAGCGATTTATTTTCGTGGGTTGGATAGCATTTTCCGAATATCCAGGGGCCAGTGACTTTAGTTTGTTGCGAGTCACATCCGCCACGTCGCAGTGTTGTTAAGCAGACATTTGTGGCTTTTTATAGGGAGAACGCTCGCCAGGCGAAATCCCACCACGT
This sequence comes from Dicrocoelium dendriticum, assembly GCA_944474145.2. NCBI lineage: Eukaryota > Metazoa > Platyhelminthes > Trematoda > Plagiorchiida > Dicrocoeliidae > Dicrocoelium > Dicrocoelium dendriticum. The sequence continues at coordinate 70,412,740 of OX104063.1, forward strand.
CCTGAAACACTGCCGCCGAACTATTTGCTGGAACGGGTTAAACCCGAACCAACCAGCTGGCGCCACGAGGAGGTTGCTCGGCTAGCCAGCCCACATTAGATTTTTTATTATCACTGGAAGACCACCCTGGCTCATTAGTGTCAGTGATACAACCATAACGACGCATAAAATAGCCTCAAAGAGTTGAAACTGGTAATATTTTTGTAGGAAATGCTTGCGTTATCCTAGTTCAGACAGGGCAAGTGAGTTTTATGTTCCCTTGTCTTATCCATATGGACTCAGCTCATGCGGCTTTGGTATAATTTTCGCATCCACATCGGAGCATTAAAAACGTTGAATTCCACATTCATAGTGGATTCTGCGGCCCAATATACTTTGAAAATCGCACATGGTCGCCTTCTGGCTGTGGGCTAGCCACACCATATTCTGTGCTGTTCTACCTATATAATAATTCTTACAGCCTACCTAGTATTTCCCTAAAACCTTTCCGTCTGTTTTCCCAACTTTTACTACGTTTACTGAGAAAGTATGCTTTTCGACCCACTGCGTCATACTTCGCTACTGCAGTGAATTACACGTTATCTTAGGCATTCCCAGTTACTACTCCATATTCGGAACTTAGTACGCCTAGCCGTTTTTTGTAGTATTTCTTTCTTTTTTCTGTATCCGCTTCCAAAGCAGAACGTCAATTTAGCGGAGGCTCGAAAATGGCGCTATCCGCCGCCGACCGCTAAAAATGCAAACATCTCCATAACCACTGCACCTAGCTTAATTATTTTACCTGTGTCGTAACCAGCGCCTAGGGTTTGTCCTAGACCGCCCATTGTTGTCCCTTTTAGTTAACATTTACGCTCCAAAACGGCGTTGATTCCGCCTGTTTGGAGATTTACACTTTGAAATCTGCGCCAGGTTTGCGGTTCTGGTATGCTGTTTCTTGGCTATATTTTGGCTCCGTTTTCCAATATTAGTGTATTTTCTAGTTAAGTGGGCTAAACTTTCAGTAGCACATTTCTAAGAAAGGCTAAATTGTTAGCCACTACTGTTATTTCCTTTGTTTCCACCCTCCACTTTTACGTCTACTTTTGGCTTGCTTATTCCTTTCCATGAGCCCGCTACTAATGGATGCTCGAAATGCGGTGATGTGACCAAAGAAAATGGATCAAATTTCCTCTAATTAATCGGTTACTAATGGAATCAGGCACCTCAAGGTTTGGCAGCGGTAGCCGGTGAAAAGCGCAGAATTCGTACATAAGCTACGGAGACCCAAACTACTGCCTTCAAACATGTCGAGGACTACGAAACGTTTGTATTTATCCCTGCTTTACTGTTCGGAAAGATAAACACGATCAAAAGCAGTTGTTAAAGATATTTCTTCTCCATGCATGAGCATGGATGTTATGTACAATTGGATCTGATTCCACGCAGGAACAGCATCTAGTGCTTGTCTAGAAATATACCTATATTTAATTATATTTATTTAGGTTAAAACTGCCGTGCACTGGGAGTCGGTAATCCGGGTACTGTCAGACTGATGAGCACTTGCGAACATGAGGTAAAGAGCAGATGCACTTTAAGTGCGGTTAAGTGGGCTTACTGATAGAAGTGAAAACCAAGAAACACTTAGCAATAGTCCGAGTACCACTAGAAAACAGGAGTGAGTTCGGAGCGGAGGAGACCGTACGTATGAGGATAAGTTATTGCGGCGCAATGAGAATAAGCACTACAATAAGAGTGGGAATAAGAAGAGAGGGCAATGAGAGAGAAGCTAGTAGATAAGAGGAAAATAAGAGCAATAGGCTTCTTGACGTAAGTGGAAGAGAGCGAAGCCGCTGCCGAACCATGAGCGGAAATGGCACGGACGTCTATGAGTAGTAGTGGGCAGAAGACCGTTCAAAAATAATAGCCTACATTACTGGTATGCAGCAGGATTTTACTTGTAATTTTGTTACGGTTTTCATTCTGGTAGTTTACAAGCTACATGGCAGAGCCTGGTCCGGAAAAGCAACAGACGCGTTTCACCCTACGGGGGCTCATCAGTGGTGTAACTTTCCTCGCTTCTCTACGCAGGATCGAACCCATGACCACTAGAGGTAGATGCCAACAAAGCTTTCCAAATCCTTAACCAAATTACAACTAAAATCCTGCTAGTTACCAGTATTATAAAATAAACAGCCTCTCCTAGTTGCAAATTGTTATGGATATAGCTTGTAGTGAGAGGACATCATCCCCTCACAGGCCAACCACTGTCAGGAACAGTGGAAGATAAGGGGTGCTATATGCCAGTTTGTTTGCAAGTTATGTAGCCCAGCCACTTTCCCCCAAGGCTCAGTCGCTTAAGCTGCTGGCTAGTTGGCATCTGCCTCTAGCGGTCATGGGTTCGATCCTCCTTAGAGGACCGAAGGGATGCGCACCACTGACAAACACAATAGGGCGAAAGACGTCTGGTGCTTTTCCGGACTAGGCTCTGCCATTTAGCTGGTGAACTACGGGGAGGAAAACCTTAAGAAAACTACCTCTGTCGGCGCAATGAGCCTGGGTCGTAAACTAGTGGGGCGAACAAATATAGGAAGGGCCAGCGGGAATAGACAGTTTAAATAGCGGCGTTTATATTATATAGGGGTGGTTACGTGCAGCGTGGCCCTCGAATTGAGGATGACCAAACAGACCACACTCGATTAGTCGGTACATTGAGATTGCGTCTTACAGTTAAGCTGGAAGGAAACGAAAGAGAAACGGCAGCAATGGATAAGAAAGAGAGCAGGCGGTATATTAGTAAGGAATGAGCAAATCCAGCAGACACTTGAGATGATAAAAACATAGCATTGCGTCCATAAAGTCTAGACCGTTAACATCCCGGTAGTCTGGAAGAAGCCACACCGAAACAGACTAGTCGGACGAAACTGGGTTAGGGTAGAGCACTGAGGATTAACTGCTCGAGTAAAGAGGGATTAAATGACAGAGAGCAGCAAGGAAATGGCAGGTTCTGGATGGAAAAAGTTTATTGCTAGAGTGTGGGGAAGCCAGCGAGACTCCCGTGTAAAGGGGTATAGAGCGTTCAGGTTTCCAAAACATGGTCGGTAATGTCATATTATTCCGAAGCTCCTTACCCCGCTTTGCCCGTTGATTTGGTAGTGGAGGTCTGCGCGTCCAACCCATTGTACAAAGTACCCCGGGAGGATCTCAGAGTTGTTTTCACGACAATGTCCAGTCCTTCAGGGCTTCAGCATAGTTTTGTTATTCATTGGAGCATTTAAGCCGTTCTACATACGAGCAACACATCACGTTTAAAAAGTATTACATTAATGTCTTACCAAACGGGCCGAAGCATTCAATCAGGACAGAACAGGACTCAGGAACAAAATAATCTCTCGCCTAAGGCATCGGCCAACGGAAACATGGAACTCAACTGGACGAAGAATAACCAAGCATTTAAACGCTTAACCAGAAGCGTAGCCAGTTACAATTTGCCATGCAATGGATGGGCGGCAGTGTTCCAGGACTTATTGGCAAGCTTTCTCCCTATAAATTGCCACAAATGTTCGTTTAACAACACTGCCACGTAGAGAAGGTGAGACGCCACCTAATACCGACACACCCCGTATGTTTACACTGGTAGGATAACTTGTGTCCCCACGCTGGATACTTTCGCTACACTTGAGCTTCTACATCTGCATATACTGTTGTCTCTTCTTTCTACGATTTAAAGTGCATACTGTCATCTCTCCACTCTAGGATCTAACCGTTGGTCTTTGCGGTACATACATAGGAACTCAGTATATTGTGACACCTTTCTCTTCTTGCTCTTTGATTGGTTTCTATTTGGTCATTCAGGAATCGTAAGCCAGTATTAGCTGAGGCCCCGACATCACATCAGCTCAATTATTGTGGCACCTTTCCACAATTGTACAGTCCCAAGCATGAAAGTATGAACAATTTTCTATTGTTGCTGTTACAGTTGCCATAACCTATCTTTACATTTGCACCGACCTGCTCATGCCTTTATGGGCGTGTTTCGCATAGTCGGGAATAAAGAGTTATTTATTTATTTATTTATAATTGGTATTGAGGGCGGTACTGTGAAAAGCTAATCAAGGAACCGGCAGAATTCTCGGGTAATGAGCGCCAAATGTGACCAGCAAATGCTCAAGGCGACAGGATTACGGGCAGACAAATTTGATAGACTCACGTTATCAGTCTTATAAGTAAGCCAGCTGGAGAGCTGGTCAGCAGTTGAGGTAAAGCGTAAGTAAAGAGAAGCTGGTCATAGAGACAATGGAAGGTGGGTTTAATGCAAAGTGTAGAGAGGTTCATAATGGGCAGCAGCAGAGAGTGTAATGCCTTAGCGGCTGGAGAAAAGGTAAGTAGTAAACTGGTTGGAAAGATAGACGGTAATGAGAAAAGTCTAAGGCAAAGCATAGAGTGCGCAGTCGAACGAGTATTCTGAAGCCTGGAGGAAGCAAGGGATGAAGGATTGCTAAGGTAGCAAACATTAAAAGCCGAGCAACAACTGATTAAGCGACGGTCAGAAAGTGCTGCCGTGCTGCTAAATGTTGACAGGTAAGCGGGGAAAAGCAGGTGGTATTAGGGCGTTGGAGGTTACCTATGGATAGTTTAATTAGCTTTTGTGGAGGATTTAATTTCCTGCAAGACGCACGTTTGTCCGTCAAACCCGAGCAGAAACGTATGCAGAACGCGGAAGGCGAAAAGTTGTATTTGATTTCTTTCTCCTCAGTCCTAGTACAGAAGCATACTTATGAACAATCAGGTTTTTGGGCAATAAAGCGACAAACTGGTGACAAACTTAACCAAACAGTTTTCTGCTGGGTGCCGGCTTGCTACGGAGCACAACTGTGACAACATAGTGTCTTTGATTTACTGTATTCTTTGTTGCCGTACATGACTCGTTAATTTGGCGCACAACTGCTTGCTACTGCTGTAAAAGTATGCACCATTCCGATGAACTTTAGCGTTTGCATCCGAAGTAGCTCATTCAAATATTACCTCTTCCATTTCCACCAAATACACAAGAAATGTACTCCCGCCCATCAATCCTACGTGCCGCCAATCACCTGATGACCTGGGCCACACAACAAAGCTGTTTTAATATTATACAAGCAATAGTGTTTGTATACTTCCACACAAACTTGAGCTTTCGTATGTTTCTGCAGTGGGCCTGAGGAGGACGAATTCGAAATAATTTTGCTCGTCTTGCCCATTCTTCCAACATCTCTTCAAGGGTTTGATACTGAGGAAGCTTTCGTAGGCGGCAGGGCCTACTGTTGCTTTTGTGACAAGGAGAGCCAAAGGACACAGCATGAGTAAGTAAGCGCATGTCATATGGTAAACTAAAGCAAACATCAACTGAATAGATGGAGTGCACATAAAAGGGAGTAAGGCAAAAATCCTGACCTAATGGCTATAGTTGCAGTTCCTTAACGTATTTATATCGCATTGCACAAAAAGTACTTCGCGGTAGCGTAAATGACTAACAATGCGATCTTTTCTTGGCGTGGTTTAGCCCCGCTGACATATTCTACCGTCGGTAAAATCCGGGGACAACAAAGCTTCACTAAAGCATGTATGCCACTAGTACATTTGGCTACAAGTAGGCCCAACCCCTGCACCTTGAATTTTAAGTTAGGCACACGATCATGTACTACCTGAGGGAGCTGCGTCCAACTAGTTGTGAAACAGGCAACACCAGAATGCCTTTTGTCGCAGCAAGACTTAACCGACCGCTGACCATAAGCTGAGTGTCCCGCTCACCAGCCACACACTTGTGCCTACTCCGCATCCCAGCACTTGCATCTGACTACCGAAGTCCCATAAAACTGTTATAGCTTTTCTGTAGATGGCAATCACATCGCTCGTAGAATCCGCTTTATAGAATGCATAAAAATGTATGCTTGCAATTGTGAGAACCATAACTGTTGAAGTTTTAATTGCCAGTACTTAGCCTATCAATTTACACGGGTGTTATTTTGACAAGTTGACCGATACCACATTTACAAATGCTGTGCATATATCTGCTCTCGCACAAACACGCCTACATATTTGTTGAGTAACATGCCACTATTCTTAAATATTTTTGCAGCTTTTTCTTCATGCTTCACTCACCTGACCCGCACTGTGTACACAACCTCATCGGACTAGTTCCTCATCAACATACTCCACATTAGTGATCTGATTCTTAGCTCTACATCTCGCATTCTGTGGACATAGACTTCGTGCAACCTTTGGGCCATATGTGCCCACACTACTGTTTCTAACTGTACTACTCCCGCTCTTGGTGCTACTAATCAGGCTATCATGCACAGTATTGCAATATGCTGATCATGCCCATAAGGCGTGCCTCGCTTTGTCGAGAAAAAATATTTATTTATTTAAAACATTCAATTTTGCCCACCTCAAGAGAGCGAATGAGATTACAAATTAGCTTGCTGCCAGATCTAAGCAGCAACAAACCAATCAAGCAATAGCTGCACTAAGTAATGCAAACAAAGCTAAGAATCTCAGCTGGCTACTGCGGTTGCGGTCTCCCAAACATGAATCACAGGTCTCTACCCTAAAGTTTGATCCAAATACTCTTCTATTGACCCAAGCACTTTATGTGGAGCCTTGAGCTCAAACTTTAAAGAATCGCAGCGTCTAGCAGTAGCTACAACCTTTCAAGCCCTGCAAGTGCTAAGTAACCAGTGCTTGTCCTCTGTACAGTTTGCCATCAATAACGTCCGTTCGGCTATTTAAACCATCAAAGCATCTTCGAACACTTGTCAAGTCGGCATACCGCCGTCTAATTAAGAATGGTGGCGATAACCCTATTCTGCTTTCAAAACTTTTTACTTTATCAATGCAGAACGGTCAGTACCCGACCGCTTGGAAAATATCCATCATTATGCCACGACATTAGCGTGGAATATTCCGTCTGTCATTTGAAACTGGACTTCACCCGGCTGCCTGGAAACTGGGCATCATCAAACCTATTTATAAAGGAGGAAATCGACAAGATCCAGTGAATTGTCGTCCTATTTGTTTGATAGCTGTAATCTGCAACGTTATGGAACGGACAACAAAAGCGCGCTATGCCTTTATCTCGAGGTTGATTTCATCCCTTCTGTCCACCATGGATTTCAGAGCGCTCGCTCATGTATCACAAACTTGCTTGGGGCATGGGAGAAAGGTGTGAGACAACTGGGTGCTGGAAAACGATTGTATGTTGGGTTTGTTGATTTTGGCAAGATCTTTGACGTGGTTCCCCATGAGTGGCTTCTTTTCAAACTCCACAGAATTGGCGTTGTTGGAAATGTTCTCTCCCCAATCTTTACTTGCTTGAACAGTCACTCGGCGCAGGTAAGGGTGAATGATACGCTTTCTCATCCTTTTCCTATGACCAAAGGTGTCCCAGAGGGTTTTTTCCTTGACCCTGTACTCTTCAATATCTTTATTAACTACCTCCCGTCCGAGCTGCAGACGGAATGTTTGATTACTGCAGCTTACGTAAAACTTTGGATTGAGTTATCCCGTCTTGAGGATGCAGACAAGCGCCAAGAAGCACTGAACTGGCTCCACGACTGGTCGGTAAAATGGCAGTTACCTGGCAACCGGGAAATATGTTCCCTACTTCCGATTGGCACTTGTGAACCATTCGGGGTTCACCAGCTTAAGGATTTCTTGCTTAGAATTATCGCTCAGGAAAGGGACCTCAGATTAATTGTGTCCTCTTACCTCCAAACAACTGCGGGCACTTGGAACAGGGTCGCCGCTGCTTACAGAAAGTTTCATGCATTAGGACGCCCATTCTCCAGCCTTACTCCAGAATACTTCAGACTCCTGTACGCCTCACATGTGCGCCGATTGTCAAGTACTGCTTGCCAACTGCCCAGCCTCTCACGAAAACCGAATGAGGTTTGCTTGAGAAGGTCCAACGCCGTGGAGCTACAGGTGTGCCAGAGCTGCGGTGCCTATCTTATCCACTTCGCCTCCAGCGATTAAACCTTGTCCCTCTTGATTACCGTCGTCGTCGCGGCGATTTGATATACACTCGCCTTATCGTAAGAGGAGAGCTGAGAAGCGAGCTACGGCCGTTCTTTCGTCTAAACACTGAAAGTTCTACACGTGGCCACAGATAGAAACTGTTCAAATCAAGGAGACTCAATATGCGGTCAGACCTAGCTATATCTACCCGCGTGGTTAATGACTGGAATCGCCGTCCGAAGATTCTCGTTGATGTGCAGTCCGAGGAAAATTTTCAGCAATTGTTGGATTCCCACTTGATAACTGCGCCCGAATATTGCTTCACAGCATAGCTTTAAAAATCATTGCGGAAATTATTTGCGCTTTGTCCTCAGAAACGTCCACAATGACTGGGATGCGACGGAGCTGATAAAGAACTCTCATTATGCTCTCTAGCATACAATGCTACTATGATGCAACGACGCCTACTGGACGTTGGTAACTCTCGCCCTATTAACCACGCTTCTGTTATATCGTGAGTGATGGAGAAGCTGATAAAAAGAGCCCTCAGGTGTTACTTTTGTGCAAGCGAGCAGAAAGATAAATCACAGCGCGGACTTATGATTGCTCGGTCTTGTGCAACCTCTCAGCTGGTCTTCCTTACTTTTGTCACCGAGAGCACTGACTCTAGTATTTCAGTTGTCATCCTTTACCTTGATATCCAAAAGGCATTTGACAGGTTACCACACATGTGCCCGATGCGTAAGGTAAACGTTTACAGCGTTGACAGTCTTTTATTAGACTAGCCGAGTACCTATCTAATAGGGCGCACACAGTCTGTAAAGGTTAAGCAAACCATATCCACCCCGACATCCGTCCCACTATTTATTTATGTAAGTGGTGGGGTGCAGGCAGCGTTCGTAGTCCTACCCTATATTTGATCGTTTATCAATAACTGCTGCGGGCGTTTGCAGCAGGGTCGCTCGTTCACCTTCGCTAACGACGTAAAGGTTGTATACGTCTTTCCCCCCGGTAATGAAATATCCTCAATTACTAGTAGCTGTGAGGATGTTAAAGCACTTCAAACGTAGTGCGAACACTGGCAAATGACCTTCTCCGCTCAAAACCCTAACGTCATAACCCACAAATTTTCTATACCTGCTGTGTCTCTAACGATAAACGGTACAAAAAGCAAACAGAATGCCATGACAACAAACCTCGGCTTGCTCTACTCCATGCGTCTCAACTGTGCAGAGCAAGTTCATTATCAAGTGACAGGTGTAAGTGGATTAGCTATCCACACACAGCTGGTTCTCATCACAGAAACGTGGCACTCCTCAAATGCTTCTGACAGCCTACTACGTATCCCCGGCTAAACTGCATTCTGTAACGGACGAGACAACCAGCGCGGTGGCGGTTGTCTTATCTATGTCCGGGGCGATTTTGGTGCACCTGATTTCGAACTGCTAGCTATAGGTGACCCTGAAGACTCCATCTGGATCCAGACGACAGGAGGTCACCTTGACCTCCTTATCGGTTGCGTATACAACCCTCCACACACATCTAACAAAAAGATTAATAAACTCACTAAGCTCTTCACTGAAATCTCCCAAATGCCCCCACGGCACAAGATAGTGGGTGGCGATTTCAATATGCCACTTATCCCCTGGAACGCCCAGGTTGCCCCACTCAGATACAGAAGTTTCATTCACACCGTCCACGCAAATAACTGGACCCAACAAGTTCACGATCACACCAGGCTTTCTAACACCCTTGATTTAATCTTTACGCAAGGTGTCTCCGATGCTGTTGCTGGTATATTAGATAATATCAATGGCTGCGACCACAAGGTGGTCAAACTCATATTTACACTTACTACTCCACACAGCGCCACTTCTTCTGCTGTTAAACAGTTTCGATTGTTCAACCACATTAACTGGGACAGCTTTGAGATACTAGTGCGATCTTCGAACTGGGACAACTTCTTTTTAGCTACCGATGTAGACGCGGCCGCACACATCCTGTATCTAAATCTCTTCAGCTGCCTAGATGTGCTCGCCCCACTCACCTGCAAAAGCCGCTTAAAGATGACAGCGAAATCAGCTAAGGCCTACGGTGTACTTAAGAAGATCAAAAAATGTGACAGCGATACTCCAGAACTAAGGAATTTCACATCCTTGTTCGCACGAATGAAATCCTGACTAACTGGCAAACTGCGCAGGAAGCAACCAAGATTGCTGAAGAAGACGCCGCCCTCAAATCTAGCAATAAAACCAAGTCACTCGGGCAACTACTCCGACAAAGAAGCAACCAAAAATCTACGCCTATTGCCTCACTCAGGCTTTTTGACACATCCATTATTAGCGATCCATCAAAAATATGTGAGATCCTCAATGGATACTTCTGCAATTCTTTCACTGACGCTAATGGAACCGCGCCTGCTTTGCCAGCTAGGCGCACCAATGACTCACTCGACACTATTAAGTCCGACATGCGTTCTATCCCCCGAATAATCAGCTCAGTCAAATGCTCATCACATCCTGGTCCCGATGGTCTTCCCTCTGCGTTGCTGATACTCGGTGGCCAGGATATTCCAGCTCTACTACTCAACCTATTCACGCGTTCCAGGACTAACGGGATGTATCCAACCACATGGAAACATGCCATCGTCATCCCCAAACACAAAAAAGGAAGTCAGCAGAACATGAAAAATTATCGCCCCATTAGCCACACGCCTATAGCTTCAAGCATAATGGAACGAATAGTCAAAGAAACCATGCACACCTTCCTGCTTACTCGCAACCTTATCAATCGACAACAACATGGATTTCTGCCGTCTAAATCCTGTCAGACCTGCCAATTTGAGTTCCTCAATCATGTAACTCAACTGATTGACAACAAGCAAGCACTAGCCATCATCTTCCTAGACATGACGAAAGCTTTTGACAGAGTACCACATAGAGAACTCTTGATGAAGCTGGAATCATACGGTATCTCCGGCAAACTGCACACCTGGTCCTCATCATATCTTGCAGCTCGCTCACAGTCAGTAATGGTTGGAGAATTTACATCACTCCCTAAACCAGTCAAAAGTGGCGTAATGCAAGGTAGCGTTTTAGGCCCTCTACTTTTTCTGCTCCATATCAATGACGTGTTCCAGGTTTTCAAATATGGGACACCCTACCTATTTGCAGACGACATCAAAATTGTCTTCCCATTTCATCCGTCAAACTTCCACACCGCCATTTTCCATATAAAATACGGCTGGCTGGCCGAACAACCTCCTCGTGGTGCCAGCTGGGTGGTTCGGGTTTACCCTCTTCCAGCAAATAGTTCGGCGGCAGTGTTCCAGGACGTGGTGGGTTTTCGCCTGGCAAACGTTCTCCCTATAAAAAGCCACAAAAGTCCGTTTAAAAACACTGTGACGTGGCGGTTGTGACTCGCCACTAACTAAAGTCACCCATTGCTTATCCGGACAATCGCTTCAAGTCCACAGATATCAAGCATCCATTTAGCACTGGCGACACTTTCAAACACATTCAAGCAAAACGACAGGAAAGATTTACCAATCTCATAAACAAATCTAAACACGTCTACATGCAAACTTACATACGTTCATACATAAACATATGCAACAATCCCATTGTTCCATTGTACACTAATTGATCACAGTTTGTACTCTTAACATGATCATGCCTGCGCAGGCGTGCCTCGCTTAGTCGAGAATACACAATTTATTTATTTATTTACTTAAGATCGCTAACTGCATGGTGCCACATATGAAGTTGGCTTTTACACCATCAAAATGCAATGTCCTTACGTACCGATGCACCATGCTTCCAAATACCTTAATGCTGCAAGGCACGCCATTAGGGAACTGCCTAACAGTGCGTGACTTAGGCATGCACTACTCCTGTTCGCTGAACTTCGCGGAACAAGTAATTTATTCCGCAGCTAAAGCACGCTCGCTCATCGGTTACATCCTCAAAACCATGACAATACAGGAATCTAGAACTGTGCTCTACAAAACATGTGCCCGGCCCCTGCTAGAATACTGCTCTATAGTATTCGCCAACATTAGAAAATGCGACCGAATAGCCCTCAAAAAGGTTCAGCGTACCTCCACAAACCGCCTCCTGGGGCACTCAAGTCTGAGCTACCGTGATCGGTGCAACACACTTAAGCTCGACCCGTTATGGCTGCGCCGATTAAAAACCAACCTCGCTTTCCTATACTCGCTCATTAACAACATCAGTGGGAGCCAAATAACCGCTGTCTCAGACTCATATATCACTTCGTACCCCCTACGTGATAGACCCTACTCCATTATCCTACCAAGAACGCGCAGCAGCATTCGCTCCAACTTCTACCTCTACAGATACGCACACGTATGGAATAGGTTACCTCTCACAATAAGGGCATCCATGAACATAAACCAGTTCCGCTTCTCTATTAGCAAATACCTCTCCGTCACACAAGTTTCCAAACTAATAAATATAAACTGTCCTGAAGAAGAGTTTTTAGAAACTGGACCAGACCACTTATAATCGCCTCTTCTTACCTTCCCACACTATTCTCTTCCCGAATCCACATCTCGCTCATAGAGCGCCGTTATCCATCGTTTACCTTACTCGCGTCACCTCCTCTTTACAGCAGCTAGACATTGTTGGCTCCATGCAGCTTGCGAGGAGCCACTTCATGACTCTCCTGCCTTCATTCTTTTCTGCCGTGTGTCTCTCTAAGATTCGCTCGCATGTTGACTTCGTCGTCGAAACCGCAGGTATCCAATAGTGGTCAAAGATCTTAATGATATGAATACACCAGCCACTGATTCATTCTTTTCCAGAGCCACTATCTCTGCTTAGCAGCAGCTAGTCGAAATAGCTTCCATTTAACTCTGCCGATATCCGGAGTTCTGTAGGAGTCGCTCCCTTCTTACAATGTTCATTCACTTGGATTGCTTGCATCACAGCTCAGATGGTTTGTTGACCTATTATGAGCCACCGTAGGATCCACTAGTAACTGAAGGCTTAGCCCAAACTCTATTGCTGGTCACTGTTCTCTCTCCTAGCGCGCCGTTATGTGTCGTTCGTCCCACTCGCATCAACTCCTCTTGACAGCAGCTAGTCATTGTTGACTCCATGTAGCTTACAAGTAGGCACTCCCTGACTCTCCAACCTTCACTTTCTTTTGCCATCTGACTCTCTTAAGCTTGGCTCGCATGTTGATTTCTCCAGCAAAATTGTGGGTATCCAGTAATGGTCAAACGTCTTAATGACATGGCTACACCAGCCACTGATTCATTTTTTTCTAGAGCCAATATCTCTGCTTAACAGCAGTTAGTCGCCATAGCCTCCATATAACTCTGCGGATATCCGGAGCTCGCTCCTTTCTTACAATGTTCATTCACTTGGATTGTTTGCATCACAGCTCAGATGGTTTGTTGACCTATTATGAGCCACCGTAGGATCCACTAGTAACTGAAGGCTTAGCCCAAACTCTATTGCTTGTCACTCTTCTCTCTCCTAGCGCGCCGTTATGTGTCGTTCGTCCCACTCGCATCAACTCCTCTTGACAGCAGCTAGTCATTGTTGACTCCATGTAATGTGCAAGTAGCCACTCTCCGACTCTCCAACCTTCATTCTCATTTGCCGTCTGTCTCTCTTAAGCTTCGCTCGCATGTTGATCTCTTCATCGAAACTGTAGGTATCCAATAGTGGACAATCGTTTTAATGTTATGGATACAACAGCCTCTGATTCATCCTTTTCTAGAGCCACTATCTCTGCTTAGCAGCAGCTAGTCGAAATAGCTTTCATTTATCTCTGCCAATATCCGGAGCTTTGTAAGAGTCGCTCCTTTCTTGCAATGTTAATCCTCTTGAATTGCTTGCGTCACAGCTCAGATGTTTTGTTGACCTATTATGTGCCACCGTAGGATCCAATAGTAACTAAAGGCTCAGTCAAAACTCTATTGCTGGTCACATTTCTCTCTCCTAGCGCGCCGTTATGCGTCGTTCATGCTACTCGCATCAACTCCTCTTGACTGCAGCTAGTCATTGTTGACTCCATGTAGCGTACAAGTAGCCACTCCCTGACTCTCCAGCCTTCATTCTCTTTTGCCGTCTGTCTCTCTTAAGCTTCGCTCGCATGTTGATTTCTTCATCGAAACTGTAGGTGTCCAGTATTGGGCAAGCGTCTTAATGACATGGCTACACCAGCCACTGACTCATTCTTTTCTAAAGCCACTATCTCTGCTTATCAGCAGCTAGCTGCCATTGCTGCCATTTAACACTGCGGATATCCGAAGCTCTGTAGGAGTCGCTCCTTTCTGACAATATTCATCCTTTTGGATTTTTTGCGTAAAAGCTCAGATGGTTTTCTGACCTATTATGTGCCACCGTAGTATCCACTAGTAACTCCAATGCTGGCAATTCATCTCTCTCCTAGCGCGTCGATTTCCTACTCTGGTCAAATCTTCATGGCAATAACTATGCATTGTTGGCTCCAAGTAGCTTGCAAGGAGCAACCTCTTGACTCTCCAGCCTTCATATTTTTGCCGTATGTCTCTCTTAAACATCGCTCGCATGTTGGCTTCTTCATCGAAACTGTAGGTATCAAATAGTGGACAAACATCTTAATGCTATGGCTGCACCAGCCACTGATACATACTTTTCTAGAGCCACTACCTCTGCTTAGCAGCAGCTAGTCGCCATAACTTCCACCTAACTCTGCGGATATCCAGAGCTCCGTAGGAGTCGCTCCTTTCTTACAATGTTCATTCTCTTACATTGCTTGCGTCACAGCTCAGATGGTTTGTTGACCTATTTTGAGCCACCGTAGGATCCACTAGTAACTGAAGGCTTAGCCCAAACTCTATTGCTTGTCACTCTTCTCTCTCCTAGCGCACCGTTATGTGCCGTACGTCCCACTAGCATCAACTCCTCTTGACAGCAGCTAATCATTTTTAGCTCCATGTAGCTTACAAGTAGCCACTCCCTGACTTTCCAACCTTCATTCTCTTTTGCCGTCTGTCTCTCTTAAGCTTGGCTCGCATGTTGATTTCTTCATCGAAACTCTAGGTGTCCAGTATTTGGCAAGCGTCTTAATACTATGGCTACACCAGCCACTGCTTCATTCTTTACCAGTGCCACTATCTCTGCTTAGCAGCAGTTAGTCACCATGGTCTCCATTTAACTCTTCGGATATTCGGAGCTAGGTAGGAGTCCCTCCTTTCTTACAATATTCATTCACTTGGATTGTTTGCTTCACAGCTCAATGGTTTGTTGACCTATCATGTGCCACCGTAGGATCCACTAGTAACTAAAGGCTTAATCCGAACTCCAATGCTGGCCATTCATTTCTCTCCTAGCGCCCCGTTATGCGTCGTTCCTCATACCCGCGTCAAATCCTCTTGACAGCAGCTAGTCATTGTTGACTCCATGTAGCCTACACGTAGCCACTCCCTGCCTCTCCAACCTTCATTCTCATTTGCCGTCTGTCTCGCTTAAGCTTCGCTCGCATGTTGATCTCTTCATCGAAACTGTAGGTATCCAATAGTGGACTAACGTCTTAATGTTATGGCTACAACAGACTCTGATACATCCTTTTCTAGAGCCACTATCTCTGCTTAGCGGCAGCTAGTCGCCATAGCTTCCATTTAACTCTGCGGATATCCGGAGATCTGTAGGAGTCGCTTCCTTCTTACAATGTTTATTATCTTTGAATGTTCGCGTCACAGCTCAGATGTTTTGTTGACCTATTATGTGCCACCGTAGGATCCACTAGTAACCAAAGTCTTAATCCGAACTCCAATGCTGGCCATTCATCTCTCTCCTAGCGCGCCGTTATCCTACTCTAGGCAACGCTTCTTGGCAACAGCTAGTCATTGTTGGCTCCATGTAGCTTACAAATAGCCACTCCTTGACTCTCCAACCTTCACTTTCTTTTGCCATCTGACTCTCTTAAGCTTGGCTCGCATGTTGATTCCTCCCTCGAAACTGTAGGTATTCAGTATTGGGCAAACGTCTTAATGACATGGCTACACCAGCCACTGGTTCACTTTTTTCCAGAGCCAATATCTCTGCTTAGCAGCAGTTGGTCGCCATAGCCTCCATTTAACTCAGCGGATATCCGAAGCTCTGTAGGAGTCGCTCTCTTCTTACAATGCTCATTCTCTTGGATTGCTTGCATCACAGCTCAGATGGTCTGTTGACCTATTATGAGCCACCGTAGGATCCACTAGTAACGGAAGGCTTAGTCTAAACTCTATTGCTGTTCACTCTCCTCTCTCCTAGCGCTGTGGTGCGTCGTTCGTCATACTCGAATCAACTTCACTTGACAACAGCTAGTCATTTTTGGCTCCATGTAGATTACAAGTAGTTACTCCCTGACTCTCCATCCTTCATGCTCTTCTGCCGTCTGTTTCTTAAAGCTTCGCTCGCATGACGATTTCTTCATCGTAACTGTAGATATCCAGTATTGGTCAAACTTCTTAATGACATGGCTACACCAGCCACTGATTCATTCTTTTCTAGAGCCACTATCTCTGCTTAGCAGCAGCTAGTCACTATAGCTCACATTTAACTTTGGATATCCGGAGCTCCCTCCCTCTTACAACTTTCATTCTCTTGGATCGTTTGCGGCACAGCTTAGCTGATCTATTGACCTATCACTTACCTTCACTGGCCTATAGATACACTCAGCGACCCTATAGGCATACACCAGGGACAAAGCGTCTGATTAGAATTGCTGCATCTGGCGACTGAGTCACTCCTAGCGCCAACATCTGTCGATCGTCATAAATTCGGCATCTCTTCAGACGGAGCTAATGGCCCTTTGGCCCTATGCATATGCAATGATCCAGTGCTTGTTAGTAGCCACCCCGTGTGATGGTATGACACTACATTTAGATGCCCGTTGCATAGCGATCGGTCGAGCTTAACGATTTTGGGTCAACGGTCTGAAAGCTGGTCAATCGCTGCAGAGGCGAACTGAAGGTTAGCATGCAATCGATTTCTATCGACATTGAACGAAACTCGAACGCTGGCTGAGAATGTAATAGAAAGGAGATTTGTTTTGCGAATGATTCTAATTGACTCGAGATATAAAATGAGTTTGCGTTCTATGAATAATGATTTTCTGATCGAGGCCCAGACTTTGACTTTTTGATGCACTGAGGGCCACTTTACATGGTGACAGAGGACAAGAAGACACGCCGAACCCCGCATGCGTTTGGTGGACAACCAACGATTCCGCTGCCAGCTCCGTTGCAAATGACCGAGAGTTCGTTGCCGGAGAATTGGAGAATATGGAAGGCGAAGTGGCTAGACTTTGTAACACTGACTCAGTTGGATTCTCAGCCAATGGCCTATCAACTGGCGATGTTCAGGCATGCCATTGGAGACGAAGCCAGGCGGACGCTGCAAACGTTGGATCTCAGCGATGGAACTCAGGAGATGGAGCTGGATGAAGTAATACGCAGATTCGGCGAGTTTTGCGAAGGTTACACAAACGAAACTTACCAAAGGTATCTGTTTTTCAGCCGAAATCGCCTGCCGGGTGAATCAATCGACGCATACATCACGGAGCTGAAAATTCTGGCGCGGGATTGCAATTTTTGCACCTGTTTACGAGATTCGCTGATCCGCGATCGAATTATAATTGGCATAAAGAATGAGGAACTTTCCAGACGCCTTTTGCGACAGCGAAACCTGTCTTTGGAACATTGCATCGATATCTGTTTTAGCGAATCAAGGACGGCTCAACAGTTTCAGCAGCTCAAGATGGAGTCCACGACGGATCTGTTTGCAGTATCCCGAGGCCGAGAAATTGTATCGAAGTCATCGAGCGCGAATCAACCCAAATGCCAGTTTTGCGGCCGCTCACACCCAAGGCGCAAAGAGGATTGTCCAGCATGGGGCCGAACCTGTATGAAGTGTGCGAAGAAGAACCACTTTGCACGTTGTTGTCAGGCAACCAAAGTCGACTCAGTCGGGCAGGACGATCAGCAAGAGCCGCAGGAACTGGCTATTAACAACATGACAGGACGTGAGAGACCAGCCTGTGTATTCGCAACGTTGCTTATTCAAGGGCGTCCGGTGCGATTCCAATTGGATTCAGGAGCAAGCGTGAACATACTTCCTCACAAATACTGTCCCGATGCAGAATACTGCCAAATACAGACACAGCTCAGAATGTGGAACGGATCAAAGTTACAACCAAAGGGCTGCGTTACCATGAAGGCCATAAACCCGAAGGATGGCTCCGAGCATTTACTTGATTTTCTCCTGGTAGCAGGAGATTTAATGCCCATCCTGGGCCTTGATTCCATTCAGAGTTTGGGTTTTGTTTCTTTTAATCATGATCGTTTTGTTCACTCGTGCGAAGTCGGTACAGAGATCGTAGACAACTATCCCAGTGTGTTTGATGGTACCGTGGGAAAATTCCAAGGCGTAGCTCACCTGTCGTTAAACGAGTCCGCTAGACCAGTAGCACTACCAGCGAGAAAAGTACCTATCGCTTTGCGTGAGAAGTTCTTGGACGAGTTGCAGCGTTTGATCAGTTTAGGTGTGATTGCCAAGGTCGATGAGCCAACCGATTGGGTCAGTCAAGTCGCGATAATCACCAAGAAGTCAGGCGATTTGCGTGTGTGCATCGACCCTAAGCCGCTCAACGCCGCACTCAGGAGAGAGTATTTTACACTACCAACGCTAGATGACGTCTTACCCGAGTTGTCCAAGGCCAGATTGTTCACGAAGGTCGACCTCGCTTCCGCTTTCTGGCACGTCCAGCTTGACGAAGAGTCCAGTTATTTAACCACGTTCGGAACGCCATTTGGACGGTTTCGGTGGTTGCGCTTACCATTCGGTTTGAAAGTGTCCAGTGAAATTTTTCAGAAACGATTAATGCAGGCCCTAGACGATCTACCCGGAGCTATTTGTGTAGCAGACGATGTAGTGGTTTTTGGGGCGACTCTGGAAGAGCACGACCGTAACCTGAGCAGATTTCTAGAACGCTGTAAAGACAAGAATATCAGATTGAAACGTGAGAAAATTGAGTTACGAAAAACAGAGCTGGTGTTCCACGGACATGTTTTGAGCGCAGAAGGTCTAAAGCCAGATCCGGAGAAAGTTAGAGCCATAAAAGAGATGCCACCTCCGACAGATGTTAAAGCCGTGAGCAGACTAAACGGGATGGTGAATTACCTCAGCCGCTTCCTTCCACGACTAGCCGAAGTAATGGTTCCTATCCGAAAACTTACACATAAGGGCGAGAGCTGGCAGTGGAACACAGAACAGGAGGAGGCTTTCCAGAACATCAAACAACTGATCGCTTGCGCCCCTGTCCTAGCGTATTACGATCCGTCACTTCCCCTTGAGATCCAGTGTGACAGCAGCCAATTCGGTATCGGTGCCGTGCTAATGCAGAACGGGAAGCCCATCGATTTTCGCAGTCGGACACTAACGGAATCCGAGCGCCGTTATGCACAGATTGAAAAGGAGATACTAGCATTGGTTTATGCCGTAGAGCGTTTCAACGATTACACTTTTGGTCGCCGGACCACTGTATTTACCGATCACAAGCCTCTGGTATCAATAGCCAATAAACCACTGCACGTCGTCCCACGCCGCTTACAACGAATGCTCATTCGGCTCCAGAAGTACGACCTAGACATCGTCTACCAACCGGGGTCGAGGATGTACATTGCAGACACACTGTCTAGGGCATATCTTTCCGATGTGACCGCAACGCAAGAAGACCAAGACATTGTCCATGTCACTCAGCTATTGGCCGTCACAGAGGAGCGTTTCCAGCAACTACTACGCCACACGGAAGCAGACGAGCTGTGTAATCGGCTCAAGGAAACGATACTGAAAGGGTGGCCCGATAGTAAAAACAAGCTGCCAAAGGAGTTGACTCCCTTCTTTAACTTTCGGGATGAACTTGTCACACAGGATGGGCTAATCTTCAAAGGCAACCGTATACTCGTTCCAAAGGCAATGCAACGACCCATGCTGGAGCTGATACACGGAAGTCATTCAGGAGTCAATGCCTGCGTGGCGAGAGCTCGAGAGCTAATGTTTTGGCCTGGAATGACTAGTCAGATACGGGATCACGTTTCAAACTGCTTAGCCTGTCGAGCACATGATGTCCGCCAGCCGAAGGAGCCTATGATGCTTCGTGAGGTCCCGGAAAGGCCGTGGCAGAAAGTCGCCCTAGACATCTTTGCACATGACGGAAAGAATTACCTGATCGCTGTCGATTACTTTAGCGACTATTTCGAGATTGATGCTCTCACATCTACTAGCACACAGGCCGTGATAAACAAGCTACGATCGCAGTTTGCGCGACATGGGATACCGGAAGAGGTAGTGTCCGACAATGGCCCCCAATTCAACAGCGCCGAATTTCGGAGTTTAAGCGAAAAGTGGGATTTCCTTCATCGTTTAACCAGCCCTTACCACAGTCAGTCAAATGGAAAAGCTGAGTCAGCCGTGAAGGAAGCAAAGAAGTTACTCACCAAAGCCAAGGAGACCAAAGAAGATCCTTACATCATGTTGTTAGAACGAAGGAACATGCCATCTGCCGAAATTGGATGCAGTCCAGCGCAACGTCTGTTTGGCCGTAGGACAAGAACCCTGTTGCCGATCGCCAATAATCTGCTGCAGCCTGAAATACCATCGCAGAGCTTGATGTATGAGCGCTTGCGTGAGCGCATGCTTCGACAAAAGAAATATTACGATCGCGGAACGAAGCAGCTTCCACGCCTGTTGCCCGGAGACGAGGTCTGGGTCGCGCCGACACCGGGAGCTAACGGGTCTTGGAGGAGAGGGCGAGTGGAAGGTCTCAAAGGCGAACGAAGCTACGACGTAAGAGTTGGGGATAGTCTATTCCGACGCAACCGGGTGCAGTTAAGGAGACAACGTGGTGAACAAGCACGGCATCGTGCGAAGCAGCCAACGCAGCCGGACATTTCGGTGGATACGGCAGCACACGACCACAAGACTACACGCAGTGGAAGGCGATACAGCGCTTACGCAATCGGACTACAAAAAAAAACGAAAAAAAAGGAAGGATGTGATGGTATGACACTACATTTAGATGCCCGTTGCATAGCGATCGGTCGAGCTTAACGATTTTGGGTCAACGGTCTGAAAGCTGGTCAATCGCTGCAGAGGCGAACTGAAGGTTAGCATGCAATCGATTTCTATCGACATTGAACGAAACTCGAACGCTGGCTGAGAATGTAATAGAAAGGAGATTTGTTTTGCGAATGATTCTAATTGACTCGAGATATAAAATGAGTTTGCGTTCTATGAATAATGATTTTCTGATCGAGGCCCAGACTTTGACTTTTTGATGCACTGAGGGCCACTTTACACCCCGTATCTCAATAACCTTTACACCTCTAGAATATCTGCATCCAGTCCCACCGCTGCCCTGCCACCAATTGAGCTTTAAGACTCTCGCAGCAACCTATTTATTTCCGCTTATTTTGCCCCCCTCATGGATTACACTAACTACGTGCTGTTCATGCATCTGACAATCACTGCCAACATTCTAACTCTATTTGCTCTATCCCCACGCAACTACCGACTTATATCAAACGGATACTCGTACTTCAATTACTGGTGCAACGCTCTTGTCTCTACGCAGGCGATAGCAATCCACCTATACGGCTAATGATTCTATGGGATACTCAAAAGACCTTTTCAGCATAATTATTGTTGAACAGTGTACATGCTTTTGTCTCAAGCCCAAATGTTATAACACAAGACATTAACAAGGTTCAACTCCATGCCTGTTCTTGCGGTCTTCTCTCGGTTGTCTCTCACTTTCCCTTTTCTCTGAGGTCCGGGACATCTTAGAGATCTGGGATTGGACTGAGGAACAGTTTTGGCCCAAGACGGACGTAACAACCCACAAGGACTGACATGGAGGATGGTAAAACTCCGCAAGGACCGACCTACAATCACCATAACCCTTGTCCAGTTTGGAGAACTGGACATATCCTCATACTCACATACATCTGAAAAATATGGGCTGTGGAAAAATTAAAACTTTTGCTCACCTGGACATACAACAAGAAGAAAAATCGCGATGTCCCTCTCCTCCACCGACCTCAGAAATCATGGCGTCCCGGATCAAAATACCCGTCCAACTAACAGAGGAAATTAGAAGCCATTACACCGCGAAAAACCGAAGGTGAAACCAGTCGTCATACGGCTTTGCCAGTTCAACATTAATGTTCAAAATGCTTTACGGCAGTGTTGCAGGACGTGGTGGGTTTTCGCCTGGCAAGCTTTCTCACTATAAAAAGCCACAGATGTCTGTTTAACAACACTGCGACGTGGCGGATGTGACTCGCCACTGAATAAAGTCACAGCCCACAACTACATACTGGCAAGTCGACTAGATTCATATATCAACTCTTCCCGACATTGTTACAACTGCACACGATTGAACCCAATGAAGCATCGTGATACACAACAGTTTTTAAACCTTGATCATACCTAAGTTGGTGCGGCTCTATGAAACTGAGAATAAACTATCTATTTATTTATATTATCATGGACATACGACCAATTTTCTACTGTTACTGTCACAGTTGCCATAAAAGTTTTGTACAGTTGTACATAGCTGATCATGCCTCCATGGGCGTGCCTCGCATAGTCGAGAATAAAGTATTTATTTATTTAATTATTTATTTATTTATACGCAGTTACATAAAACATACAGATGCAAGGCTAGAGCTTTACAAAAGCCACGTCCGTCCACATCTAGAATATTGCTGCTTTATATGCAGAAATCTACGGAAGGCACGCCTTGTTCAGCTTGAAAAGATCAGCGGCGTTTCCGTAGAGCTTGACTCCATCAAACAAGCCCCGAGTTATCGACAACGGGGCAAACACCGTAAAATTCAGTCTTTTTGGCAAAGGCGCATTATCCTTAACATTTCCTTCTTACATGAGCTAATTCATAAAAACTGCACGGTAATAGCAATTGTTTTAAACTAAGAAGTGCATTTGATTCTATACTCCGAAACAAGGGTCCTTCCAGTACACCGCTTAGGGCAAAGAAGAGTGCGACCTTGTTTCTTCTTAGTTGTATACTTAAACATATGGAACACGTTTCCTTCCACACTAAGTGAAATCCACAACTTGTAGGCATTCAGGATGGAAAAGATTCCTATGTGTATACAACATACCTTCAATATCTGCGATGCGCCAGACCACTTGTTCGAACCTGGCCCTGATGGAGCTTGGGAACGTCCACAATGTAGTGCATGACTTCTATGCACCTTGAGCTCAAAACGCATCTACATTTATTGTCTTTACCTTCTTACCATCTAAGAGACTTTAGCAATATACGTTGCACTCATTTTCTAGGTTTTAAGTATAGTAAGCCGAGTACAAGATGACTTTTGTCTTGTAGGATATCTTCTTGACCTGCTCTGAACTCTCCTACGGACAATTCCGCCTTAAGACTACAATATGGGAGGAGTAGACGCCACCACCAAGCATCCTGTAGGGGGTAATCGGTAGCCAAACCCCCATGAAGTGGCTCCACCTGTTACCTTCACGTTTTCATCCTATCCATGACCACAATCACGACAGCCGGTGCGTCACAGTCGGAGCAGTCCCGCGCATCTTACATGCGCTAAGGTTAGAATGCTGAGTGAAAAAGGTATTCAGTCTTCTCTGGTTAGTTCCTGACTTGCTTCGGTACTCTCACTGACACGTTGGTCCAAAGGCTTCATGGACCAACCGTTATCTACAACCCCCCGGTTTCTCCTTTTCAGTGGCCATGTTGTCAATGTTTAAAATGTTCAACAAACAGTACAGCCCAGCTTACGGACTGACAGGTTCACAAATCCGTAGATAATCCGCATCCAGGATATTGCTGGGCAATAAATAGACTAACCTAGCAGGCAAAATTCAAGCCTTATATCTTATCTACACCTTACTTCCTTGTCTTCAGCGTTACCTTTAATCACTTCAATTTCTTAGGCCACCGGGTCCACGGAAAATATTAGGCTTATGACGTTTGAGATACGCCCAGTAAAGATCTTCTCCCAGACCTAAGCCTCGTATAGTATGTTGAAAGCTCTTGTAGTTATCGTTTATACACCGAAGTTTAATATTAGAATTGTCTAAAACGTTGCCTAAATACCAGCTTTAGACGTATCTCTATGTCTCTTCGTAGATGTCGGTTGCTAATTGGTCTTAATTGACGCGTTTTCATTAGGCATGAGTGCTAGCTACTTTACTCCGACGTTTCCAGCTACAATCGGCATGCTTATCCCAAAATAATATGTATGTTCCCCAGTTTGTCGAAAAGGAGACCACTTTAAACGTTATAGGCCCGGGATTCAGCTACTTGCTGTGCACTTATTCTCTCGTGTCCTCATACACTTAGCTTTATCTGTTATGCATGTACCTAGCACTATTGACAACACTAGTAGACGGGCTTCGTGAAAACCAGGTTTTGCTTCAATCATTTTTGGTAGTAACATACGCATTTCCAGATTCCATTTCACTGACATGAAAGCTAACCAGATTCAGAGGCCCTTGTCACACTGGCTGAACGCACATCCAGAAAATTTTGACCACCACTTCATCTTATCTCGGCCGCCCGTGCTTTATTTAGCTTTTACCTGGCTCCAATGAGGGGTGCAATGGTGGGTAAACAACCATCTCTCACATTTTAGCAGTTACTTTTCTACACTAGGTTTACCTTAGCACGCTTTGCTTAGGGCGCTAGAACAGCA
>OX104063.1:70437877-70522076 GCA_944474145.2 Dicrocoelium dendriticum
CCTTTTCAGTGGCCATGTTGTCAATGTTTAAAATGTTCAACAAACAGTACAGCCCAGCTTACGGACTGACAGGTTCACAAATCCGTAGATAATCCGCATACAGGATATTGCTGGGCAATAAATAGGCTAACCTAGCAGGCAAAATTCAAGCCTTACATCTTATCTACACCATACTTCCTTGTCTTCAGCGTTACCTTTAATCACTTCAATTTCTTACGCCACCGGGTCCACGGAAAATATTAGGCTTATGACGTTTGAGATACGCCCAGTAAAGACCTTCTCCCAGACCTAAGCCTCATATAGTATGTTGAAAGCTCTTGTAGTTATCGTTTATACAACGAATTTTAATATTAGAATTGTCTAAAACTTCGCCTACATACCAGCTTTAGACGCATCTCTATGTCTCTTCGTAGATGTCGGTTGCTAATTAGGCTTAATTGATGCGTTTTCATTAAGCATGAGTGCTAGCTACTTTACTCCGACGTTTCCAGCTACAATCGGCATGCTTATCCCAAAATAATATGTATATTCGCCAGCTTGTCGAAAAGGGGACCACTTTAAACGTTATAGGCCCGGGATTCAGCTACTTGCTGTGCACTTATTCTCTCATGTCCCCATATACTTATCTTTATCTGTTATGCATGTGCCCATCACTATTGACAACACTAGTAGACGGGCTTCGTGAATACCAGGTCTTTGCTTCAATCTTTTTTGGTAGTAACATTCGCTTTTCCAGATTCCATTTCACTGACATGAAAGCTAACCAGATTCAGAGGCCCCTGTCACACTGGCTGAATGCACATCCAGAAAATTTTGACCACCATTTCATCTTATCTCGGCCGACCGGGCTTTATTTAGCTTTTACCTGGCTCCAATGATGGGTGCAATGGTGGGTAAACAACCATCTCCCACATTTTGGTAGTTACTTTTCTACACTAGGTTTACTTTAGCACGCTTTGCTTAGGGAGCTAGAACAGCTCTTGCCATGAAAATTACCAAAGAAACAGCTGGTGTGACCGTACAGCAATAGTTAACGTTGCCACCGAGAGGAACACAGCTGGCACGTGATTTAGAACTGAAAATTGGAGAGAAATAGCTCGAAAATGAGCAGCGAGCTGCACAATTGTTTCCATTATTTCATGAGGCATACTACTCTTTCATGTTCAAGTATGCTCAACATCCACAAGCAGAGTTGGTACTGCACCACCAACGCAGGCCCAAATCGATTTCAAGCCCTGAAGCATTTTGCAAAATTTTGCCATACATTTCGTACTCATTTCTTTATCATTGTTAATAGGCTTCTCTAGCTCACGGGTGTTGGGGACATAGACGTACGGATATGGAAAAGCGGCTAGAAGAGATAAAACGCGATATTGCTCGCTGCGACGTAGTCGCAGCACCTCAGCTCCGCAAAACCTAGTGCGCAATAAATAGTTTCGTGTCATTTGATGTCGTGATTCTCGGCTATCTTTGTGGCTTTGCAGTTTTATTCAATTCGGTGCAAATGTGATATTACATTTGTTTAAATGTGTCAGAAGTTAAATACACACCGTAACCTGCAAAAGCTAGTGCGCAATAAATAGTCTATGGTCATTTTATGGCATTATTCCTGGCCATCTTTCTGACTTTGTAGTTTTATTTAAATCTGTGCAAATGTAATATTGCAATTGTTTGAATGTGTCGGAAACCGGATACGCGGTAGAAGCAGTATATTTGAATCCGTACGCCATGGAGTCTGATTTCCGGCGAGTCTTCCTTGGGCGTTCTTTTGACAGTTTTGACGAGTTTAATGGATGTTTGCAGACTTTATGCTTCTTCACTACGACAATTTCGTACGCTACAGCAGCAGAAAGTGTAACTTGTCACGGGTGAAGTACGACAGGGTCATTTATCGATGTGTCCGCTGCGCACGTTGGAAGTCAAAAAGTACAGGAGTGAGACGTGTTTAGTAGGCTTTTGCTTCTATTATTCTAAATCTTTCAGCTCACGTGATACTAACTGCCAAGCTCGCTTTAACCTCATTAGAACGGGACGAAAGCTGAAAGTCACAACCTTCGTTCTGTCTCACAATCACCCACTTAATCGCCTTCCTTTTGAGCTACACCCCATCAATCGCCGTCTAACGGACGATGAGTTCACTCATTCCGTGGACCTTTTCCGCTACAACACCCCAACAAGCGACATCAAGCCGTCCATCGAGGTTCGATTCGGAAAGCATCTTACCAGCGACGGTGTCCGCAGTGTTCGTCGTAAACTGAGACCTGGCGTTGAGTGTAAGCTTATTTTTATAGTTTGTACTTCCCGCAGTAAAATTGCATCAGGTTATCAAGGCTATGGAAAAAGACGGAGTTGCGCGAATTATTTCTGAGGAAGGCTTGTGCACACACGTATTATTCGCTCGGCATCAACAAATAGAACATTTCCGCCGATTGTCGCCTGTCGTTTGTTTAGACGCTACTCATAGTACTAACTGCTTGAAGTAAGAATTGATAGCGGCCTTACCTGTTGCTTGAAGCTTCAGACTATACCAGTTTTTAGTAACTAAGGGCAATGGGTACGGCCGGTTAATATTTTATGCGTTTCTGCTTCGGGAAGATAACGCATCATTGCTTACGTTGTCAAGGTCACCCTGACAGGTTGGTTCGTTTCGCTATAGACTGGTTGTGTCTTTGTGGGAGTTATACATCTGGCACAGTTTGCCATCTGCCTACTAGAGATCTTTTATATCTACTCTGATGTTTATCAGACTTCCGCCATCTGGTATTTTCCTTGGCAATATCGTTGTCCCTTATTTGTTACTTCTCCCCTTTCCATTACTATTCTCCTTCGTGGCTGACTCTCTAACTTGGTCTCAAATGCTCGCGGTAAAAAGAGGAATATCTACTAGCCAACGTGTAAACAAAGCGAGTAAAATGGGGGGCAATACAGCGACCTACGTGACCATGCCGTGCTCCGTTAGGGGGATGGACGTATTTTCTTCTATGCGCTGAGAAATCGCGCAGCTGCAAGAGGAGCTGGCGAGTATGAAAGTGACCTATAACAGCTTACAGCCAATAGCTGAGCGTTTAGTGGCTATTACAAGCCTAGTTCACCCTGGCAATGTAATGGATGAAAAGTGCTCCGAGACTTCCATGCGCTTCCTCAATGCTATTAGTACTGAGGTCATGGACCGGATAAAATGCCTCACAGAGGTAGTGGTTTATAATGTACATGACCGTTTAAAAGCTCACACAATCAAGAAGGTACTGATGGATAGCTGCGGTCTAGAAGGTAAATTAATTAGTTGCGCCAGACTGAGGAAAAGGGCTATTAAAAACCAATGTCCCGTGCTATTCAGGTTTGATACAGAGCGTTCGGCCCGTAAATTCCTGTCATACCAAAAAAGACTCCCGGTCGCGCACAACCTTTGTCCAGTTAAAATTAGTGAACGCAAAGACAGCCATGCAACGCCGTTACGAAAAGCTTTTTGCATCCAAGCCTACTAATGAGCGGACTCCAGGAATATCTTCTGATCCTCTGCAGGATTTTGTCACCCCGGAGGCCTCCCACATAGTTGATTTAGATGTCTAAGAGGATGTAGCTCAGGGTGAGATCAAGCAAATGGTACAAAACCATTGCTCGGTGGCAGGAATGCTAAAACCGGATGTTATGGATACCCATGACCCCAAGCGACTTTGGGAGATAAGTCGCTGTCCTGAGAAGAAACCCGGGACTTGTTCGCCTACATCCGAGTTTCCACTCGGTTGTACAGATCGTCCCAATGGACCAGGAGGGCAAGTCGCAGAGGTATTATTCTCAAAGACGATCAACGCAGCAAGCTGCGCCTTGCCACCCGAAGTACCCCAATTTAGACGGCGAGCATCTAGTATGGTCACCCTGTCTGAACCGAACCCGCCGGCTCCTTCTACTAAACGCGCCTCCTCGCGAGCAAAATACACCATACTGCTTGCCTGCTACGGCCATACTATTCATTTCTGCGTCAGAAACAGCCAAGCCGGAAGCCGCACTGCACACGGGTACCAAAGGAAGAAATACTACGGTTAGTACTATTGCGTATAATGACAAGTTGTGAAGAGCTGCGTGATAGAGCAGAGCTGAAACAGCTATATTTTGGGCCACTGAGGGTGAACCAACGTGGGGACCCGCACACTTCGAGCCTAAAAATCGGGTTTCTCACACCCATAGAGATCAACAGGTTCCCGTTCTATTCTCGTCTCAGAAGCCACATACACGTAAGCATGAACCAAATTTTCCACCTGAAGCGACGATGGCACCCAGAGCCAAACGGTCCCGCGTAAGGATGACTCCGAAAAATCACCGAAGGCAGCTACCCAAACCTCATACACCCATGAAACAGCAAAGTGTGAGGCATCCCCCAGCCGACATCCAAAGGGGGTATTTGGCCGTATACTACCCAGGTACTTAACGTACCCGAGGATCTTTCTTTGGATGCATTTACGAGAGCTATCCTTGCAGTATTTGGTTTAGCAACACGTTCGGTACGTGTTGAGAGACTACCTAAAAGAAGCAGTAAATTCCCTGCACCGATCAAAATATATTTTAAGGATGAAGCAACTTTAATACCGTCGTAACAAACTTTGAACAACTACGCAGTGCAACCATGATGGATCAACTTTTTCTCAAACCGCGAAAGCTAGCGGTGATGAAAATAGCCCGCGGTAACAGGGAAACAATCACACGTCCCATATCCACACACCGGACTTCCGCAGCTAGTACATCACCCAATATTATTCAAGGTTCTTCTCACCATGTTCCAGCCAATCCGGACTCTGGAGTACTTACCTTATCCCACCGGTCGTTACCGCCACAACAACTACCTGAGCGGGCAAATTCCCTTCTTCTTTCTGCACCACATCACGCGCCCTTTTTATCCCAGGTAGGGATGAGCCGCGACAAGCTCATCCCGACACCCAATACGTCACCAACGAAAAGCACGCTCTTACTTCTTTTGACCCAGTTCCTACAGCTTCTACAGATGGCCCAGTAACTCTTCGTGCTCCCTTTATGTCATCCATAAAACTGGGAGACACTGGCCAACTTTTCTCCATTATACTCATAAATGCCAGGTCGCTGAACAGCAAGATGCATATTCTACGCTCTTTGGCTATCCTTGCTGCGCCTGATGCAATACTAGTCACGGAAACATGGTTTGGTGCCTTTACGTTCGATGATTCCTTTTTTATTCAAGGCTACCAGCTGTATACACATTCGCGTACACACAAACGAGGTGGAGGGTGTGCTATTTATCTGAAGCAAAATTTCTCTGCTAGTATCGATGTCCTAGATAACACCGAAATATTGGATTCTATATGGATAACGGTTGATGCCATGGGACCCAAGTTACTACTTGGGTGCATTCACAGGGCTCCCGATACATCACTTGTGAGTGACAAAGCGCTAATAACTACTTTTGAGCTAGCTGCGAGCCATCCGTGTGCATGCAAGCTTGTGGCGGGCCACTTCAATCTTCCTGAAATCCAGTGGTTTCCACCCACTGCCCCAGCGAAGTATAGTGGGCTATGAGCCTGCATCAAATTGGGAGGATGGGTGCAGCATGTATCAACGCCGACCAGGTCCAAACACCTGTTAGACCTGATATTTACACTGGGTATATCCAATATACGTGCATCTGTAGGCCTAGAGTTTCCGGGGAGCGACCACAGCGTGGTATACTGCTCGCTGTTTGCAAACATCCCGGAAATCAGTACGAGTAGATCAGAGGCCATTGAGGTATACCGGCCGATAAGCTCCATAGACTGGCCCACATTTGCCACGATTATTTGAGCAAGCAACTGGGAACAGTTCTTTCTGTCCGACTCCCTGGAGCAATCGTCCTCAATATTTTATGGCAAACTGCACTATTTTCTAGACCTATTGGCTCCATTTACTCCTTTAAATAAAAGTTCAGAAAAACTTAGGAGGCAAACTACGCTGCATGCAAGGTTGAGGCAACTACGACGTTCCTACTACAAGACGTTCAACTTTGCGCATGTGCTGAGAGCCAACGAGATTGCGAGCCAGCTATCGTCCAGGTCTGTATTGATTAAAACATCCCCAGAAAGAGCAGCCATGGCCAGTGCAAACAAAGCCAAGCACCTCAGCTGGCTGCTGCGTTCTCGCACTCCTCATTATGGAGCAAAGATCACTTCCATACGCGTCGGCCCTTGCAAAGCAAGTGAAGATCCACGGACTATATGTGAGATGTTCAACTCTTACTTCAAAGAGTCTCAGTGTGAAGAACTGTCCCCGGTCACTACTGAGCTGGATGTGTCCACAAACCAGCTGCTCTCCACGGTTCAGTTCGATCTAAACGGATTCAATAAAGAACAAAGAAAAACCCGCACTTCATAATCATGGCACACTAAAGAACCTAGGAAACTGATCAATTCAATACAAGTCACCTGAGTCGTCCGATTTCGACAGCCCCAACCACTTGTAATGGACTCCGAAGGCGACCACACCGCCATAGGAAACAAATTGGCGTTGCGTGACTGCGAATATCCGCGAGGATAATCGGTCAGATACCATCTTGCCAATGTATATCAACAGCCGGCAGTGTTCCAGGACGTGGTGGGTCTTCGTCTGGCAAGCGTTTTCCCTACAAAAAGCCACAAATGTCTGTTTAACAACACTGCGACGTGGCGGATGTGACTCGCCACTCAATAAAGCCACCGCCCCTAACACATTGGCAAGTTGAGCGACACCACATTTACAAGTTCTGTGCATATATTGGCTCTCGCACGAACACGCCTACATATCTGACTAGTGACATACCACTTTTCTTAATTATTTTCCACCCGTTTCCTCATACTTCACTCACTGACCTACATTGCTTACGGGACCTCATCGGACTAGTTCCTCATCAACATACCATATAAGTGATCTGATCACTATTTTTACCTCTCGCAATCTGTGTTCATGGACTACATACAACCTTTGGGCTCTATGGGCCCACACTACTGTCTCCAACTTTACTACTCCCACTGTTGGTGCTGCTTATTCCGCTATCATGTACAATAATGCAATATGCTGATCATGCCCAAAAAGGCGTGTCTCGCTTTGTCGAGAATAAAATATTTATTTATTTATTTATTTATTCTGCTATCAAAACCATAAAACCATCCACCAAACTTGGTCCTGGTAGAATTCCACCCATACTACTTAAGAATGGGGGCGATGACCTTTCCATACTCCTCTTGAAACTCTTCACACTCTCTATGGAGTAGGGCCAATACCCATAGGCTTGGAAGCACTCTGTCATCACACCGCGCCATAAAGGTGGCTCCGTACAGGAAGTCAGCAACTACCGACCCATAAACCACACAGCTATTCTCTCACGTGTGATGGAGAAATCGGTTAAGCGTGCGCTTATGGCCTGCTTGAATGCAGGAGGCCACGTTAGCAGGTCACAGCATGGTTTTCTAAGCGCACGATCCTGCGCAACCTGCCAGCTTGATTTTCTCAACCTGGTCACTGGCGCGATTGATTCAGGTCTGACGATTATTACGCTATACCTCGATATGCAAAAGGCGTTCGATAGGGTCCCCCATAAACGCCTATTACATAAGCTCAAGGCTTACGGTGTAGTCACCCCTCTGCTTGACTGGCTTAAATCCTACCTAACCGGGCGAACGCAGTCCGTGAAGGTAGCACACTTTGAGTCCATCCCTGTCACAGTTTTCAGCGGTGTTGCGCAAGGCAGCGTGCTTCGACAACCCTGTTTTTGATTTATGTGAACGACATCTGTAGCAGCCTGCGCTATGTTCGCCCATTCCTCTTTGCCGACGATATAAATGTCGTATAGGTCTTCCCACCAAGCGCACAAGTATCCGCACTACAAGAGCTCCGTGAAGACCTGAAGACCTTAGAGTCGTGGTGTCAAAATTGGCAAATGACATTCTCTGCTGATAAATCTAGTATTCTGACCCACAAATGCTCCATATCGGATAGTGCGTTTACTTTGAATGATACGCACATCCAACTAAAAGCGTTAGCTACTGACCTAGGTATTCGCTATTCTATGACCCTCAACTTTTCAGAGAATGTGCAGTATCAGGTAGCAAAAGCACGCAGAATGGTCTTCCACATAGGCTGCCACAATAACTCGGCTGAAGCACGGTGAAAAGCGCTGAATTCGTACGTATGCTACGGAGACCCAAACTAATGCCTTCAAAAATGTCGAGGCCTACGGAACGTCTGTATTTATCCCTGCTTTACTCTTCGGAAAGATAAACACGATCAAAAGCAGTTGCTAACGATATTTCTTCTCCATGCATGAGCATGGATGTTATGTACAATTTGATCTGATCCCACGCAGGAACAGCATCTAGCGCTTGTCTAGAAATATACCTATATTTATAGTTATATTTATATTTATATCACGGGTCATGAAATTCCCGTCCGCACAATAATGATGGACAAAATGGCCGCTCAAATACGTGCGGCGCGCGGCTTTTCAATGCAACATTTTGTTGTGTTACTTCCACATCCGCCAGGCCATCAGGAAGCATGTAAGTGATAAATCTTCGTTACATTCTGTATACAAACGTTAACCGGTCGCGTTATTTGTTTCATTGCATGGCAACTTCGGACGCGGAGACTGAGTAGAACCTCTTTATATACGTAATATTCTTGTTTTAGATTTCAACAGATTTGTGTTTCACATGCAGCATGCCTGTTGTGATTGACTCAGTTCGCTGTGCACACAATCGGTTACTTTACCATCAAAAGGGTCTGCGTGTGCAATCAGGAGCCCGTTTTACAATTTGTGCCAGCGCTTCACAAACGGTATCTGTGCCCATGATGGCACCCAAGTGCGTTATAATATCATTTGACTCCGAAGGTTGTGCTTGTAGTATACAGGCTCCGACAGTAGCGCACTCACGATAATGCTGTGGTAGCATCAGATAATGCATACTGTTGGCTGAAAGTCCTCCTAATTAAGTTTCGTTTGTACGAGGATTGGTAATGCAAAATCAATTTAGGGTTTGGGTTTGAGGCGACTGCATTGCGTAATTATAATTAATATGTGGCTTTCCGCTTCGTGTTAACGATATTTTTACCATGAAATTTTCATTGCTGAAGTTCAAGGGGCGTTGGAAGATATACTGGGTGACCAAAAGGTCGTCGATAAGGTGTACATTTGCACTGCTGAGGGCCAAAAGTCTGGTCATTTAGGGAGTTACAACACTCACACGATGGCACACGCTTTCGCTGCCCGCGCTGAAGGGATGCATATTCCGTCACCGTTATGCGCTAATCGAGTACAGACTGGTAAGTACATACTACCACAGTGACGAATTATTCGTCACCCATGGCGCGCTAAAAGTCGCTTGCACTGACAGCAAGTACGGTTAAAAAGAAGGATTTAACGCACTAAACAGCACCGATAATTATTTAGAACATTAGTTAACAATATCCATGGACATATAAATATATTTATTTTTGTCTCATTTGCTTCTCAGCGAGTGGCCAAAAGCACGCTTCAGTGGGAGGGCTTGCTGCACATATGTTCGGATAAAATGAGAATTCATAGCTACAATAATTCTGCATAAGCTTCCTATGATTTTTACAAAATCTTCGCTGCTAAAGAAGCCACTTAAGTACGTCTGCTATGATGTATCCACTGCTATGAAACTCACAAAGACCCAAGTGTTACTCATTTCATTATATTAATAATGCGTTTCTCATTAAAATTCCGAGGCTAAAAATGTCGGCACAATAGGAGATTAATTAAATAGTCCAGGATGAAACTAAAATTGGACGGCAGAAATTTTTAATAAATAGGCTCAGAAACGGTATGCTTATCTTTTATACCTTGTAGTGAAAGATTTCTATTTTAGTTACCAATATTGCATTACTGTTACGCATATTTAAGGCAAATATAGCTGCATGCATTACACACTTCGATGTTTCCCCATCGATAAATAGACGCATAGTAACGCCAGTTGGATATTAGCAATTTTGCAACGCAGCGTGCCCAGCTGATTGAGTGGACACCAGTTTGCATTCATTTCAACACCATTTTGCTGCACATCTCGTCTGTGTTCTGTTTTGCATTTAACAACATCTAGACAGGACGCCGAGAAGACGCATTAAAGATAACCCACGGACTATTAACGGACGCTCGTGACAACAAGCTTGTCACAAAAGAAATGTTTTACGGTATACGTTGCGGAAATCCAATGCTTTTAACGGACTTCCAAGACTGAGAATTAGTTAAATGCAGCATCCATGAAAACAGGCGACCTAATTTTGACATTTAGCATTACAATGCGCTCACTGTGCAACATTGGACATAAAGGAGTAAAAATTTATTTGTCTAATTAATTTACCAAATTCACAGCATTTAGTTAACCGTATCGCCAAGCATTCGATTCGGCGGCAAACGGTTGATAGCTTTATAGCACATTAAAACACAGTTTTGAGGTTACTCCAGATTAGAATGTCAGAGTCTAGAGGTCAATTGTTTCACTCCCGTCCGACCGATCAACAAACGTCACCATCTTTAAAGTACCCTGCTAGGTCTGCGACTACCGGGCAGCATATTTCTCTAAGCAGTATGTGCATTTCTCAGGCCGAAAGCGTGTCAAATGATCCTAAAGCTCTCCTGTACTATTCGGGTAGATCTAACACATGCAGTCTTGATTTAAACTTCGTAACAACTTATGGTTAAAAGTTACTAAACGCTATACTCCTAGTGGCTTATGTGGCTCGGTGTTCAGGAAAATGGTACACTTAGACCTTCTGACCGTGGGTTAATTATAAGTTGTCCTGCAGGCCCTTGCATAAATAATATTCCTTACTGGATTCCTAGGAGTTACGCTGAACACTATGGATTATTTGCTTATATTCGCTAAGTATGCCTTAAAAGTTTGCATTTCCGCCACCTACGTTGTACCTAGTTGTTTCGGGGTATTACGGGTTATATAGAGCAGTTCTAGATAGCTATGTCTATTTAGAAACCATACCGCTTCTCCACCTTTACCTTTTCTTCATTTTCTGTTATCTGCTTGCAAAGCAGATAAACCTATTTAGGGAAAAATAATGGCGTGTTTCGTTGACCGCCATTTAATTGCTATTAACTCGTAAACTACTGCCCATATTGCGTTGCTTTTAACGTAATCAGCGGTGAAAACTGGTTCTGAACAACTTTGCTTTGTACTACTTTTGATATATTCTAGCCATAGAGAAGGTTTTTTCAGTTCTGCGCTTTATTCAGGTTTAAAATTTTCGCCATTGCTCAAATATAGCGCAAGCAATATTGGTTATATTTTTGTTAAGTTATACTTTCCTAGCGAAGTACGCCGGCTTAGTATGTATCTTAACAAAGGCGTCTGATTTTTGTTTGCGGTTGTAGAAATTATTTTAACCTTTTCATGTTCCTTATACTTCCGTCACTCTTATTTTGTTTCCATGTGCGCGCCAATAAATGTGACGATGGAGCAGGCCAAAATAATCCAAAAATTTATAGTGAAGCTCGTGTTCAATCGGATCCTGTTTCCCAAGAAAGCCTGCAAAACTCCGGCTATGCGAAAATTTCACCGCAAACTAAATCAAACAGCTCAATGTCGCCTGGAGGAGCAGAAGAATTTCAAGATGGGCGCGTACAACCCCATCAGTTGCACACCTAAGAAAACCAATGCGGTTGTAATTGCCAATAAGGAACATACTCACACTTTCCATACACCCATGCTAGGGCATAGGGTTAATGCAAAAATTGATATTATCCCTTGCGGGTGCAGCATCTAGCCAGGTTAAAAATATATCCATTTATTTTGTTATACCTTTTTCTTGTCCAAGGTTGTGAAGCTGGTCGCTTGCGACCTATACAACTATAACAACTGCCTAGATGTGAGCACTCCGCGAATGAACAGTCACAGAACTAAATCGATAAAGTGTTCATCCGATATAAACAGGGTGCTGATGAAGCGCCGAAACCTGCGTCACCAGTACTCCAAGGGGCACGCTCCCATCACTTTGTTCGCATGAAGTAACTCACAAACAATTTGCAACCCTCGCAGGTGAGTTTTAAGATAGCTGAGGAGCACGCTTTCCATCACCCCAACAACATAAGCAGGTCTCTAACACGACTAGTGAAATATAGAAACAATAGTACCGCGAAGTCCATCACCTCTCTGAGACTCTCCTATGAGTCCATATTTAGTGATCCAATGTAAATAGCTGGGCTTCTCAATAGCCACTACTTCGCTTCCTTCAATGACATCAACTTGAGCTTGCCAACTGCTATGCCCAAAGTTACCCAGACTCTCTAGATTTAAGTACCTTCGTCCTACCTTCTGCAACCCGAATAATTCGATCACTCATGCTGTCACTACACCCTGCCCTTGATGGTTTCCTATCTGCACTGCTGATACTCGACGGCCAAGATATTCCAGGGTTACTTCTTAAATTAGTTACATGCCTAATGAAATGCGGCGTATGTAATTAACCACGTGGAAGCATTCTATAGTTATCCATAGACATAAATCAGGTAGCCGTCAAAACGTAGAAAATTACCGCCCCATCAGCCACACCCCTACTGCTTCTAGAGAGGTGGAAAGGATAATTAAGGAAAACTTTCTGAACTTGCAATAATCTAGACTGGCCCTATAGAAAACCTGCGCCGGACCTCTTATAGAATACTGCACCATTGGGTTTACCAACTGCAAAAAGGCGACAGAATTGCTATTGAAATAGTCCAACGATCCTTCATCAAACCTCTACTGAGCCACTTCACTCTAAACTCTCGTGCTCGATGTATCGAACTTGCCATAGAACCTTTATGAATGCAAAGACCGAAAGCTAACCACATCTTCCTACATCTGCTTATTGATAAGCCTTTTCGGAGCTCACTGACGCCCTTACTATCATCGGAAACACTTCGTATTCTCTTCGTACACGGCCACCCTCCATTATCCTGCAGAAAGATTGCAGTAGTATGCTTGCAAACGTCTAGCTCTACAGACGTGTGCGTATGTGTGGAACTGGCTTCCACACTCTGTAGGTGCATCCGATAACGCGATCCAGTTTCGTCTATCACTTTATAGGTACTCACAGTCAGCCATATTGTTTTTCTATTAAACATTAACAGACTTGTGGCCGAGCTGTGGGAAAAGAGATCTGACCGCATCTAAGCGTCTTCTCCAACTAATCCCACTCAACCCCAAGGAAAATGTAAGCTTGTCTTCAACACGTAGTTACAAATCTTTTCTCCCCGGATCTCTGCTTCTAACCGCATGGCTGCCAGCAGGCCTTTGCGACTATACTCTACCGTATCTGCAACTCATTACAGCCCTCCTGTCATATTCCTTTTCCTGACGAGATTTTCTAACCTTTTGCGAAAACCATAGGCTCGGCGTAACATATGCCCCTCGACCCTATTACTAAGGTATCCAATTTAATCTCCCGCTTGCTCCCACAACTTTAAGGTATACCTACAATCCATCTTTACGTTGTCCAGTAAAACGTGCAATATCTTTAACACTCTGCTGGTGGTTACAGTATTTGTTTTTGCAATGTCGCAGCATAGCCGCTGCTTTCCAGATCTTCAGTTGTCTCTTACTCACCACAGCGTCTTCGTCACTTGCTCATGTACAAGTCCAGCTCTCTCATGGGCTGCCCCGGCTCAGTCTTCCCTAACTCTATTGTCTTATCACTCTACCGTGACCTTAGTGTCAGTGCGCCGCAGCGCATTTGTCTTATATGCTGTGACGTCCTCAGCAACCTTAACGTATGCTTGCCTACCGCCCGCTCGCTGCGCTTTCTGCGACTAATCTTTCTTGGCTCTGTTCTAGCCATCGCTATTATCACATCCGCCCATCGCCCAGCCACTCCGTAGCCTCTGCTTGCTCGAGGCTGTTTTCCCTTACGCGCTGCAACCTCTGGCATCAGTTCATGTGGGAGACCAACTCACGCACCGGCCTCTCCCGGCTCAGTGTACCTTAGCACTATGCCCTTAACGCCCTAGCATGAGTTGTGTATCTGCGCGCTGCTGCGCTTTAGCCTCCATTGTACTGCCGTCTTTAGCATCATAAGTATATGCTTTCGTTCCACCCGTTTGCTCTCCTTTCCTCATGAGACCTTTCTTAGTTCTCCTCTAGCTACCAAACTTAACTGGTCATCCCACAACCGCTCCCTAGTCTCGCTTGTCTAAGTGTTCGAATGTCCCTTACTAGCTGCCACGTCCGTGACACTTACTCAAATAGGAGTCCTCGCTCTCTCCATGGCTATTCCTGACTCAGCATACCTCAGTATCATTTATTTAGCAACCCAGAATGACTTGTCTCCGCGTGCTGCCGCGCTTAGATCACATACTTTGTGAAGTCCTCAATAACCTCATTGTACGCTTTTATTCCGCCCGTTTGCTTCTCCTTGTTAATGAGCCTCCTTAGCTATCTTCTAGCGAGCAAACGTAAAGCAAGTTGTCAGCGCACAGCCGCTCCTTAGTCTCTTGTTTATATAGGTTCATTCTTCCGTAATTCCCTGCAACTTCTGCGGCACTTGCTCACTGTGTCCAGCATTTTCACCGGCTTTTCCTGCTCAGTCTACCTTAACGCCATTTCCTTAGCACCGTAACAGGACCTCAGTATCTGCGCGCCACTGCGCTTCTACCCCATTTCTTGCGAAGTCCTCAACCACCATAATGTATACATGCATTCTACCTGTTTTCTGTCATTAGTTTATTTAAACACTTTTAGATGATTATGGCAACCATTGGTGTCTCACTAGGTTAGTGCAAAGCAGCTCCTTGCAAGATGCACATTTATCCCTTACTCGCCTCAGTAGTTGTGACACCTGCCTAGGTAGGCAACTAGCTCTATCACTGGCTGTTCCCAGGACTGTTTAACTCAGCACTATTCGCTCAGCACAGTAGAAATATTTGTGTGTCTGTGCGTCGCTGCGTTTAGTCTCGTATGCTCCTACCTAGTCAACAACCTTAATGTATGCTTGCGTTGCTCTCGTGTGCTGGCCTATCCTCATGAACAGTTTGCTCTCTTCTCTCAGACGTACTTAACTCAAGTGGTCTGCGCACAGCCGCTTCTTAGCCGCTACCTTCTAGACGTCCATTTATCCATTACTCGTTGCAATGTTTGTGACACCAGCTCAGATAGGAGTCCAGCTCACCCACGGACTTTTTCCGGCGCAATTTACCTTAGCAACATTTCCTTAGCACCATAAAATGACTTCCGTATCTGCGCCCCTCTGCCTCGTCCTTCGACTCCCCCTTAAACTTAGTGCTTGCATGCATCCTGCCTGTTTGCTGTCCATCGTTCATTTAGCCTTTTTTAGCTTACCTCGGGCAATCCTTCTTATTTCATCAGCTCAGCGCACAGACGCTCCTCATCCTATCACTCTAGAAGTTTGTCGGCTGGCTAGCCGAACAACCTCTTCTTGGTGTCAGCTGGGTGGTTCGGGTTTAACCCGTTTCAGCAAATAGTTCGGCGGCAGTGTTCCAGGACGTGGGGGGTTTCGCCTGGCAAGCGTTCTCCCTATAAAAAGTTACAAATGTCTGCTTAACAACACTGTGACGTGGCGGTCGTGACTCGCCACAAAATAAAGTCACTGCCCCGTGGATATCCGGATAATTCTATCCAACCCATGAACACCAATCTCCTACTCTCATATTGATGACGATATCAAACATTGAAGATTGGAGCAGCACAACTACAAGTACAAACTGCACAGCTACATACACATACACACACAATGACATACAAACATACCCCCTACACAAAAACAAACTGCTATGGCAAACATATCGGATTTTTGCACATTCTTGATCGTGCATCGTTATGTCAAAATGATCATGCCTGTAAAGGCGTGCCTCACCTTGTTGAGAATAAACTATTTATTTATTTATTTAGTTGTAAGGTCTTTGACTTTTCCACCTGCATGCGTCCAGCTCTCGGACTAGCTTCTCCTGGCTCTAGCCACGGTATTTTATCCCAGCACGATTCGAGTACCTACGCGCCACTGCGCTTTTTTCTCCCACGATGTGACCTAGGTAACCTTAAGGTATGTTTGCATTTTTCCTGGTTGCTGTCCTTCCTTCATTTACATGGTTTTAGCTCCTTCTGGTGACCATCCTTACCACTCCAGATCAACGCACAGCCGCTCCGTAGCCGCTGCTTTCTTGATATTTAGCCTTCCCTTACTCATTGCAACGTTTTCGACAGTTGCTCCTGTAGGTGTCCAGCTCTCTCAATGGCTTTTCCTGGCGCAGTCTACCTTAACACCCTATAAGGATTTGAGTAGCTGCGCGCCGCTGCGCTTTAGCCTGATACGCTAAGACGCCCCCAGCAACCCTAATGTATGCTTACCTTTCGACTGTTCGCTGCCCTTTGGTTAATTGACCTATGCGAGCTGTGTTCTAGTCATTCATCTTATCCCACCTGATCAGGGCCCAGCCGCTCGGTAGCCTTCTTCTTATTGACCTTCATTTATAATTCTGTGACCGTTGCTCATGCTTGATTCCAGCCCAATCACAGGCAGTTCCTGAATCATCATACCATCGTACCATACCGTTAGCACCATGGATTGACTTGTATCTCTGCGCGACGCTACAATTATGTCTCCTATGTCGTCACGTCCTCAGCAATCTTAAAGTATACTTTCGTTCCGCATGTTTGCTTTCTTTCAATGGAACTTTATAACTCTCTGCTATTGATTGAAATTTTCTTAACTATTCAGCACAAAGCCGCTCCAAAATCACTCCTTTTTAGGTATTCTGTTGCCGTCTCGCAGCAACGTTTTCTACCATTGCCCCTGCAGTAGTCCAGATCACTGTCGGCCGTAGCACTATTATCTTAGTACCACATGTCGTCTGTATGTCCAGATCCTCTGATCATATTTATTCCACGCCTGACTTTCCGCTGTGTTACTATTAATTTTTCTTTGGATCTAGTTCGTCGCAAACTGTTTATGTGATTAGTTAATTATTCTGCGCTCCCTTTCCAATTAGGCTGATTACCTACTCTCCCTTTAGCATTCAATGGCAGGCAGTCTCCTAACTCACTTTTCTCTCTTCCCACGCAATTGTTGCATCATAGTAAACTGATACATCATGGCTTGCTTACTGGTGCAACGCTCTGTTCTCTATGTAGGCGGTAGCAACTTACCCTTAAGGCTAGTGCTTTTTGTAGCAAGTTCAACGGACACGTCCAGCATAATAATTGTCGCACATTGCACATCATTTGGTAACGACCATAAACGTTATAAGAAACGACTTTAAAAATGTTTCATTCCACGTCCTTTTTTGCCTTCTTCTATCGGTTGTTCCCCATTTTCCCTTTCCTACGAGGTGCGGAACTTCTTGGGGAGTTGGGATTGGACTGAAGGACAGCGTTGCTACCCGAGTCGGACGGAAGAACCGACAAAGACTTACATGGTGCATGACTGTAAAGCACAGATTCAACTGCATTCACCACCATCCGTTGTCCAGTTTGGACAGCTGGCCACGAAGTCCTCACATACCCGGAAGGAATACTTAACCTGACAACTCCGGACAAAAAGCTTTGAACATTTCTCACCTTTACACTTAGCAAAAAGACCCTTTTTGATTTTCATTCTCGACCGGCGTTAGCGCTTATTACGGCCCTGACGAAACTGCCTGCTCGGCCAACAAAGAAACTTGGAAGTATTTTGCCTGCGTGTGACCGAGTGTGAAATTAGTTGGCGAGCTGCTTTGCCAGTTGCGCGTTAGTGTTCAACGGGATTTACGGCAGTGTTCCAGTGTATGGTGGGTTTTCGCCTAGCAAGCGTTCTCTCTATGAAACGTCGCAAATGTCTGTTTAACAACAGTACAAAAAGGCGGAGATTACTTGGCGCTGAATAGGGTCACTGTCCACAACTACATACTGCCAACTTGACTAGAGCTATAATTCAACCTTTTCTTGACATGCAATACTAGGATACATTCCGTCTACATATACCGTTTTCCCTACACTTAGGACGCGCTGACTATTTTCAGTATGCGCAGTTGAACCTTAGGTATCATAATCCATTGACGACATTATTTCTTGTGATTACTTCCTCACTCTCCGCAGCCTGTACCAATTTCTGCCCCCGCCGCTTACATACATAGCAACGTGTTTGCCTTGAAACCCAACTGCCTGTAATGTTTGATCATGCATGATTTGGTGTACCTTAATAGATTCGAGAATAAACCGTTTATTTATTTATTTAAGGCATCGCGAGGAACGATTCCAACCATTTGGACATTGTATAGAATACAATTATCGGGCGAAATTTGTATTGCCCTTATGCGTGCTACCTTGGTAGATTGACGTACTTGTACCGTATTTTAATCAATGGAGACTGCACCATGCGGAAATATATGAATGAACATCTCCGCCAGAATTGAAGCTTGAGCTGCAGCACATGTTCTCAAGACTTTTGGATGGGAACTGTCTTCCCCTGGGGAGGCTGTCACCCTAAGTGATTGACGTTTCATCAGGACCTTCGCCGGATTAAACTAAAGAGCTGTCAGGGTCGTTGAATTTGAGAACGGAGCATTTTGCGTCATTGTGTGGACTGATGGAATGTAAAAGCAGATGCGTAACGTTGACACAGGTATTCTGCTGTCTTGTTCGCTGATTTTGCGAGCGTTGTGGGTGTTATCAATGCAGTAACACGGTGTTTGAGTTGCCAAAGGTGGGTTACGAGACTACAAAAGGCCTTGGGATTAGAAGATAATCTACGCAAAGCTGACGCTGCTGCTCCCTTGTAGCTTCGAGTATAATCTGGACGCAAATGTTACAGAGAACTCGGTTTGCTTCTTAGTGGCTAGCTGTTTGCTAGGAACGATAGGTTCTCAATGCAGTGTCTCGGTGGGCAATCCACTCCCAGGTCCGACTTCCGAGGGGCTTGCAAGCTTTCTTCCCTATGGAAACCTATCTGCTGGTCGTGGCTAAGGAGCGGAGTGTGCGCAGAGTAAGGTGAAAATTTGACCACGCGTTGGCGGGGCCCAATTGAGGTTCCGGTAGCCAATTGTTTGTGGAAATGAGACTGATTAACTTTTCGT
The DNA here is from genome assembly GCA_944474145.2 of Dicrocoelium dendriticum. Taxonomy (NCBI): domain Eukaryota; kingdom Metazoa; phylum Platyhelminthes; class Trematoda; order Plagiorchiida; family Dicrocoeliidae; genus Dicrocoelium; species Dicrocoelium dendriticum. The sequence goes on from OX104063.1 coordinate 70,456,923, forward strand.
AATCAGCCCAGGGTTACGTGTAATTCAGCCTGTAGCCAGGAGTTTAGGCAAAGCATACAGTTGCGTATCAGAGGCCTCATTAAACGTAAAACCCTAAAGCAGCATCCTATACGACGTTTCCGACCAGCAAGACTTCGTCGTTGAGGATGAGCTCCAGGAGAGATATTTGGTTATTGGTTCGGAATCTGATTGGCTGGCGGGTAAGCTTGTACAGCATGGCCGTATGCAGAAGCTAAAAGATGCTTGACGCAAAGAGGCAGGCAACGGAACGGAGCACAATAGACCGCTTAGATTGAAATCTCACGTGATAAGGAGATGCTTGTAGCTGAGGGATAGAATGAAGTGGATAGCGTTCAAGTAATTGAACAATCCTCCGAAGAGTTGGTCGGTGTGATAAATACTAAAAGACACCACCAAACGGGCTGATCATATTGATTCTGATGATGTGTAAACTTAACCCAGAGAGCTCTACACTTTTAGTGCTACCCGGATTTCGATTACCAGAACAGTTATATATATGGTACCTCAAACTCAGCACTGAGGCACCGACAACGGAGCTTGGAGTTTTATTTAGGTTTCTCAAATTCAAGAAAAAGCCATATTTTACAAGCTTGGTCCATCAAGGCTTTTTGACATGCAGCCTAGCCAGTTTGCAAAACCTGCCCATTTGGTGACTAAAATAAAGCATTAGTTTGTGAAACTTTTCATTCCCACGCAAACTGTGCTCGATACATTCTTACCCAGTACTGCTGTTTCATCACACCTTTCTAGGTGTGCTTCGTTTCGTCCAGCCTAACTTTCTTTGTTTATTTACAAACAACGGCAGTGGCACAAATTACTTAGCCTCCATCGTCTTGCAATGCCACAGGTAAGGTTGCAAGAAACGGAACAAATTAGCAGCAGTCTAGCATTGTCCAAGCAGACTACGTTCCTAGTATACAGACAACAAACTTCTAAACTGCTAGCAAAAATAACCTTTCGCTGCGTAGCACCAGACACCATGATCAGAAAACTCGTAAACCAGTTCGCTTTTCTGAGCACGTTTAGTGTCAGAACGTTTCGGTTCATAATGTTGTATAGATTCACAATGTTTACGTAGGGTTAAGCATTAACAAGAAAAATCAGCAATAAGCACAAATCAAAAAGCCAAATTCCTTTAAAAATTCTAAACATAATTCCGCTAAAGAGATTCGTCCGTTCTATTCCGCGTTCTGTGCGTGCGGTTTCATTTCTGGTGCAACGTTCCGCAATTCGCACATTCAAACGACCGGCCTACACGCGCGCGGTGTTTATGTCAAGGAATGCGCTTTATCTATCCATGAACAGTGAAACAACAGCGAAAGAGGATAATAAATTCAAAGCTGAATATTTCTACTTGAGACCGGGTGAGGCGGGGTGCGAGGCAACTCTAAAAGGCACAGTCTGGTAGCAGTGGGGGAGCAGATCCCGTCGGCCAATTCTCACGAATAATCAGTATTTGGAATTAAATGTACATGGTCCAACTGATCGCCGTGGTGCGCCAAGTACTACAATTAATTAAACAATAATAAATACAGATTGTGCAGCGCACCCATATTTAGCGGCACCCTCGTTCCACGCTAATAATTGCGCTGAAGTTACTCGGCACATTTTGCCATGCGCACGTCGATGTACTAATATTGATATTCATGGTTTATATTTTAGCATTTCAGGGATGGATCTGTAGCGCAGCAACAAATAACTTTTACCTTTTAAGTGAAATTTTGGTGCTGAAGGAAACTAGAACCATCGCCGTTTACATTAGTTCACATCAGCTTCCGGCCCATCATCTTCATCTGCTCCTTGACTTTTAGCGATGATGTTCGCATCTGTCTCGCTTCATTCGTCCACATCAACCGACTAGCAACCACCGTATCCAGCATCGTTTAGTTTTTGTTATGAGCGTTTGATTACCCTCGCTATTTTCGACTAGTATTTATCAGTCCAATAAACCCACCGGCGCTGCTTAATCTGTTTGGTAAGGAATGGAATAATCGTGAATTCCGGTGTGGCCTACATAGCGGACTTCTGGGCTTTCATAGTGTAAACCTTTTGCGCTTGACGCAGTAGCGTCCTCACAACCTGGAATTTATCTTTAAAGCCTTATGAGATAAGGGACACCCAGTCAGTCCCAAGTCAACCGTTGAAAAGAAATACAACCGATAAAGACTACCGCTTTCGTTGATAACCAAACAAGAAAATAAGTGTCTATAGGTTTGGCCTATGGCAAATTATATAAAAGTTTGTTTTGTTTTTCTCATTCAAGATGGCTACGTCGCTATCGCTCAAGGTTGTAAATACCTTGAATTGGTAAATTCGAGCCAGTGGGTGTTGTTTGTAGCCGTTGCGCGGTACATCCAGGCACATATATGACGATGGCAGTGTTCTACTAGTCCGCATATAACTGGACATAAGGAAGGGTCTTGTGTATGAATATTAGTGTGTAAACACGTGTAACTGACTTTAGAAATTTGGTAAACAGCTTAGTGCACTAATTTAACTGTGCTGAATACTGATACTAGAGAGCAAGAAGACAAAACTCTGTGTTGCCCTTGCGCGAAACCACGTAGCTGATACCTGCGCGGTGGCAGCATATTCAGCTGCACTATATATTGTAATATTCCTCCGGTCCGGCGTTCTGAGCTCTTCCGTGCCCAAGTAGTGCGACAAGCTGCAATGCAAAATAAATACCTCGTAGACGGCTGTACGCTCGAGCCGCCTAGTAAGAGGCCGATGTAAAGGAAGCAGCTAAGGAAGCACGGAAGAGGAAAGGAAAAGTGCCGGAGAGGACATTGAAGGTAATGGCAACAGGAAACGAAACCGACCGACCTCTTACCTGTTAACATGTTACCGCGACGCCCGCGGACCGGCTACAATATTATCCGGGTGCCGTACGCCCCCTATACCTGTAGTCAGCAAAGTAGGCGTCAAGGAATCTCTTCAATTCCGGCACCTATTTCGCCTTGACAGACGTCTTCGCAATTAGTTCCAATATTTCCTCACCTGAGGCTCAAAGCTTAGAGAGTGTGCGATGTGCTTTAATTCCGGTACCATTAGTTTCATTGGAATGTAGGGAGCAGAAGGAAAATCTTTTGTCAGGTCCATGACCTCCCGTTCGTCACAGGGCTCAAGGTAGACATTGTAAGTCCGTACCAATGGAATCGCTGCATTTGACACAAGAGGCAACAAGCTCCAAGTTTACTCAACTGGTAAAAATCCAATCGATGTTTGAAACATTCCGCCGACTGCGTATTGACAACTGACACAGGTAGACTGTTCCACTCGTTCACTTTTCTGGTAGACAGAGTGACGTCACAACGGACCCGAAGTCTCCTTTGTTTACTCAATTTCTAATGGTGACCCGAGTCGAACTGAAAGAATTTGGTGTAAAGGAAGCTTGCAGTTCAATAACCAGTTCACTTATAACGATATTTTGTGTGAAAATCAAATCCCTACGAGCTCGACTATAAGCTAAAAAGAACACATTTTGGCGCTGAAGACAATGTGAGTAAAGTAAGTTTCCTAACTCCAGAATGGATTTGGATCCTATCCGCTGAACGTTTTCAATCAACTTGCACTCAAGTTTGGAATGGAAATAGACAGCGGCTGTCCATAATCAAGAATCGGATGTACTTGAGAAATGAACACGAACCTGAACATATCCGGAGTCAAGCAGAAGAAGGATCGTCGTATGGCGAAAATCATCCTGTTGGCGAAAGCGACTTGCTTCAAGGTATCTTCACTCAATTTTAGATATGGAGTTAAAAGGACGCTAAAGGTCCCTCTCCCGATTAGAGTTTGGCAACAAAACCCAACGGATTTGGCAGATGCCAAATGGTTCGAAGGCAATGATTAGAAGAACGGAGCATTTGTCCTGTTTTAGGGGTAATTGGCACCTGATCGACCAATCATGCATCCAATAGAGCCTTGTTTGTATTACATCAGCTTCAACCACACGGGAGACTTTCAACCACAGTTTTGAATTAGCTGCGTCAATCAAAACATATGTCAGCAGTACAGATGTCAAGTCATTACTAAAGACTAAATACAGAGTCTTTCGAAACGCCGCTGGTCATTATGACAGGGAAAGAAAAGGGACTAATTTACTTTTAGACGGAAAGCGCGGTCATGCAGCATATCAGTAGGCCAAAAAGGAATATATGCTGAAACACCAATACTGCGAAGTTTGCTAATCAAAATTTCGTGTGGAGCTGTGTCTAAGGCTTTACTGAAACCCACAAATATGACATTTAGCCGCTTACCGACATCCATGGCTTTAGCCCACTTTTCTCGAGCTACCAGAAGATTGCTGACACATGAACGCCAATGACCGAACCCTTGCTGTGCAGCTGAAATGACCATGGAGTTCTGGAAATGCAGCTTGAGAGCTCGCTTGAGAATCATCTCCCTAACCTTGAAGACAGCAGGTGTTAGACAGATGGACTGATAATTTGTAGGAGCTTGTCGATTTTCTCATTTGGAGTTGGGTTTAACTACACCCAGTTTCCAAGCAAGCGGAAGACGCCCAGCCTGCAGTGAGCTCGGAAGTAGATTACAGACCGGAAAAGCAATATATTCGGCTACAATTTTGAGGAAAAGAGGTTACAAGCCATCAGGTCCCAAAAGAGTTTGGATCCAGCTCGCACAAAAGTTTGGATATCATGCAAACACTTAAATTCATATCACTGAGAACAGAGAGCAAAGGCAAATAACAAGCAACTGACTTCATCACTGTTAAATAGACCGATGAATAAGGACAAGCTATAATACTATCTATAGCAACCTCGTCGTGGAGCATGGTGTTAAAAGTATATATATATATATATATATATATTTGCAACAGTCTATGAATAGACATTGCACCATCGGAAACCATGGAACTCAAAACAAGGTACAGAAATAGTAAAAGAAAACACAACACAACACAACAATGTCCACGGTTTCGTCAGAGGGCGAAATACTACCCGGTCGCCCAAGCCGAAGTAGGGTGTTGACTTAAGGCACACCACCCCGAGCCTTTGGCTGAAAGCCTGTCTGCAAGGCAGCGGCGCGAATTTAGGGAATCGCGCCCATTGGGAGCCGGTGACTGATTGATCAGTTCATACGCCTTTCGTTTGTTCCTTTGCCAAACAGGGGCCCATGCTCCCCGAAATTACAGCATCAACTTGCTGGAATACAATGCTTCGCCAGGATGAAGCAAAGGGCAATGACTTTATTTAGTGGCGAGTCACGTCCGCCACGTCACAGTGTTGTTAAACGGACATATGTGGCTTTTTATAGGGAGAACGCTTGCCAGGCGAAAACCCACCACGTCCTGGAACACTGCCGCCGAACCATTTGCTGGAACGGGAAAATCCCGAACCACCCAGCTGGCACCACGAGGAGGTTGTTCGGCAAGCCAGCCTGGTGTTAAAAGGAAGGGTGTACAAGGGCGTTATTCTACTTCAGGCTCTGGTGCTCCTTTCCAAGTATGAGAAAACCAGCTTCAGTATGGGCTTGGAATATTTGACCAGAGGATTTTTGTGTTTCCTCCGTTTGCTACGTTCTTTTGATCTACATACGTTTTATACCGATGTATAATTTATATAATCAGTTTCCAATCTCGAAAGCCTATAGCGATTCTAAAGTTGGTGTCTTTAGTTCATAAGCGATTGTAATTCTCTGTCAATCCAGATGAGGCCACTAGTAAAGGGCTCCCATTTGGATATGGGAACATCTTTATCAACAAGGAACAATATTTTTGAGTGAACAAGCCCCCAAACGTTATCGACGTCTGAGTGTTGGGGAAGGCTCCAATCCTGCTTTCTAGCGGCCCACTTCAAGCGGTTTGGATCAGAAAGCCAGAAATTTTGACGTTAGACACCGTGCTTGTGGATGCTCAACCTGTGGTCCAACGAAAGTAAAGTAGGCAGTGGTCACTTCTCCCGATTGATGATAAAACGTTCAAATCAAAACATCCGATTTTGCAGACAAAAGCACAAGGTTGTGTATGTGCGGCGACTGATCAGAGATAATTCGAGTTGGTGCCACAACATGTTGAATTAACTTGCTTTCTAGAACAGCTTCCAGCAACATAGAACCGAAGGAGTCAGGTGCAGCATCACAGTGAAGAAGATCACAATCAATGTTAAAGGCATTAAAATCCCCCACTAATAAGCAATTCCTAGTTCTACTATGCCTTTTAGCGAATTTGCTAAACGATCATCAGAACTCAAGGGAACTCTGTAGTAGACGCTGTGAAGGGGCGTTCTACATCCATCTTGAATACGACATCAAGGTATTTCGGAGCAGTCATCACTTCCCAAGAAAACATCAACTACCGGTGTCTGCGTGTGTTGCTTGTTGCGTGAACGCGCAGCAGCGGTTTCAACATAAGGAAGTTGCCCATATGCAGTACCCGGTGCATCAAAATGAGATCAAGTCAAAGCCGACGATATGACAGGGTAGGAAGCCCTAGTCTCTCACTTCTGTTCTTGTACGACATACCTCGTAACCTGTGGATGAGACGGTTAGCAACATGCTGAACCTGTTTCAGCTTCTGCACCTACCTATGGTGGTCGGACAACAAGCGGGTACCGTGCTGATGATCAACGGTTTCGATGTAAAAGGGCGTATTATAATTATTTTCCTATGGTACCGGTGTTAGTAGGACAGAATGCAAGTACAAGATAAGAGGGATACACTGAAAACCCATGCTTAGACAAATTAAAATAATATCTACTGCTATTCGAAATGTTCTCGCTTTCTAAAATTGTCAAACACACAACTAAACCCAAAATTGGACGAATGTTTTCCCAATAAATGAACTACAACCAAATTAAATCAGCGTATTTGTCGACGTCTACAGTACATACATAAAATGGATATCTGCTGTTTCCTGTTTATACGACGCTCTCTCGAGCCGGTGTGACCGTGTGAATGGACGGTAAAGGGTTTAACTGAACTGCTGTTCACTCTCATGCTGTAGTACATCAGTCTTGTAAGAACTATAGACGGTGTTTTGCTACCCTTATATAATTAGGCGAAATATTGTGTGAATAAAGAAATGTTCCCTCAGTTATTTTTCATAATATTTATACAAAATTGAAGTTTAGAACATTTACCAGTGACCTACGGACGCAATAGAGCAGTTAAACTTATATACTTAGCCCTTATGAAAGAATAGGTTGTTCGTAAGGTTATAGTAGGTGTCTTAATTACAAAAGAAGTCGAAATTTGGCGGTCAAAGTACAGAGGTAGGCCAGATACTCCTAGGAGTTTAGACTAGCGTAAAAAGCACAAACGAACCCGAAGCGTTAGTACAGCTACGTCTAGATAACAGCCACTTTAGGGAAGCAGTTGGCAATTCAACCGCAGCAGGTTAGCAACAAGATACGGGAGACCTTGAAAATGCTCAAGAGTTGCTGCCTGGTTACTAGAAAGTTCATCGAGCGGACAATGGGTATTCAATACTCTTGCCGTGGCATCGCATAAGCGAGTGCAAAGTGGACGAAATCGTTATAATAGTTTCGATGTTTTCACTGTACTGCAGGACTAAAACCCATGCAAATCACCTGGTCCCGATAATTTTCATCTCCTGATTGTCAAGCCGATCGTAGCCATATTCTTAAGTTGGACTTCGACTTATACGACTCTCTCTTCGTAAAGGGAGGAGAACACAGGATTGGAAGGGGGCATTTGTAGTGGTCCGTTATTCTTATAAGCCTACTTGTTGAATAACGAGAGAACATTAGGATTCGTCTCTGTGAACATCTGGCTGCTAATAATTTGATCGGAGCAGAATAGCATGACTTTGTCAAGAAATAGTCATGTCTTACTAACCTGATGTGTTTCTCCTATGAAATAACTCGCTGTTTTGATGAAGGTATACCAGTAAAATGGTGTTACGTTGGCTTTAGTAAAGCGTTTGTTCCAGTGAACCACCGTTTCTTCTCAGAAAAGTGACCTAGTTTGGTATCCTTCCTCAGCTGCTTCCCTAGCTGTCCGCATTCCTTTATGGTGGAACCTTTCATTTCAGGGTTGCTGACGTTATTTCGTGCTCAAACAGTGCTCACCTTTGAGTTACCCAGGGATCAGTTGCTATTGCTCATGTTCATAAATGACTTGTCTTCTCTACTTGAAAACGCTACCTGTATGTTTGCTGAGAACTAGTAGCTTGTCAGCAGGGGCGAATGAGGGCGAATGTTTAGAGAGTTTGCTACCACTCACACGTGTGGAACTTACCACTGCACATTAGCAAATGTCAAATCCTAACTCTGCATGAGGAGGAGTTTACTGCGCATACATCTAATGGATCCCTAACACTGCAAGATGTCACCAAAGCACGTGCTCTAGATGTTATCGCGAAGAGTAAATTTAAGCCTTCGGCGCAATACAGCCATGCAGCTAATAAAGCGCGACAGGAGTTATTTAGTCTCAGGTGACCAAACCAATAGTCTTTATACTCTTGTTCAAAGCTGTAGGCAAATCATATCTGATATACTGTGTTCGGGCGCGGGCACCCTATCTGCAGAAATATATTAGTTATATTAAGAATATGTAAAGGCTAGCCACTCGAATGATTGAAGGTCAGTGTAGATTATCGTATAAAGAACATTTGCACTACTTAGGTCTGTTTTCAATGAGAAGAGGCAGATTGAGAACTGAATTAATAGAGACGTTGAACAAAATAAAGGGTGTCATTGGGCTAAGGCCAGCCGATCTGCTTGAACCAGCTACATCTGACAACTTACTGCCCATTGTAGGTAATTAAAGCTGCAAAGATCTAGGCTAAGTTAAAAGCCTGGTTCATCGCAACACGGATTGAACCTAATTTTAATAAATTTCTCTCTGCTTTATTGGGATGTGAAACTGTGGAGGAATTTAAACGTATGCTAGACAAAAATTGGCTGGTCCTATTGCCAGCATTTATCGAAAGTTGACGACTGCCCCTGACCTTAGAACTTCATGAAAATGTGTTGGTTGTGTTACATATACTTCTATGTTTCTTTATTATAGAACCAGTTTAGTTCGCTTCATTTGTGCAAATATGATTCAAACACCGAGATGCTTTGGTTCCAGTTGCCACGAACCACGTCCCCAGAATAACGAAGTAATAACGACAAGACAAATCGAATGTAAATAATATCAAAACAAGAAGGAAGTGCCTTAAAGTAGGCTAGATGGAAACAAAATTAACAACCAAAAGCAAGAAACCGAATACAGGAACGCCATTGATTACGTGACTCCGCCACGTCAGCTACGGTTCCTAACCATTGGTGTGGACTATCTCGAGGCCCCCATCAAAGAAGACGGCACGCACCAGCCTGACCAAGGCTCTCAATTAATTTTAGCGTGAAACGATGCCACATCATGGATTGGCTATCACACGATTTCCCCCAAATTGTTGCAGTCAGGACGTATAATGCACGCCGAGAAAGTTGGTCCAGGGGCATACGTAGGAATAGCCTAGCCAATGTAGGCGATAAAGATTCAGCACACCCTCCAGTGAGACACCAGAAGGGCTTTTACCAACAACTAATTAGTGTATCACAGCTCTGCTTATCCAGTGTTATCACCAGATATGAGCAATGCTCTGCAAACACCGGTAGTCAAACGCGGCTAAGCGTATAATATCTTTCTCGAGAACGGACCAGGTCACTGATCACTACAGTAAGAACGGCCTTACCGCAGCGTTATACACTCTACCTTTCACCAACAGGCTGATATCCTGCCGTCTCCCTAAATGACTGCGTCTCTGATAAGCCACACCTGCCTTGCAGATACGCGAACTAAACTCCTCAGTGATTTGCCCACCAAAGGTAGCACATCCACCAAGGTCAATGAACTGATCCAACCTTTCCAGCAGTTGTTTGGTGATTGATAGAACCGGTAGTGTATCGGTCCAGTCCTGAAGCAACACTTTGCGCTTTGAAGGTGTAAGGCACATGCCGAAACTTGCGGCAAGATACGCCAGTCTATTCACGAAGGTTTCATAGTCACTACCTCGGATCCAAGAAGGGCTATGTTGTCCGCAGACTCCAGGTTTGTCAGTCCGTCACCTGAAAGCATTTTCACTCCGGTGGACTCTGAAATAACGGAGCCACGGCTGATCATTTTGCTAAGGAGGTTGCAGCGGAAGAGATATAGAACAACCGTGGCGAACCCCATCTGTCGAGAAGAACTCAGCAGACAACTTCCCGTAGACACTTATACGGCCTCAGGAGTCACAGTAGGGACTTAAAAATGGAATGAAATTTCACCACCACGCCTTTCATGGATAGATAGTTCCACATGCTGTTACGGTTAACAGAGTCAGAGGCAGCTTTCAGGTCAAGGAAAATTAATATTATTGGTCGTCTGCATATGTTTATCTGCTCCAACACATGGTGAAGAGTAACTATGTGACCGATACAGCCACGACCAGCGCGCAACCTAGTCTCGCTTTCAGTGCTTCGGTTCTCACGAGGATCAGTAAGTCGTCAAAGATTGGTACCCATGAGGAGTTTGGGTGTAATGGAAACAAGGTTGCTACCCCGATGATTTTTGTCCAAAATACCCTGACCCTTCTTGAAGATGGACAAGCCACTTGACAGTTGACAGTCTGAAGGAAGCTCTTCAGTGTTCCAACTCGTGTTAGATAGAGTAGCAAGTCCAGTCAGCGAAGGGTCACCACCATCTTTCAGCAAAGATGGAGGAAGGTCATCGGGTCCAGGAGCCTTGTTTCATTTCAACACGGAAAGCTCTTGTGGAATCGCGTCCAAAGTGGGAGGTGTCACATCTGCTTCGCATGACGGCTCATCCGATTTGACAAGCGGGAATGTCGCAGCAGGCCTGCTGAACTGCTCTTCAAAATGTTCCGCTCAACGGGTTAGTTGGTGACGCGAAAATGAATCAGCTGCCCGTCTTTCCCAGCGATTGTCTTGCTAACTGCTGGGTTTCTCGAATCTGTGTTCCGAGGGGGCTGTAACAGCACTCGAGTGTTCCCAACGGCACTGGCTATCTCAATCACCCTGGCCTGTGCGATCCATTAACGTTCCCGTTCAACTCAAAGAAACCTTGTGGTGCGTCGTTCCAGAGAGTTACGGAAATGCTGAAACACAGTGCCCGTTGGGACGTGTTTCCGTGCTTCGATCAAGCTGATCGAGATCTTAGAGGTCCATTCGCAGTTACGAGGTCTCAAGATGGGTGCACAATATGCTTTAAAGGCATGCTTCGTGGCATATTTAAAATGTTTCCAGGCGGCGTTCGGCTTACCAAGCTCAGTCCCTACTGACAATAGTTTGGCCAATTCGTCAGAAAATTCTTGAACTGCAGACAGAGTTCAATGTACAGGTAAGAAGGTAGGCGCTTTTTTGAAACGGTAAGAGTGAGCGCCAACCGTGCGCGCACTAGAACTTGGTCGAAAGCCACGCACGTGCTCCAGATTGACCGACAGTCTTGTACTGATGTGTGCCATCTGTAGCTTATGACAATATGGTTAATTTTGGTTCAGATAATGGTGCGATTCGGTGAGCGCCAGGTGATGCAGTGTGAAGGTTTGTGCTGGAAAGCAGTGCTGTTGGCGTGAAGGTTGTGTTCGACACACAGTTAGAGAACTCGATCACCATTGTCTATTTGGCATGCATCGACTCCGAAGCGCCTTCCCAGGTGCTGTTCAGCGTCTGAAAGACGATGTACTTACGCATTGGTGTCATTAGCAAAAATCGCGATTTCGGTATTCTTCACCATTTGAAGTAGAAACCTCAGCTGTCGATAGAACTCGTCTTCGATGCTTCTGAACTGCATTAAATAAAGACGATTAAAAGGCACCTTGGTTCATACGTCGTTTAGTGCCTTCAACAGTACTGCAAAATGGAACCGCGCATATGCGACTATTCACCGGTATTCAGTCAACCGGACTGCCTGCAGCATGTTTGCTGAGGGTAACCCCAACGCCGTAAATACCTATAGCTATTGCCTCGGTATCGCCGAATACACGAAGAGTGTAGTCCCAGTTGTCAGGTTCAGCACCATGGAGGACTAGTTACGTTAAAACGCTTTTATCTTGTATGCGCGTTTCGGAGACACAGCACACATCAATACCAAGAGAGTGGACAGTAAGAGTCAGTGATGTCTGCTGGACGATCTGACCTAGAGTGCGGACGTTAAAAAGACCAATGCGAAATCAAACGCTAGGTTCGATGGAATGGCTGCCTAGAGCGATGGCAGCGGCTGCTAGGTTGGTGGCAGTCTCTTGTTCAGTAGACGGAAAAAGGGAGATGAGGGAGAGAAAAGCAATATGAGGAAGAAAAGTGAGTCTTGTCGACCTGGTCTAGAGGGCAAATGATACTAACTAGCTACACATTCCGAGAGGGCTTGTTGATTGCGGTGGCGTGCCTTTAGTCTTTAGCTCAATAGCCTGGCGCGCAAGGCAGTGGAAGAATCGAAGGTTCACTTGAGGGACTCCGCCCGGAGCCAATGGTTTAATATCCTGCCCCACAAGGCAGTATGGAGCAAGTTCAGCTCGGGGGTGCGATTTCAGAGCCCCAGTGGGATCTGCTTAGGGCCCGTCATGCGCAGCCTTTGAAGAGTTGGAACAATGCACATAGGTTTTCCCACCGTATTACCTTACGCACCTGCGACCATGTCGAGCCGCAGGTGGGAGTTGGCGGATTTGCACTGATTTGATCAATGGCTGCCTGTCTTGTGGCGTGCAGTTGCAAACCACTGAGCCCCCGAAGATGCAGTCCTACCGTCAGAAACAATGCGTGGCACTAGTACTCTACGCCAATCGCGCTGTGAGCTTATAACCCATAGACATGTTGTCTCCTATGGCTAGGTTTAAAAGGTGGTGGGTCAGCGATCTCACCCCAACCTCCTAAGAGGATGGGATTGTGCGACTGAGTTAAGTTGACCCTTAATCATTGAGCTGTCTGGTATGAATGACTCTGAAGGTACTTGGAAACTGCCACCAAACATTTAGCGATGGGTCACGGGGGCATGTAAACCATCGCACTGCACTAAGTTCCAGTCTCGTTGCGATGGCCATTAGAGAAGCAAGAACCTTTCATCAGGTTGTAGTGCTGGGGGCTCTTTTGCACTTATTGGCACACGGAACGAGACGCTCGTTAAGCAGAAGCTTGTTTAGTCTCTGCTCGTGTCTTGTCCTTATGCTGCACGACTGCACATCGAGGGAAAAGCAAAGTAAATGTTAGAGATTATGTTCGGTTACCATGACTTGTTTGCTAGACAGAACTGCGCCTGAGGAGTATTTAATAGACGTTGTGCGGGCATTTTTGTAACTTTAAAAGGCAAGAGTTCTTCCCACATAACGAGCCGATAAGCCGCCCTATTTGGTCGTGCTTTTGCTCGCTCGTAGTGGTAAGAAGGAAGTAGGGAAATAAATGGCGAGTTATGTCCATATATTTTGCTAAATTAGCTGGTGCATCTTTGGCGCCGCCGTTCTTTGCCACCAAGGCTTCAACCTTTAGTGAACTCGTAATTGCAGTCAGAGCGTGTGACCCTTAGCACGCTCTGATTGACCAAATCTTTTGCCCCTGGCCATCACAATTGGTTACTTTTGGTCGCACAAAACATTTCCGGTTTAGTCTACCGGCTATATTGTTACGTAACAACAAATTAGGCATCTATTTTCGGTTGATGTTGCTGACAGTTGCAACCAGGGAATGCATTCACCAAACTTGGTAATGGTGTGTTAAAAACCATTCTGAGTGACCAAGTCATCCAAAAATGTCCAATTCAGACTGCGAGGGGACAAGGACTGGTGACTCACTGAGCTCCAACGGTCAACCCAAAAGACATTTCTTGGTCACTCGGGTTATGCAAGAATTCACTGTGTTGCTTCTATTACCAACGTTGCTTTTCTTAACTATGTTGTTCCCTAGAACTATTTATTCTTTCAATGTGCTACACCAGGTGGCTGATGATTGGGTCGCGAAGTTTCAAGCATTGCGAGACAGGGTAATACTATATTGCTTACTATGTACGTGCTTGTGCTCCCGGATGAAAGCTCCATAAGTGAAAGAAATTTACCCCAAATGGGTCTTATTGAAATGGCTGGGGCACGAAACCGGCCCCTGGGTGGCAACATAAAGGGTACTTGCGTGTAGTTAAAGTGCCATTTTGTTAAACACTTAAAACTTACAAGTGATAACCTTTTGTGTTTTAAGAGCATTGTAAGCTTTATGGACAAATCGAGACCTACTACGCCATTTATTATCCAATTTTTCTATTATTTTTCTGAGTTATCTAAAACGCACTCAATTTGGACTACTTTAGTGAAGGCGCAGATGACTAGGCCTAAGGGTAGTAAAAGGTTCGCTGTTTACCTAGATATAAAAAGCGGCACCAATAACGCTGCCAGCCGGGAGTATGCAAAATGCAAACCGAACAGAACAATATCGCATTGCAGCTGGAACAAAAGCCAATCCTAGGCGATGCGCAAAACAAGCAAACTATCCCGACGCGCTGTTCAACAAACGCACCGACTGCCAAGTGCACAACTGAATGGCAACTATAGTTGGAATTTCACACCGTAAACCAGGGATATCAGATGGCTAGATAACTCAGAAGAGACCATTTAATCAGTCCTTTGATGTACCTGAGGACTCTCAGTCGTATGCCAGCCTTCCGCGCGTTCAGGGGATGAGACCCGATGCAGCTACTGGGAAAGAACCAGCGCGAACGGATCTTAGCGAGCTCCCACTCATGGCTTCACTCTGGTGTCTATTTGGAAAATAAGGTTTCTTGGGGACAGTGTGTAAATTTCAAGTAGCTGGCTAAGCATAAAATTCCTTGCACTCAAATTCGAAGTGCTGGGATCTGGAGAACTGTGCATTCAAGAAACAACCAAGCGACGGTGTTTGTATGTAGAAAGTAAAATGGAAACGAGTAGCGTTAATACATGGTTACGTACAAAAAGATGTAGTGCAAATACGTACGTGGATGTAACTAGACGTTTAAAAGATTTTGTTCTTTGTTGGCAAGTTCAAAACTTGCTAGTCATTTTTGTGGATTTTGGCAATGTCTATAGCAGCATAAAAGCGAGTCATGCAAAAGTGAAACGCATGCTCTAGGGAAACTAAGAGATGTTTACAAACTATGCTACCACAAGTTCCGCTGGAGCAAAGACACTAGTCTGAGGCCGTGGGACCGACGCAAATATCTCCGAATCTAGTACCTACACATTACTGGGTAAGTTGTCTGAAGGTCAACACTCATTGTACCTTTGGAAAAAGGTGGAATCCAAACCCAGGAACCTAGTATAAGTTACTTGCCACCCGAACACTGCACATTACGGCGAGCGCAGCATTATTAGGGATATTCGAATCCGCCTCCGGCATAGCGAATGTTTTACCATTAGCAAATGCGCTACCATACGGCCCCTACGGGGTGCCTGGGGTCCCTTAAAGAACGCGGCAATCGAAATGAGACATCGTAGATGAAGAAAGCAGGGAAGTTTTTAAAGCACCATTTTTATTCTTTCCTTTTCTCGTCAATCAAGTTATCAAAAATCCCGACTTTGTACAGTGAATGTTTACTACAGAAAGACTTTTCTTGCATAGTGATTTTGCTCGATCACTCAAATGCTTCCTCTCACCAAATTATAGAAGACGTGACCCAGAAATTCTAAAGCTCAAGGTTTAGTCAGAATAAACAGCGACGGAATTGTTAGAATCCTGGTGGAAAAGTCGAAGATGTCTTCCATCTGAACTGTGTGTTTACTCGTCAGTAACCTTCCAAAGATTAGATCTGAGCTGTTTAAAATTGAAAACCCACTGACGATTACAGAGCAGCTTCATTTTCTAACTCATTCATGCGATTCTATAGTATGCCTGGAGGAGGAAGGAGGCGTACCTTGGCTATAGCAAGCTGATATGGTTGCAAAAATAAATGACGTAAACCTAGCACCGCAAGGAAAATCTACGACCAAGTGCTAAAAGCTGTGGGTTAAGAGAATCATATCTGGGTGATTTCTGTACGATATCGTGATATCGACAGGCTGCAGGCATTAAAAGACATTATGGAAGAGCAAAGCAGGGCACAGAAATCCCAGAGAATCCGTCTGCGCAACTTGTGCAGCATTTGGAAGACACGGTAGACGTCTTGTCACAGTATTTGCCCAGCAAAGATAAAGAAAAATTGGAAGCAATTCCACGGGTCAAGAACTTATTTACTATAAAGACGAAGCCTCCTCCTTTCACATCTCTTCAGTATGAGAAATTCATCGACATGGTATCAGGTACTTCCCTTTAGGAAGACTGTCACCAATTGTCGCTGCCTGATTTCTGATGTAAAATGAAGGATTAATAACCTCTCATTGCGAAGACAACTGTCGCTGTGCTTCTCCTATTTACTACCTCTTATGCGTGAAACTGGGTTTTTGCACCACACCTATACAAATACAAAGTGCCGCAATAGACTTGAACCTGCATCAGATGGGAGATTGTAGCTTTCCACAACAACACCAAACATTTTAGGAGTCAGCGCCGCATGTCAGAAACAACTTCAGCCCATTCACTAAGTCTTAATGTACGTCGTGTTTACCACCTAAATTAAACAACTTTCAGTTGTTACTCACATCAGTAAACACCAGTGTTAATTTAAGTTAAAGCAACACACATTTCCGGGACACTGCATCTCATTTTCCTCTTCTTAATGCCTAGTCCTGTGATTAACAATATGTTAGGGGGTTCGCCGTGCGTGGCTCCGCAAAAATGTGGTCTACGAGCCAAAATGTTTGAGAAACCCTGGTCCAGCTGATCGGATACTTCTTTCCGAGCTCCAGTATTACGGGTTGCTCGAGGCTTTTTTAAGCTGGATCACTACCTTCCTTTTGTTGTCGGCAGTTAATTGTCAGGATTTATAGCTATTTTCCTGACTCTATACAAGTCGATAGTGTTCTGTCTCAGAGCTCAGTTCTGGGGCCATCACTCTTTTTGATTATGAATGAGCACGCACATCCTACTGTTTGCCGGCAACCTCAAGCTTTGGTGTAGGATTCAGATGAATTATATCCCGTATCTGTTTTGGTGAGACATAGACATGGTACACCTGTACCAAATCCAAACATTATTGCACTTCAACATGAGAAAACTCATGATACTCTCAATACGACGCCAGCTCAACTACTCATATGGGCTCTGAACGCATATACTGCAGCAATCTTCCGTCGAACGTGATCTAAGTGTTCTGGTTCAATATGACTTACGTTGCTCCAAGCAATCCGAAAAGGCATAGAAAACTGCTTACCAACACGTCGGGTTGTGGTGACTGGCGTTCGGATAACTAACCCTATTTATCGCCTCTCTACCGTTCGCCCCCATGCCGAATACGCAATCCAAACTAGTCAACTATGGCTGAAGCACAACCTCACTACACTTGACCAGCGTTCACTTAATGTGCACGGAATCACATAGATTCATGGTTACTATGCAGGCTTACTCTGAGCTCGAAACATTTAGAATACAACATGCCGAGGCAATTTGAACACTGGATTCATGTTCATACATTTTTGTGGCTTGAAGGAAAGCGAAATACTTTTATTCCGGTCGCTCAATGGTCATTACAAACCATTAGATCGATCAATGCCTTTCTAATCAATGGTGTGGTTACTTCTTTGTTGCTTGCGCGCTGATGTGGCCGTACTTTCAAGGCCGACACATTCAATTCGTCCAGGGCTGGCAGGGTAAATTTAGGTAGCTGGATTATTTGCCCGCTAATCTCCTTGAAATATAATCAAAGTGAGCAACAGGGACACAAAATATTGGATCACTACTTTGCTTAACAGTCGACAGATGTGGGTGTTACGTAGACATGTGATGTATAGGTTGCTCACATTGCCACTGAGTGAATAATCCATCTGCATGCTAATAGTGCTCTTTGTGGTATGGTGCATTTCTACATGAGTAAGCTTTACTGATTTGCCGGCTTTTTACTAAAGAAACAGAAATCTGCTAACGCACGCAGTACTAATACCGCAAATATAATCGGAAGAAGTTACGGTTGTGGTACGAGACATGGAAAGTAGGCTATTAAAAAGGCAGTTTTTTGCAAGAAATGCCAAAATCTGGCTTCCTGATGTCTACAGCCCACCATCATTCATTTCAAATGATAAAAACTTCAGCACCAAGCCAAAGGCTAGCGAGAGAGGCAATAAACTCTTCGAATCACTTTGCTATCAGTGATACCAACCAAAATAACAAGACGGTTACCACCATTACCTGCTCAGAATAAACAATTTTATGGCATTAAGTACTAGAACATACCAATTCTCAAAATAATTTAGTAGCAAGGAAGGTAACGCTTACGTAGGAGAGTGGAAAGCCAAATAAACAGAGCGAAGTGAAACAGGCGCAGGCATCATGGGCGAGATCAGATGGAACAACGCAAGCCTCACACGGATTGCGAGCGACGAAATGCAGCGGGTCTGAACCAAAAAGCACAGCTAAGATGTTGCCAGTAACGTCACGGAATCGGACACAAATGCTTTTGTCGATGTATCCAGTGTAACCTCAAGCAGAATAAAGTGACCGCCGTTAAGCAAATCCAGAGCCTTAAAACAGCTCCGGGCTGATCAGAATGGGTTTTACCAAAGCGAAGATACGGGGTCGAAGAAGCGGCAAAAGACCCAACAAGTTGTGGCGAACCAACTCAAGTAGGTGACATGTAGATAGAAACTGGGTGTTGCCCACCCGAAAACACTGCAGTGTTTTCGGGTGGGCAACACCTAATTTCCATCAGCTTTGAGTACGGTCCAAGTGATCGCAGTGACTAAGGTTCACTTCAATGTGAATCACAGTCTATTACGTTGAGATTGCGCGTTGCAATCCAATCACACAACGTGTAGTCCAAACTTGACCCTCCAATTAGGTGACGTAGCTATTTCCCATGTATGGTGCTGAAGTACAAGTCAATCGCGATTGAGGCGGAAATTGTTTAACTCGTTTACATTTTGGGGGCATTCAGTTAGAACTAGGTGAGGGAAGGCTAGTGTCACTAATCACTCGAACGTACTACGTTTCGCCGGACGTCTCTATTCACCGATATGGCCAATCTGTGGCCAGTTTCATCAAAGATTCTGCTAAACGACTGCGCTCATGATGGCCAAGACAATTCGAAGGAAGCGGTTAACAACACGCTTTGGAAAAGTATAACCTGACAACTGTTGGTGACGCAGCTCCAGCAGACAGTCAGTGGAATTGCCATTGCTTTTTGCCAGATGCCAATTGGCGAGCCTCAGCATCGCATGCACTACGGTCCCACTTGATGTGAATACCTGTCAACATTGTTGATCAAAATCAGGTGGTTTTTACCCTCTTTGACGCACATGAGCCATCTCTGTGTCACCGTCATCACTAAGCTTTGCGCGACGTGATAAACCTTGGCATTAACTATTGTGCTACTGTCCACTTCCTTTATTAGTGGTCAATAATTTAAGTCTTTATCATCTTTCATCTTATGCGGTGCTGCTACTTCAGTACGTTGGCATCCATTTGGATGCCTCTTCATTACTCACAAATGTCCTGTGACAATCCGAGTATTGAAGCAATGTCCGGAAATGATCACAAAGCTACTGTCCGTGAAACTTGGAATTATTAACACCGTACTGAAGTTTGAAGGGCCATTCATCAATAGCATCGCTTGCTCGCCCGTTATTTCCCATGGTAAATTTTCACTGTGCTCGTTCCAACCCAGTCCTGTTCCGTTCACGTTGTACTTAAATAAATAAATGCTGTATTTTCATACTGCATTGGCATAATCATACTAAATCTCCACGCCTGATCAGCAAATGTATCAAAACATTACGTGTTTACTGATAACGAGGAATCTATGTTTTATGAATCTATGTATATATGAAAATATGTGTGAATATCCACGTTGGTTTTTTTGATATCCCAGGTGTGGCTGCGCTTGATGGGAATGCTGACAAGTCACCTACCTGTCTAACATCCTACACCTCGATTAATAGCTCCAGGAGACTACGATTCGTTGCTGTGGTGCACAGTCCTAGTGGCCATGCTAAGCTCAGAGTGTGATTTTATCAAGTGTGAAGCGAACAACGGTTCAGGCACTGCCTTGTGTCCCTCTTCTACGCATAATTCCCTACCTAGGTAGACAGAAAGGCTGCTGCTGTGTACGTTGAAGGAGAGTGGGCCGGCTGCGTTGATGAAACGTGGCTCCCTTCCACATGCCTCCCGGTCTTATTCCTCAGTGTTTACGCTGGATATGCGGTGTGTAGATGGAGCTATGGGTGGTGCTGTGAAAGCTACCCATGGTCCCTCTGTAGACGCGGGTGTGCTGTGACTGTCCTGTGGAAGCCACAATGACAGAAAAATTTGGAACCGGATGCCGCCAATCATAGTGCGTTTTGGGAGGGAAACATAACCGATAAATGCGCACATGTGTGACAGCTTGTGTAAGTGTGCTTGCGTGCAGTAAAGGTTGTGCTTTGTTTCCGCTTCAATTTTGTTACTCTATGTCCCTAAGCATTTTCAGTTTTGGTCACATGGTTTGTGCTTTTCCGATCTATTGGTCATTTGATCTATTTCTACATAAGGCTTAAACAAACGCTTGCAACACATTGCATGTTATCATGGTATAAACGTTCGTGATGTGTTGACTGTATCTCATAGAGAATGTAACTATCATATCAAGCATGCTCCTAGAGATTTGCGTAGCTTACTTATCTACTGCTGCCTAGCCGTTGGTCGGTGCATTGTTCCGACGAGCCATAGATCTTGGACTTAGGCCTACACCAGTAACTTATGGCCATTATATTACTGGCGCTTAGCCGATGGTAGACATGTGTATCAAAAGTTAGTTTAACTTGTCAAAGCGTGGACATCCATGACCTATGTGCGATGATTCGTTTTCTCCGAACGCTGACAAGTTGGATTCTTTAGCCATAAAATTAATTAAGTGTTTACACTGTGCAAAAAGTATTTGTTTACTTCCCTCCTTGCGTGCAGCTTGCCAGTTTTTCTCACCTGTTTCTTAGTGTGGGTCATTATTAAACTAATTTTGGTCTTTGATCTGTAATCAAAACGTCCAGGGCGCATTATGCAGTACAATTCAGTTACACGTGAGTTAGCACCCGATTGGGTCTAGGAATGGGCAGCATACGGGGACGATAATATAGGTGGTAACAGGGTAAGAGAACATGTTTTGATGCAGCAAATCAGCTAACTGAAAGCAACACAATAGCTACACGGCGCTGTTTGTGCTTTGATGAGCAACATGGACCCAAACACATCTGGCTGGATAAACATTATGCCAGCACCATTAGTGGGGCTACACTCACAATTCTAATGGTTGCTTTTACAGATTTGATCAAGTTTCGAATGATATGGGAGCTATTGATGCGGAATATGGTGACAAACGCATGCAGAACGGGGGACTGGAGGTCAAGAAGGAATTAAAGTGGGAGAATTGGAGACCAGGAATTAGGTACATAAAACATATGAAGATACAAAACTGCAGTCAGAATATGATAGAACTTACCTACAGGTTAGTAGATCTGAGAAAAAAGAGAGAAAGCTTATTTAATTTAGTTTGCCGAAAACTGCACTTTTTCGAATGTTATATCCCGGCAGAAAGCACAGAAAGCTTGCAGTTGGGGCTAGCTTAAACGTCCCCATCGTATTTCTGCCAAAAGACAAAAGACAGTGCATAGATGAATTAACAATTTCTACCAAGGTATGCTAATACACGATCAGTTACCAAGCAAATTGTATCAAAGGATGGATTACAACTTCAAATACAGCTTATAGCAGCTATTCCAGAATATAAAATTGAGCTTCCAGAAAAGTTAGATTTTGGATTAGTTGCTACTAAAGAGGAGAAGACGAAGGAATTTGTCATAAAGAACCTGAGGTATTCTCCCTTTCATTTCCTATTGGTGACGGCATCCTTTAGTAACCGGGAAACATGCTTCAGCTTTTTGGTCGACAAACCATTCCAAATGCCTATGTCTTCAGGGAAGCTGGCACCAGGAGGGGAAGTAACGCTTGTAGTGTCATTCAAGCCCGAGGTGAGTCGGTGTTTCAAATTATTGGTTATTTATAAGAAACCTGGAACATGCGAATTCAAAGCAAAGTGCCTTTATGGACCGTTCAGAGAATGTTGTGCGGACTTATTGCTACACGGATCAGGTTGGTTAACTCGATGCATATAATACCAAGAAATAAAATGCAGGGATGTGTCCAAGTCTCTTCTTTCGAGTTGATGGAGTGCAAAAATATGATTCCATGGGGGAAGCCTCGAAGTGCCTACTAATTGCGTTCCCTACGACGGCAGCTGGAACAGTTTTCAAGAAACTTCTGACAGTTGAAAATCCTTTGCAGGTAAGAGTTTAACAAAGTTATGGAGGTATTTTGTAGATTTCACCACGGCCATCCCGGTATCACCGCAATATTTTGTACTGTACTGCGAAAGCCGATTATCTTCTATGGTCTCCGGTCTAGAATGACAGTTACAAATATTGGTTTACACCAGATATAGAGTGTGTGGATTGAGCTGTATGTGGTACGGCGCAGGCCACTTATGGTCCCTGTGTAGGCGCAGGCGTCCCGCGGCTGTCCTATGGAGGCTGTAGTGATAAACAAATTCGAAACTGGATGCCGCCAAACATATTTTTATTGGTTCTACAGAAGTAATGGAAGAGTATCATGATTAATTAACTTTACCGTATCTGCGGAACTCGATCGAAAAAGCATAAGGCGGGCCAGTTATAAAAGCTTACGATAGCCTTCCAATTGCGTGCCCATTTGTCTAGTAATTTTTGTTACCTCGACGTACTTGTAAAGAAACGGCAAGTAACAAATGACATAATAAAGTCATCAGCAGTTAAATATGTGGCTGGCCGAGCATTATTTGTTGTTCCACTTCATGTCTGGCCACGGGATTATGATTAGTGGTTCTTCGACGAAAGAGCGGCAACAAACCTTGTACAACACAAGTGATTGAAGTGGCCGAGGGCTTCATGCATGCGGTTTTACAGATGAATAGAGAATGCTATTCCACATCAAGGAACAGCTCAGAGCTTGTGAAAAATGGGTGTATCCAGAGGCCTAGAATGCCACACTGCTCCGTGAACGATTCCCCTCTGGCTCGAGGCAAAATTTGATCCAGGCCGAATTTAGCGTCAGGCATCACTTCATCCCCAACTGTCGTTCGGTCCCATAATAAATGGCAAGCAAAAGTTAGGTATATGCGCAAAATACTCATGTAAAACGATAAATTTTTAAAGTATTCGCATCTCACCTCTACATATTCACCAACGAGCCTCTTTAAGCCTATCAGTCAAAAATTAGGATGAGGTTTGAGGAGCACTGAGTCATCTAGGGATCTAACCTGCCGCTCCCAGGTAAAACATGTTGTGTCTATACTGAATGAACTAATATAAGTTCTGCTCATGTATCCTCTTCAAAATCGAAAAAAACAGCAATTTCACGCACTGCATTAGCGACATCGTCTGCACTACCTCTCTCATGCACTGAGTAGTTTGGCTATAAATGCCTATACAAACGATGCAAAACAACTAGTTCCATACAATTTCTGGTCAAATAAGGAAGATAATGCATTAAAACACTTATTTTTGTCTTTACTTTTCGGAAAATCCACCATAATAACAGGCTGAGAATCCGGCTGTCTACGCTGAGAAACAGTGTTTCTTCTCACACGAGATTTACCACATGATTCGGTCAAAAAAGCTCAAACGACCTAATAGCCACCTCTGCGAAGCAAAAATGTTGCAAATAATTACATTCAGCTATCTCCTGCTAGTCATCGAATTCATGCTGGCGTATAGATGCCTACCTAACTTTGGTGGCGCATATTTTATGGTCCGTATCTGCAAACTCTAAAAACAAGGAGTTAGATGGAAACCCACCAATACTATTGTGTAACGTATTTAGTCCACATAAGGATACATGGATCCAGTTGACTGGTTTAAAATTAAATGACGCGTCATTGGAGAATGGTGTGGTACGAGTAAACGAAGCAATGGCTTGAGAAGTCCCATCAGATGGCTTATGTGCATTGTATAAGTCCAAAACAATGGTATTAAAGTGAAGTGTGCAAAAGCGGACACAACATAATATTCACGTTAACACGCAAGCAAATCCGTTTACATTGCTATCGTGGGGGCTAGTGAGCACAGTGTTTGTTTGCGTCTTGTCCCAACTCGATGGACAAGAGTCAAATCGATTAATTCAGTTGGTGTGTTGCGTCGCCGAGACGTTTTTTAATGGGTACCATTGAAGCTAAAATGATAAAAGTAGAAAGAGTGCTGGATATATTTGGGTGTTGCTCTTCCCAACACTGGCACACCACGACCGCGGTTTCGTCTTGGTTTAGTCTCGTCAGGTGTAGATAGCCTGAGCTGGGGTGGTACTCAGAGCTTATTAGTTCATGGCTGACGTCCTGAACACTATGCTACTGAGATCCGCGAGCAACGCTTGGCACAGCAGAAAGTAATTCAAAGCTGAATTTAGGGAGCACGCTGTGTGGTTGGGTTGCGACTCGTAACCACTGCTGACTATTTCAAAGAGCAAACAATTGCGGTGACACTGCAACAGCCTGTATTGGGAAGCTAGTTTCAACTAGTGACCCATCAATTTTATGTTGCGGCTGATTTGCAGGAGGTGGCAGCACGCGTGAACGGGGTTATCCAAGACGTGGTACGCCAGCATGACGTCGCCACGTGGACGGCGCTAACTCCCCCCGTACAAGCATACTGCTTTCAGTCGCAGATGATATGCCAGGTGGAACAATGCATTCAGATTTTCGGTCGATTTCCACTGTGAGGTCTCCGGTGCAATCAGATCGAGTTTTAATCAGGGTTGCCATGCCTGAATTGCATACTCTGCAAAGGGCCTCCCAAATGCATTGAACATTTGAGGAAAGCTGGAGGATTCGACCCACCCGAGACCGGCATGGTGGTTCGGGTTTTCGAACGCCTTCAAAGACTACGCCAAACGGTCGACGTCATTCCGCATCGCCACCCCTAACCACACTTCTATGAGGCGGGCTTCAGGATCTGGTCTCCAAGCTTATATCTTGCTTGTGACATACAAGCACACTTTTACACTTGTTCGTGTAAAAACGGTCTAGCTTTGTCTTTGACCATTATAAAACGTTCCAGGTCACGTTGCAGCAGATTGTAATCTCCATGATTAGAAACCATCTGCCACATCTTAATGCCGTCGGCTAAAAGCAGGTAAATCGACTCCATAACACGCGAGGGGTCGTCAATGATGACGAAAAATATGTGTCGCACCAACACTGACTCTGGTGAAACGCCACAGATCACCACATTAGATTGGAAAATAACCACCTAGCCAGAAATTGAAACCGCCGCCGAATAAAAAAATTACTGATGTTTCCTGGAAAAGGGCTTTAAATACCTTGAACTTGAGGATATTGGAGTAGGATGCTTTGAGTTAAGCAGGAGAAGTCTTTAGAAAAGGCAAGGGACTGGTTTCGGTGCTGCAGCCTCTAACGATTATTTCGGTCCAAATGCGACGCCCAAGCAGCCGATTTGTAGTACATGACTGGTGCTGACGGGATCGGTCTTGCCCACAACAGTCAATGCACTATGGGAGACGCGTGCAAACTCTGGCATCTAAATAAGTGGAACAGGTATGTGAGATATATTGGTGGCGTATCGGAATATTGGAACGTAGTGTAGCCGCAGGATATTGTTTAAATCTTCGGCCGCCTGAGCACATCCATTTGCTGAGCTAAGTGGGGGAGCACCACGCCTCAGCGTCCGGAGAATGAGAACTAGTTAATACAGAAGATTTTGTCAGCGCAAAACGTACCAGCTAAGTTCTATTAACGTAAAAAAGTTTGTCATCACGGACGCGTGCGATGCAGTTATTAAGCTGCATTAATTGGTTGCTGCAGTTGTAAAGGCTAGGGTTCACCCCGTATACATGTCACGCTGCCTCTGTACCCATCATGCGTTTTGGCTCTACTCCGAATGAAGAATGGTGCTCTTGCAGAATGAAGGGCCATGTTTACCGATGCGAACTTACCCAGATCATGAAACGAATGAGCAAAGTCCATCTAGACAGTAACGGTAGAACGGTCCTACAAAAAATCCCAGATGCATTCTCTAACAATTTCTGTTAGGATGTCGTAGTGTGTGATGGCTCGGAAGCAGTCCCTATGTTATGCGAACATTCCACATAACACACGTAGTTATAAATCACGTGCTCCCTTAAACCCAGAGTTCACGCCCTCTTTGATTTCTCGATCGGGGACTTTTCCTTTGTGTGTCCCGAATCAAGCGAAGAGTGTTTATTTGCCGCTCTGAATTGGGCAGGAGAGGTGGGCTTGATATGGAGCGAAACGTTTGCGGCATGCTCATGCAGGTCGGCCCTAACTTGCTCGTTGGGATTGTCTGAACTTCCAGATTGAGAACATTGAAGTCACCTGAGATGAGAATATGACTGTATCGACATTGCAGGACCGTCTCCAATGCTAGATCGCGATGATACTGAAAGTTAGCGTCGGGCGATGCTTTGTGGGCCTCAGTGATCCATTGAGCCATTCTGAGTGGTACTTTGCACCTTCAGAAGCACTCATACCAGATTGGCCAATAGTTAAGATCCAGACAAACTCAGTCTCCTAGCCCTCCAAGTGGGGCATTGGAGTGTGGGTGACTCCTTGCTCGATTACACGAGCTCTCTGTAGTCCCATACCAAAACCTCGCTGACTTGCGTTCAGGTTTTTGATCCAGAAGTTTTGGTTGAGAATTCTAATCGTTCTCCTGTCTTGGCCTGGGCAACTTGACAGTATTCTGCCCAAGCAATACGTCATGCCTTTTCCTTTTAACAATCCCGATACTCCGGCTGTCGCAGGAGATAAAACACCGCGCCCTATCTGCTACATCGAGCAGGGTGGATAGGGGTTTGGATGCACTACTCAGACCTTTCCGCCTTCTCATTGCCCCTCTTGCGCATTTCCATACTTAGGGCCACCCAGCTTCACTTTTAAACCCCAGCAGGCAGATTAGTTAGACTAATAAAATTGTTGGGCTCTGAAGTATCCGCTGTGTGCCGCAACAATCGCACGCAACCTTAGTGCGGCAAGGGTTTGATTTAAATCAAAACTTTGCAATAACCACCATCGGGACCGAAACCGAGTTTAAGAGATTCCAAGATCCTCTCTTCCCCAGCTGGATTCGTTTGCAGTAGTCAAAAAACAGCCGTGCAGTCGCATAGTGTCTGGCCTCGTACTCAGATCGGATTTACTGGCACAGTACTCATCACCCAAATGTGTGTTTAAAGTCATTCAATGCATCTTCGCCGGCGCTGTCTAGTGCCTTCCATCTTTTTGATCTATCTTGTGCATTTTACTTTTGACTTCCACATCGCAGTTTTCGCAACCATTCCAAGAAACCTACGGGTTTTTCCTAATCCGCACACATACACCAGCCCTTTTCGCACCAAAAGAAAGCCAATTCGAAGATCTATACACGCCAGAAAGCACAGTTGTCGACGGCTAAGTGAAGATGCTATCGGCCGTTTTAAGTCCCTTTTGTCTCTGTCGCTTTGTTTAGACGTCAAAGCGATTAACGTGCGAAGGACCTGGCCATTGAAACTTGCCACAACAGCCCCGTGACTCATCAACATTGCGACGGACGCATCAATCTTGAAAATATAGCTAATTCAGCGCTCAGACAACCGCACGCCCACAGACATCGAACTGAAAGCCATCGGTCGACACAGAGGTTTTTGACGACGATTCAAAAGAGGCCTATTCTGCGGCGACCGGATTGAAAGTAGTGTATAACTTACATACATGCTAGGAAAATGTGCGAGCAGAATTCCAGTCTTCAAGTTACCTCGGCAAGTATCATTTTAATTGTGCTTAGCTCACAGTAAACCAGCAGCATTCCTAACCAGTATCTGTATTTTTGTGCAATATGTGGGAACATACCATTGTTAAACATTGTACATAAAAAATAGCAAAAATACAAAATACTGATGACAACAATTGAACCAGTGAGGAACAGCACAATAATTTCAAAAGGGGACAGCTTGACAAAGAGTAAAATCCGGTCTTTCACATTACGTTTTGCTTCAAAGTTTAGGAAGGCTGGACAGCGTATTAACAGTGCGTCACTTGTGGGGTTAGATATCACTGCAACCAGTGGCCCAAATATTACCGAACCGACCATCTCTAGTCCGACCGGAATATGTGCGGCTTGAGGCTTGTCCGCCCACCGAACTGTCGCGAAACTTCGGAACGATGTCAACATTTTGGTAATTGGAACGTGGTTGATGCCGAGGACAACCGGAAATTTAGGCATTCAGTTAGACTGGAAGGAAGGCGGTGCTGTAATTACACAGCCGATACCGGTTTTATGCAGATCACCTGGCCGCTCGACCTCAATCCGGGATGCATATAATGTACGATCGGTGATCTGCACCAACACTTCATGACTGACGCAAATTTCTTAAAAGGAAAACTACTCTATGTTGTAAACCAGCTGAACTTCATTTGTGACACCAGATGTTGTAGCTAAGCCAACCAACTTGGCACGGATCACCCGTAACCCAAACTCAGAGCACTACCATGAACCGAGACTAATCCGAGTTGTATTGACTTCTGCCGATGAAGCAAAAGCAGTTCTGTTATTGTTAGGAAGGGATACAAGAGTCGAACAAGCCAGGACCCCATCCCCTCGGCCGGCTATCCAAACTCATCCGCTCTGATTGGGGCGAACAGAAAGCCAACCAGGAGAAGCAGCCAATGAACGCTAGGTTGAAGTTCCTTTATTGGCTGTGAGTTAACCTTTCCAGAGCTTTTCACGGCCACTTTAAATATGCTATTCACGAACTTTCCATTTTACCTTCATAATGAACGGTGTGATTTGCTAATTCATTCCTGTTGCTCTGCTCGTCCGATTCGTCTTCTCTCTGTCCTGTAGGGGGCCAGCGACTTCGGGGTTTGGTTGGCAATCAAGCGTCCATTCAGGCGAGGGACGAGCACTTCAACTGGCGACGGGTTGAACCCTAGTCAAGATGTCCATATCGCCTGACGAGCTCAAAGCCATTCTACTGCAGCAACAAGCACAATTTGAGGCATGCCAACTCAGGCTGATCGAAACTCTTACGCGCCAACTCTCAATCCAGACCGGTTCACTGTCTACAAACGTCAAGCCGTCCGCATCGGTAGTCGCCATCACTAACAGCATTACAGAATTTTCGTACGACCCCAATGCTGGCCTAACTTTTGAATCTTGGTTCAAGCCTTATGAAGATGTGTTCCGCGTTGAACTTGGAGACCATGATGACGATTGGAAAGTCCGATTGCTGTTATGGAAACTTGAAACAGCAGAGTACTCCAGGTATGTCAACTTTATTTTGCCTAAGAACGCTCGAGACTGCACTTTTGAGGAGACTGTCAAATGCTTGGGCCTAATATTTGGAGGGCAGTCATCCATCTTCAACACGCGATATCAATGCCTGAATATCACCAAGGTGGACGCTGATGACTACGTCACTTACGCTGGCATCGTCAATCGCTAGTGCAAAAAATTCGACATCAAATCCATAACGGCAGATCAGTTCAAATGCCTGATTTTTATCTGTGGCCTACATTCTCCACGGGATGCAGAGATCCGCACCAGGCTGCTGAGTAAACTTGAACAAGACCAGAAAATGACTCTACAGACCATAACCACTGAATGACAACGATTGCTGAACCTCCAGCATGACACGCTTATGCTGGAGAAACAACAATCAACTCCAAGTCCTAGTGTATTAAAAACAACCTCAAAGAAAGCGCTTCCAAGTGAAACAGGCCATGAAAAGCCCAGACAGAATACCAAGCCGCCGACTGCCTGTTGGAGATGTGGTGAGTGGCATTTTGTTCGAGTCTGTCCATTCCTGCAACACGTTTTCTACAAGTGTCATAAACGGGGCTATAAGGAAACGCACTGCCGATGCAGACCGCAGTTCAAGCGTGCAAGACATACGCGACCGCATTCAATTGTTCCCAAAAGATTCAGCAACTATAGTACGGTTCAAGCAGCCTACTCTGATGATCCGGTGGATTGCAGAAAGTTCGTAAGAGTTCACCTGAATGGGCAACAAGTTCGTCTGCAGCTAGACACAGCCTCGGACATCACAATTATCTCCAGCAAAACTTGGCAGTATATTGGTGTTCCGTCAATCAGGCGAACGACACATGTTGCACTTAACGCTTCAGGAGGTCAACTTAATCTCATTGGTGAGCTGCAGTGTTAAATGGTTTTTGGCGCTGCTCGGGCAAACCGTGTCGTGTACATTACGGGCCTGTCACATTTGAATCTTCTTGGACTCGATTGGATCCAGAAGCTCCACCTGTTCGACATCCCCCTGAGGGAAGTCTGCAATACCCTACGGCGCGGATATACGAGGCCCTCTTCGGAAGGTGACCAACCAAACATCAACCTGATCGAGCAGCTACGAAGGAAATTCCCGTCTGTGTTTTGCAACGACTTGGGAAGATGCACAAAGACCAAAGCAAGCCTTACTCGCAAAGACGGTGCCAAACCCGTATTCCGACCCAAAAGACCGGTACCGTACGCTGCGCTGCCGATTGTTGATGCGGAACTTGATCGTTTGGAGCGGGCAGGCGTCATCCAACCTTTGAACTATTCAGCGTGGGCAGCACCTATTGTTGTCGTCAAGAAGACCAATGGAGCCGTTCCTATCTGAGCTGACTACTCTACGGGATTGAATGCCGCTTTGAAAATGCACCAATATTCTTTGCCAGTCCCAGAAGATTTATTTGCTAAGCTCAGTGGTGGCGCTTACTTTGCAAAGCTAGATTTATCAGATGCTTACCTTCAAATTGACGTCGACGATGCTTCGAAGGAGTTGCTGTCAATCAATACGCACCGAGGTCTTTACCAGTTCAACCGTTTGCCGTTTGGTGTCAAATCAGCTCCCGCGATTTTCCAACAAATTATGGATACCATGTTAGCTGGGTTATCAGGAGTCGCAGCTTACTTGGACGACATCATAATCAAAGGGGCTACCTTCCGAGAGCTGACGGAAAGACTGGAAGCAGTTCTCCACCGCGTTAACGACTACGGTTTCCACTTGAAAGCAGAAAAATGCAATACCGGCATGGTGAGTAAAGTACCTTGGCTTCATCATCGACAAGGATGGCCGTCGTCCGGATCCTTCCAACATAAGCGCCATAAGACAGATGCCTCCCCCTGACAATGTCGCGAAGCTCAGATCATTCTTAGGGTTGCTCAGTCATTACAGCTCTTTTGTGCCCGAAATGCATCGGCTACGAGGACCGCTCAATGAACTTCTAGTAAAGGATCGCAAATTTGTGTAGTCTCCTGAATGTCAAGCCGCATTTGATCATGTCAAGTCTATATTGTGTTCTTACCTATTGCTAACGCATTTCAATCCGGAGCTGGAGATCGTAATTGCTGCTGATGCGTCCGACTACGGAATTGGAGCAGTCATATCCCACATTTTCCCCAATGGTTCGGAGAAAGCTGTGGCGCATGCGGCCAGGTCACTCACCCCACCGGAATGTAACTATGGACAGATCGAGAAAGAAGCTTTAGCCATAGTGTTTGCAGTCAAGCGATTTCACCAAATGCTTTACGGAAGAAAATTCACGCTGTTTACTGACCACAAACCCTTGGTCGCAATCTTTGGATCAAAGAAAGGCATTCCGGTCTGCACGGCCAGTCGTCTCCAACGCTGGACAACTGTTCTACTTGGTTACGATTTCGTCGTCAAATATCAATCTACACACAACATTGGTCAAGCAGATGCGTTATCTCGTTTAATTGGTACACAGCATCAAGAACCAGAGGATTTGGTAGTTGCTCAAATCTCCGTAGAACCCCAAGTACAGCAAGTTGTGTCTGACATTGTCGGTGCCTTACCAGTAACATTCGAAATGGTGCGGGAAGCGACCCAGCATGATTCTACCCTTCAACAAGTGATTGATTTTCACCTCAATGGATGGTCTAAGAGAGTTACAACGCCGGAGCTTCAACAATTCCACCAACGGAAGGAGGCGCTATCAGTCGTCAGAAACTGCCTGCTGTTCTCAGATCGCGTCGTCATTCCACACATCCTTCAAGAGAGAGTCCTCCGGCAATTTCATACTGGCCACCCGGGAATGAATCGCATGACACCGCTGGTACGAAGCTATGTCTATTGGCCCTATATGGATTCCCAGATCGACAGTGTAACCAAGAATTGTCCCCGATGTGCTAGTGTATCAAAACAACCAAGGAAGACGGAATTGCAATCCTGGCGAATACCAACGGAACCATGGTCAAGGGTACACATCGACTTTGCAGGTCCAATTGATGGTCACCATTTTCTCATTGTTGTCGATGCACACAGTAAATGGCCGGAGGTGATTCCAATGGTGAGAACCACAGCAGCAGCCACTGTCTCGGCTCTTCGACAGATATTTTCTCGTTTCGGTGTTCTCCACACGTTGGTTTCGGACAATGGAACACAATTTACCTCATCTGAATTTGTCATCTTCTGTCGCAGAAACGCGATCGTCCACGTAAGGTCTTCACCCTTCCACCCACAATCGAACGGGCAAGCGGAACGATTTGTGGATACCCTCAAAAGAGCTTTGCTAAAGATGAGGGGGAAGGTACCTTGGAGGAGATTCTTGACACATTTCTGCTGACGTATCGCACAACTCTGAATCCGCAGACACCGAACTCCCTATCTCCGACTGAAACTTTGTTTCAAAGGAAAATCCGTGTGCCGCATGATGCCCTCAGGCCCAGGAAGGATCAGTTGCTGTCCCGCAACTATCAGATGGAGCGACAATTCAACATCCGACGCGGTGCTCGGAAGCGAAGCTTTAATTTTGGTCAACAAGTTCTGGCGAGGGACTATCGCGTCCACTATTCAAAATGGGCTATGGGCCATGTGCTATACAAACGTGGTAACGTGATCTACGGTATCCAGGTTGGGACGGCAGTTTGGCTATGACATGCCAATCAATTGCTAGAAGCACGGACTATAGAACAAGTGCAACAACAAGTACCGGCAACGCAGTTACCTCTGGACATCCTGGCCGACGCCGGTGAAGCGAAGACTCCCCAACAAGCCCCAACACAGCATGCACAACATTCGCCCAGAAACCTAGCAGCACAGAGGCCGAAGCGGGGACGCAAATTCGTGTCACCCATGCAAGTCAACCCCAAGCTGAAATCTTACAACACAACTCAAGGGGGGGAAGTGTTAGGAAGGAATACAAGGGTCGAACAAGCCAGGACCCCATCCCCTCGGCCGGCTATCCAAACTCATCCGCTCTGATTGGGGCGAACAGAAAGCCAACCAGGAGAAGCGGCCAATGAACGCTAGGTTGAAGTTCCTTTATTGGCTGTGAGTTAACCTTTCCAGAGCTTTTCACGGCCACTTTAAATATACTATTCACGAACTTTCCATTTTACCTTCATAATGAACGGTGTGATTTGCTAATTCATTCCTGTTGCTCTGCTCGTCCGATTCGTCTTCTCTCTGTCCTGTAGGGGGCCAGCGACTTCGGCGTTTGGTTGGCAATCAAGCGTCCAATCAAGGCGAGGGACGAACACTTCAGTTATCGACAGCTCGCATCCCGGATATTCCGTTGCGAGAGCTCATGCAGACGATGCATGACTTGGAAGCTTACGAGTAGGTATCTATATTCAATACCATCCTTGTACACGGTGTGTTCGAGGCTGGTAGATATGAGCAGCGCGAAGAGCCCAAGAGCAGTGGCACTGCATTTGCGAGATCCTTCCTTGAAAATCGTCATATCGTGATCGAGCTGGAGGCTGTGCAGATCATTATGATACAAAGGATGTGACACGATTATCGTGAATGTGGTGGTTCAATCCAGAAAACACCGCCAATGGTCTTGTGTGCTATGCGAGTAGCAGCAGCCTACCTCCCACTCTGATCAAAGCTGTCTTAAAAGCATGCGAACGAACCATTTTCGGACAACGGTACGGAGAACCTTATTATTCAGCTAGCTGGCGAAACTGGTGAACACGCCCCATACATAACCTACACATATGGAGGCAAGGAAGTAATGGCTGGATCCCATAATTTGATACAAATGTGTTCATCACCGCCACATCAAAAATCGAATAGTGGCCAGTCTTTTACCGATGGACACAACGTCGTGCCCAAAACACAAGTTCTCCGACTCTGTACTGTGTTCGGAGAAATGTTCCTGTACGTACAGTAACGCCGAAGTTCTACTAAACAAGCTCACAGAAATGCGAGTACGTCAAGCATTACAATGTTGAAAGCACATAATCGCAACCGAATCTTCGTAGCGCTTAGAGATTACGGACGCCGAAGTCGCGATACATCGCATGTTCCTTGCACGTAAAATTGCCTCCGCAAGTTCGGTGGTGTACTGTTATATTATCGCAGTGACTTGCAGTGCCAACCGATGTACGATTTGAAAACACTTATCATAGACTCACTGTCGTGCAGTATGCGACTGAGACGCGACGATGCTTGCCTTGTGTCAGTTGTTTATCGGCCCCAAGTGTCCACCGCAGAGATAGACTCCCGTCTAACATTAGCCTTAGGGACGGTCCTGCGACGACGATACAGTCATGCTCTCATCTCAGGTGACTTCAATGTTCCCAATATGGAGGTTCTGGCATCACTCAGTGAGCAAGTTAAGGCCGATATGCAAGAGCACGTTGCAAACGTTGCGCTCCATAACAAGCGCAGCTCTCCCGCCGGATTCAGAGCGGCAAGTAAACAATCTTCGCTTGATATACATGTCACGCTTGTAGAGATCATGATCGAGAAATCAAAGTGGGTGTGAACTCTGGGTTTAATAGAGCACGTGATATATAACTACGAGTGTTATGTGGAATATTCACATAACATAGGGACTGCTTCCGAGCCATCACACACTACGACATCCTAACAGAAATTGTTGGAGAATGCATCTGGGATTTTTCGTAGGACCGTTCTACCGTTACTGTCTAGATGGACTTTGCTCATTTGTTTCATGACCTGGGTAAGTTCGCATCGGTAAACATGGCCCTTCATTCTGCAAGAGCACCATTCTTCATTCGGAGTAGAGCCAAAACGCATGATGGGTACAGACGCAGCGTGACATGTATACGGGGTGAACCCTAGCCTTTACAACTGCAGCAATCAATTAGTGCAGCTTAATAACTGCATCGCACGCGTCCGTGATGACAAATTTTTACGTTAATAGAACTTAGCTGGTACGTTTTGCGCTGACAAAATCTTCTGTATTAACTAGTTATCATCCTCCGGACGCTGAGGCGTGGTGTTCCCCCACTTAGCTCAGCAAATGGATGTGCGCAGGCGGCCGAAGATTTAGGCAATATCCTACGGCTACACTATGCTCCAATATTCTGATACGCCACCAATATGTCTCACATACCTGTTCCATTCACAAAGACCCTAGTACTAACACACATCACCCATAGTTCTTTTACTATTTTGGGAAAGCTGCGGTCGTTGCGCACCGTTAGTTCACTTGAGTTGACGACATTTCCTCGGAGACGCTGTAGGTGACTGCTGCCGGCATAGCTGGGCAATTAACCAAAGTGTTTCGGATGCCTCTAGCGATCTGTTGCTTTTCAGTCTTTGAACCCACATGACATATTTTAAAAATCGACTTGTCCATGCATCACACCAACTGCACTATTTGATTTGACTTCTGTTTATTTAGTGACTGGAAGACGCAGACAAACATTGTGCTCACTAGAGCTTCACTTATTCAGTGTAATCGGATTTACCTATGTGTTAACGTGTCTTATTTTGTGTCCATTTATGCGCTTTTTACTGTGGTGTCTGATTTTGCGCTTTTGTAATTAACACAAACGCTAGTGCGAAACTCGTTAAACCTTGGTTTATTATCCGTGTTTCTAATCATCACCTGTTCTTTCTTCGAGTTGATTTGTAAAGTCTCAGGAAGGCACCTACATTACATTATCACTTTTTTTATTCCTGGTGTGATAGGCCTAGATTGCATTATGCGGTCACACTTTTTCCCTCAATCCTAATGCCTTGCCAGTAACAAGAAATATGCACGACGCTGAGGACAGCATAACCTGAGGTACATTGTTTGCTCAGTGCTTTGAAAACCTAGTCAACTGCTGCATCTATCCGATGCAACTCGGAGCTTTAGTACCGCTGACCGATAGCAGGAAGTTGCTTCGTATTTTGTATATGTGTTGCAACTGCCTTTATCCAATGACTTACTAAATGCTAATAATGGTACTTGTTCTCACTCTACTTTCGAAATGTCAAAAGAACAAATGCTGGACTGGTTGCTTGGGCCATGAATGTCCGAAGTAATCATGTATTGGAAACAGAACCCCTTCTCGAAATCAGCTTTAGGTCGACTTTTATCTCACCGAATCTGAGGTTTTCATCTAACTGTGCACTGACAGCAATAAACCATCCCAGAATTGGCTCAAGCAACATGTTATCTAGTGGTCAAAGAGTGAAGTGTTATTGCAGATGTGAGTACTGGATTACTAACTGATCTCGGGCACACTGCTTGGTTATGAGCCGACCCCAATGGCGTTTGTTTTGTGATTTCCTTTGTCCATTCCATCCTGCTTAGCATCCCCTCCAAACACGATCTCATTCGCTAGGCATAATATAACGAGCTTTTTACGGCACGATAGCCGGCTGTTAGCTCTCCGGAACGATGTCCATCCGTTACTGGGGACTCAGCCGGCGTGCCCCTGCTGTACTTTTCTTCTTCTTGTCTTTAGTATTGCGCCACAATAGCTGAGGTGTTTTTCACCTGCAGCTAGCGTGTATACTAATAATAGTAATTATAATAATCACACTTATTGGGTACGAGCGGATTCTGATACGCTTTCGCACATTGTCTACCTTGTGGTCGACAGCAAGATGAAACCTTCAGTTAGAAAGAAAGAAGCGTAACACTTGGAGAGAACTTGCAATAATGTAACAATCATGTTCACTGATTAAATTGGTTCAGCCCGACGAATCTATCTGACAGAACAGAGCTTAGAGCCCAGTAATGGTTCCATGTTGAATACTCAACGTTTGGATGAATCTGCGATGCATCGTGCATGGACGCATGGAGCGCACAGTTAAACTGTTTTGATTGCTCACCAGCTTGAACAGTTTGAAAAGGATTGCTGTGTAACAAAAGCGATAGGAAAGAGATAATACGGAACATTTAGATCCACCTAAACTATAAGTTCGCCACAGTTTCATTACTACAAGCCCACATCTTACTAGGAATCATTATCTAAACGAACCGAAATGTTTTCTGTCACTGATGAATGTGTTAAGTCAATCAAACTGCGTCTAGAATTGACCTAGATGGGTCACAGAGCTTAGGTTTGAAACCGTTTGTCGGGGGGTGTAAACCAAATGGATAAGGAAGGAGTTGATCTCAGTGTAGCGGGCATTCAGCCTATGCGTTAGCTCTGACCACCAACAATTCTTTTACTTGCAGACGACTTCCTGGGACACAGGGTGAGGCACACTTGTTTGAAGCCCTGTTCGGCGTCATTTCTGCATCCGTTTCCAGTACTCCGTCACCTATGTCTCCCAAGCGTACTTCTTGTGGTACTTTGATCCGTTGTTGGTCACTTAATATTGCTTGTCACTCCCTTACTACTTATTCATGGTGAAGTAGTACTTACGCTTGCTTCACCATGTGCGCTCATTGAAGAGCACGAAAAGAGAGTGGATGCACTCACTCTTAATATGCTTGGTTATGCTACGGAGTATGTGTTGTCGGGAGATAGTATTCTACGTCCACACCATGGTACAATAGAGATTAAGTTGGTTGGGACTTATGGCCAATGTTTAGGTAGCGCGGTGACTTTTCTTCAAACATAAACTTCATCCTGCATCGGCCGTCGCGCAGAGCATCAAGGGTCACCTTATCTGCTGCATACATCAGAGCGGATAAGCAAAAACATGCTACTGCTGGCGCCTCCCTTCTTTCCTTTCCACCTTTTTCTCTTACTCCCATCCCGACCCCCATAACTACCGTTCCTTCTGTAATTCCCAGCTTAATTGATAGCAACCGAAGTGCCACTGGAGTAGAACCATCTGCAGCCACCATCCCACAACAACTATCGGACGCCTATTGGCAAAAGTCCCTTTTAAGGTCACGCTGTCCCGTTTCCATGGCGACATTCAACGTTCGCACTCTAAGACAAACAGGTCAACAGGTTGCACTCGCACGCACCTTGGATACACTGGGTATTGATGTGTGTTGTGTCGGAAACTACGATCAACGACACTAGCGGAATTGTTGAATTAACTGCATCCGGCTTATCCTCTCGTTATTGGTTGCACGCATCCGGAGACGCCGATGCGGCACTCACGGGTCAAGCTGGTGTAGGTATCATTCTCAGCTCCAAGGCTGAGTCATCGTTGCTTGACTGGATTCCGGTGAACAGCCGTTTATGTGCAGCCCGTTTGAGGACATCAACTAAGGTTGATTCACGAAGTAGTGCAAAACACTTTTTTTGTGATTTCCGCTTATGCTCTCACCGACTACAATGATACCAAGAACACATTCTATCACGGACTGAACGCGCTACTATGCAGTGCTACTAGTTCATGCACACGTAGGGCATCTGAGCTCTTCAGAAGCTCAGTTGTGTGGTAATTGTTGGCTTAACTCCGAACGGACTGACAACGGCGAGCGTCTGCCGCAACTGTGTGCGGAGCACCAGTTGTTTTTTAGTAGCACTGTTTTTAGATAGAGTGGTCGCCGAACTGCCACTTGGCGTCTTCCTGTAGCTGGCCAGCGATGGACCCAAATTGACCACATAGCCATAGGTTACAGGTGGCTCGGTTCCATTCTGTATTGCCGCTTGTACTGAAGTACCTGCGTTGACTCTGATCATGCATTAGTACACTTTCGTTTTTACATGGATTTTACTGGGAAGCGCACCAAGCGTCTCCTCCGATTGGCAACTGAGAAATTGTCTCAGCTCTCGGGTCAGGAAAGCCTATCAAGACGCAATGCGTACCGAATTTTCGCTGTCTTGTTCTAATGACACTGAGCTTCAGTGGAATAAGATCTCGATCGCCATGCATGACGCAGGAGCATCTGCTCATGACACTATCAATCGTCACCTCACCAGTTACTGGATATCCGAGTGGTCGGTGAACCTGTTGGAATCTAGAAGAAACCTCCCGGCTGGCTCTGAGCGCAATGTGACCAGACGGGCTATTAGGCGCGAAATGAAGCGGAGCCTACGTGCTGACAAGAAAGCCTGGTGGACCACTAAGGCTCAATAAGTGGAGGAGGCAGGAGCAGTAGGTAATTACTGCAAGCTCTTTCAGCTAATCCGCACCACTGGTCCCAGAAAACCAGGCGTCAGTGGGACAGAGACAGCGCGGGTGCACTGATACACAATAAGGAGTGCCGTATGGCTCGTTGGGCGGAACAGTTGCAAGATCAGTTCAGCTGGCCCCTGCTCCCGGACCTCTTCCTACTCAGGTGATGCAGCAGGAGCCATGGACGGTTAGTTTGGAGCCTCCGTCGGAGGCCGAGGTCCGAAACGCGATCACAGCCCTCAGTCGTTTTCTTGCTGCTGGCCCGGGTTCCCTCCTACCTGCACTGTTTAAGGATGGAGGTGAAGTCCTCTGCAAAGCACTTACCTCCTTATTCGAACGTGTCTGGAAAGAAGAAGTATCCCGTCTAATTGGAGCGAATCGATTATAGTGGCAATTTACCAAAAGGATAGTCACACAGACTGTTCTAAGCAGTGGGGTATAAGCCTAATGCCAGTTGTGACAAAATTACTGGTCTCGATTATCGTTCGTCGCCTCACTGTGGAACGGGTATCTCGGATTGGGGAAGAACAGGCAGGTTTCTGCCTAGGACTTGGCTGTATAGACCATATATTCACTGTGCGAAAGTTGCTAGAAAAGGGCCACGCATACCGCAGACTGACAATAGCTGTGTCCCTCGATTTCAAGATTGCGTTCGATTCAGCCGATCGATCTATTCGATTCGAAATGCATGCGCAGTAAGGTGTTCGCACTAAATATGCGAAAATGCTTCGTGCTCTATACTTGAACACTACAGGCCATGTCAGCGTCTATGGTGGCCTATCGGATAGCTTTCCGACCACACTTCGCGTTCGTCAGTATTGTCCGATTTTCCCATTTTATTCAATTTCATCGTGGATTCTATCATGGAGTGTTCGTTTGTGGAATATCACCATGTACGCGTTGAAGTGCTGTCTGGTGAAAGGTTAGTTGATCTATGTTATGCGGACGATATCGTCTTGCTTTTCGATGATGTTGCGGCGGCACAATCAATCCTGAATAGCCTGTCTAGGGTTGTCCCATTAGTTGGTATTCACTTCGCACCTACAAAGTGCAAAGTGTTGCTGCAGAACCACCAGCCACTTGATGGTTCCTTGACGTTTGCTAAGGAGGAACTCGAACTGGTTGATCAATTCAGTTATCTTGGCAGCTGCATCAGCAACGATGGACGCAAAGAAACTGACATGAGCTCACGCATTGCAAAGGCCAGAGCTGCCTACTTGAACGTGCGTCATCTTTGGCGACAGAAGGGAGTTTCCCTCCGCCTGAAATGCCGTGTGTACAAGGCCACATTGAGGGCAGTCCTGCTTTACAGTAATGAGACTTCGCCCATTCGGTCTGAAAATCTGAGGCGCCTTCAAGTCTTTGATCGTCGTTGTCCGCGATTCATTGCTGGTGTCGGATGGCACCAGCGTGTCCGCAACGGTGATGTGCGTAGGCGAGCACTAGGTAGTGATAATCATGCTAGCTCCCTAGAACAACAGATAGCACTGAATAAGTTGCGTTGGCTTAGGCACGTGCTACGTATGCCTGGTCATAGCTTACCTAGGAGGGTCTTGTTTAGTCTACCAGGTGTAGGGTGGCGTAAGGCTCGAGGTGGACAGAAGTTGACTTGGCAACGGGAAATGAAGTCACTGATACCAAACTAGGTGCCGTTGGTCCGTCTCGCCTTCCTGGCTGGGGTCCACGTGACTCGCCTTGTGCTTGGCCCGAAACTTTGCAGGACATGGTTCGCAACCGACACCAGTGGCGCGTCTGCTGCCGTCCCCTAATCGGATTGCCTGTTTGGTGCTCAGTTATCTGCGGGGTAATGGCTGAATATGACTTGGGGCAGTGAAAGCCGCAAGGAAGCTGTCTCGCCGATGCCGCCTTATC
Source organism: Dicrocoelium dendriticum (assembly GCA_944474145.2). NCBI lineage: Eukaryota > Metazoa > Platyhelminthes > Trematoda > Plagiorchiida > Dicrocoeliidae > Dicrocoelium > Dicrocoelium dendriticum. Next base: position 70,498,136 of record OX104063.1, read on the forward strand.
TTTGCACGATAGCCAGCTGTTTGTGACGGTATGTTGTTAACACAAAGTGTAGGTGTCTTGACCCTGAATGTTTGCTTAGGGCATCAAGATTTTCAGGTAAGTCTCCCTTCTCTCCCACTTATTATGCTTTGTTTCATAGGTCATCATTGTTGTATAGCAGAGAACCATCGTTGGAAATGTCTGATGTACTGCTGTTGATGATGATGATGATGCATTTGTTGTTGGAAACGGCCGGTAATTATTTGGAGAAAAGTTTCGCGAGGTATAGTCAAACCAATTTTAAATACGTGCTTTTGCACGTTTGCTCTAAAATTTCAACAGCGTACCGTAGCTTACTTGGGACTATAAGGCTAGTATCGATGAGACGAAACGTGAGGTGATCATTTGGAATATGGCATCTGGTCCCCATAATCTTCCTCCGTTACTGTTGTTGTTTAAGTGCGATAGAGACTTGCGACTGTTTGGGACAAGCTACTTAACTTAACATGGATTGGTGAAAATAGAACGCGCACTCCCGTTGTAGATTGTCGGCGATATTTCTTAATTATTAATCAAGTAAATGAGGACGTGTGATTGTTGTAGGACTATATGCTCACCCCCGTCACTAATCCACTCAGCTGTACAGCACCTCGGGGTTCACTGGCTCTAGTGACAGTTAACTGTTTGGCGGTGCTAATGGTTCCTGCTTTGGCAACGGAAAAATCGACCTAACTGCTGCAATTTTCCACCTAAGCCTCATGAATGGGGACAACTTACAATGGTGGACAAATGTCTTGTCCATCCCTGCCACAGTCGCTTTCCACGACCGTGTTTGTTCCCATCTGATCTCTTCAGATAAGGATAATTGCAATTCGGAGTCTTATGCAATCTCTGATGATTTCTCAGACGTGGTGGGCTATCTTGAGAGTGAGTAGCACCCAAACTCATCAACTTCCGCTGGAGTGCTTGTGATCGACGGGGCGCTTCAGAACAGTTTGCTGCTCAAATACAATCAGGTCAAGTGAAGTCGAAAAATAGTTTTCAGCCTACGAGTAGACACGCTGTCAGCTTCTTTGCACTACAACTATGAATGGGGAAATACGTGAAAGGAATCTATAGAAAAACTGACGTTTTAATGGAAAATTTCGCGCATTTCACTCGAGCATGAGTCATCTACAGAGCACCCTAAGTCAAATTGGACCGTACAATCGGAAGAAGGTGCCAAATCTCCGTACACAGGCAAAGAAAGGTTGCAAAGAACACAGCGGCAACCATATCAGGGTTCCTTCATGGCTTGCTGGAACAGAATATACCATAGCTATTGTAAAAACTCAAGGTGCGAACGAAGTTATTTATTGTGGCCAATATCGGCAACCGCACGCATCATTTCCGGCCACCAAATTCCACTAATCTGCTGACTCTCTCATATATTTTGCTTGACTTACGATGCTTCTTCGTCCAGTTTTACTGAACATAAACCTGTGGCTCCCGAGTGTTCCTCTTCCGTTGTAGCGTCGATGTAATGCACTGTTGGTCTGTTATCGGTTGGCTTTCTTGAACTCTGTATATTATTGACATTAAGCGCAGTAGTATCTGTTTTGGCCCAACACAGTACGTTATCTGGAGTAGGCAAATGTCAAACTATTAACAAAAATGCAGATTTCAGAGAAGTCGACAATGAAACATCGTCACTATAACTAGCTTAATCAAAACTGTGACACAAAATTGATGCTACATATTTTTGGGATTACGGGAAAACCAACAGTTAGGAAGACAACAGCTGAGAATGATAGTCGGCTAATACATCAACCTCGTCAACTAGTCCGTTAGGCAAAACATTTTGAACCACAGTTCAGCAGACATGTCGCGCCTCCGTTGGTTGCTGATTCATTTTGAACCAAGGTGGGAAGTTAACGTCGTATCTCGCCCTTTGGAATATATTCGTCACGTGCATGCCGTGTTGGAAAGAAACAAGTCTCCTGGACCTGAGGAATTTCCTTCATCTTTGCTGGTGAATGACAGTGACTTTGTTGACTGTATCTGATGTTCCCTTCAGCTCTAGTTGGGACATTGAATAAGTACGTTCAGGCTGGTGACGGTCAATTGTCGTGCCGATCTTATAAAAGGATGAACTGATTGTGAAACTCATCAAGGCATTAGCCTTATTTCCACTGCGTCCAAAGTTCTCACGAGTCTCACTGGACGATGACTTACTGGTCCCCAACCAACACACTGAAAACTAGGTAGGCTTCCGCCCTGTTCGTGGTTGCATCGACCACATAGTTATTCTTCGTCACTTGATAGATCAGAGACGCACCAACAGACGACAGATTGTGATGCTTTTCCTTGATCTAAACACTGCCTTCGACTCTATGGATCGTGCCAGCTTGTAGCCATGCCCATCCATGAAAAGTTAACTGGAAAACTACTTTCGTTCCGAAATCCCTCATTTGTGACTCTCAAAACCAGGTAGGATTTATAGGAAAATTTCTTCTCGTTTCTACACCACAGGTGCAATTACTGCTAGGTAACCGACTGGAGAATTTTGAGCATGCGGACGACACAGCTCCCTTTGGACCCGACGCAATGACCATGCAAGCAATACTGATTAGACTGACGCGTAGTGTTGCATGCCTCGGCTTGTGCTTTATAAATTAAAGGTACAAAATGCTCCATGCTTGAAACATACGCCACCGGTTCTAGATATCATCTATAACAGTCATTAGGGATGGTGGGTCGGTTCACCAACCTTAATATCAGTGTCACCTCTGGTGGTCACACTATTGGAGTAGTTACTTTGTGTATCATCAACCTGCGTGTGTCTTTCCAGAAGATCAACCATTTATGGAGACGGCAGGATATCAGCTTGTTAGTGAAAGATAGGGTATAAAACGCTGCGAAAAGACCGATGTTACTGTATGGATCAGGGACCTGGCCAGTTCGCAACGAAGACATTAAACTTGATTGTGTTTGACCACCGGTGCTTGCGGAGTATTGCACCCATCCGGGGGAAAATCGCGTTAGCAATGCTGATGTATATTATTTTGTTTTTGGCAATAAGCGAGTAGGTGCCTCACTCGAGTATATGCTGGATCTTTTTCGCTTATATTGGTCAGGCCATGTCCTCCACATGTCACTTAACCTGCTTCCTCGATGCACAGCATACGCTATTGCTGCTCCCGTGGAATTGAAGATGAGATCACGAACCATATAGCAAAAGCTCGAGGCGCTTTTACTCAGCTTCGCCACTTATGGCGCCGGCGCGACAACACTCTCGCCCTGAAGGGTATAGTGTACAATGCAGCAGTACGTTCTACCCTACTGTACGGTTGTGAAACCTGGCCCCTTAGATCAGCGGACCTGAAGAGGCTAGTTACGTTCGACCACCGGTGCCTTCGTAATTTAGCTCACATCTAAGGGTTACAGCGAGTAAGCTACGATCGTGTTCGACGCCTCGTTTACGGCACAGGAAAGGGAACTGAACCGCTCAGCACTGTTATTTCACGCACCAGGCTCCGATGGCTCTGCCACGTGTTACGCATGCCAACCCACCGACTCCCGCGCCGTCCGTTGTTTGCGCGCCAGGGTTGTGAATGGAAGAAGAGGAGAGGTGGCCAAACGATGACTTGGTCGACAGGAATAAAGGCCCTCACTTCGAAGCTGGCCTCAGTTGGAGGGTCTCGGCTCCCTGGTTAGGGTCCGAATGACCATGAACACGTTTGGCTGGATACACTTGCTGATGTGGGTAGGAGCCGACCTCAGTGGCGTTCGTGCTGTGAGTTTCTTTGTCCCACCCCATCCCTCTTAGCCTTCCCCTCCAACCACGATCTCACTATTCAACTTATATACTTTCGCGGAGTAATTTTTTGCTACATATTATACGGCTGATAGCTTACGGGAACGATGCCCATCCGTTACCGGTAGCTCAGCTGGCTTACACCTATTGCATTTCCCCCCTATTTTTCGTATATGCATTACGGCACAGTAGCTGAGGTGTTTCCCACCTCTAGCTAACGCGTATAATGATGAACATGATGTTTCAATAAGCGTTTCCTACCATTCTTACATACTTTATCCTGCTGTTGCGAGTTCTGGCAACTGGATCCACCTCACTTCGGTGCCCGGATGGTTGTTGTTCAAATGAACTGAGCTGAAATACCTAGTGTACGCAAAAGAGGTACAGGCAAGTTATGTTGGCCTAACGTTTGCAATCCTTTTATTATCTCATCACCAGAGTAGGGTATATGGAGCTGCATCCGGCATTTCTACCACACCTTTGGCTATAATAGTTTCCGAATTTGCCTGCCACTGATACTGCAAACAGCCACAGGGCGCATGCCCCTACTAAAGAAACCTGGGTGACTTGCGCTGAGACACCCGCAGCTCTATCCACACACTACGTATCAAATGTAAACCCGCCGGAATAAGGTTTGGAGACGTGGATGGAAGTAAGGATAGATCCGGAGCCTAGCCACAGGCCTTCAGCATGTATATCTTATATTTACAAAGTTGGAAACAAGTGTGCAGAAGTACATAGGGCTAATCGATAGACAGACCTACACACGCACAAGTAGGGTCAGTCAATGCCGAGTGTGAACATCTGACTGGCGATAGTGACTAATCCGCCACACATGGGTCCACAGCCGCCATACATGACTCAGCAGCATAAGTCGCTGACTAGTACGCGTAAGATCATGCCTTCGAATCCGACAGGACTCAGCGAATAAGCGATGCTGACGTATTCCAATGAGACAAAACGGCTGGATAGCGCTTTTTTAATATGGGCTAGATCTCTGCTTGTGTAAAGATGCGACTAGTCTGCACGAAAACGACATTCTTTATGTGACTAAGCCGATTGCAGCGGTCTAATGCCATTAATAATACTTCTATTTCTCTTACTGAGAGAAACTTTGTCTATAGCGGCGCACATCAATTTGTACAGAAGAATCCATGCTGTTGCTTGGGTGACATGCTTAGGTGGAGTTTCGGGATATGCGTTTCATGTATTAACGTTCTGGCGGATGGTTGAGGCCAAAGCCTACTTATGAATACATTGATGTTTTATGTTTTGGGCCCCTCTTGTAATAGCTCATCGAGGGATTATTCCCATGTGAATATAAAGCTTATGGTAGTTAGAGCAAGGTATCTGGGGAGTCTGCTACTAACCGTTGCCACATTGTCACATGAGCTGAGTGTTATTGGTAGTTTATTCCACAGATAGCTGGATCTGACCAGGAAGAAATTAGAGCGGACATTCGTTCTAGCCTTCTGTATATTCAGTGTAAAGTCTTTGTTGCGAAGAGCTCAATTTGAGCAATATTGTAAATTGCGTGTAGGCAGGTTGGAATAGGTCTTTTTGCGTAACATGTTGAAAAGCAGCAACAAGTTGTGCTTCAGTCGTCGAATGCAAAGTGGTTCGAGATGAAATTCATTGCAGTACATATTAGATCGCGATAAACTCACCTTTATTATACCCTGGTAACTTAGCGACTGTTCGCCCACGTTCCCATTCCCTGTTCCAAGATGCCCATGTGGCAAATCTGTTGACCCACTAGTGGATCGCATACAGCGGACATTCCCGAGGCAGCTCAAGTATCGCAGTAACTACATACAATTCATCCCACACATGCCGCTCCGGCGAAGCCCCTCCGTGCCAGAAACTCTGTCACACTAACAGATGTGCGAAATCCTATGTAGGCACTGTTGCTGGAAGCACTTGAAATATTTCTTATCTTTTTTGCGTAGCGTCCATCGTTTACTGTCGTAAAAAGGAACTGACAATACCATCGACTTGTACACCGTCGGCTTGATTCTATTGCTTCTTTCATGCTGAAACTGCACATACCCGGGTACCTAAAGCCTATTTTCACTCGACTTGACTTGACTTCGAACCTAACGTTACATCTTGCCGAAAGTTTCACATGTCTGCAAAAAGCGGGTGCGCAGCTCACTGGTCATCTGCAGTTCGGCGGAAAAGACACCGCCCAGTAGGAAAATCTCGATGAGTTCTCTATAACCTTCTCGGCAATCTGGATTTGTGGCAGTCCCATGTACTCTATTTTTGCTGTAGGCGGAAAAAGACAAGCAGTCTTGGTTGTGTTGATGGTGAGTCTGAAGTTGGCTACTGTCAAAAGGACAGTCGTCGCCATACGTTGCAGCTCATCCACGCTACGTGAAAACAACGCGCAGTCGCTGATAAAAACTGTACATGGAAGGTTGTTTCCCGCACTTCCGTTATCGGCCGGAATTAATGGCCACTCAGCAATCAACCATCAATGTAGTGCATTGTGTTCACAGACTTTGAAAGCGGTTGACGTCACAGCAGTTACATGGATTTTGAACACGCTAGGTGTTAAGTCTCGAAATTGCTTCGCGTGAGGTACAAAATCAAGGTCTTCTGAGGTTTGTCCCAATAGCTCCCCTCTCGCTTACATACCACTGTGAAAGCATTCGGTTTGACTTACGCCTGCAACCAAACTAACCCAATACCAGTCGCCGTCCTTCGCGGTTAACCGTGTCAAACCTCTCAGTAAAATCTATATACAGTGAATAGAATGGCTGGTTACACTCACAGCATATTTTGCAATTTACAAACCTAGAACCGCATAACTAGGCTACTGCGGCACGAACGGAATCCGCATTGCTCTTCCGCCACATTCGGTTCAACGGCCTGAGTGATGAAGCGGGTGAGCAAGATTAGGGCGATAACCTTCCCAAGACTACTTAGCAATTTGATGCCATTAACATTTATTTTTGACATTTGCATGCATGGCTCAAGGGATGAGCTGTACAGCAATATGCCAAGAGAGGACGAATGTCCCGGCGGAATAGGAAACACTGATTGAAATAAAAAAAATTCAAACAGTGGTCGGAACCGCGTCAATTGTCACCGCGTGGGATTGGGTGCATGTTATGTAAGGCGTGATGATGCACCACGCATGTAGGTGTCGTAGACCTTCAGAGTCAGACGAAGAGTAGAAACACAGAGGTCAGAAATATCAAGTGATGTCATCCCGAGTGTGGTAAGATGTTTAGCTGAGGTGGAATATATCATCCCTCGATTATTGATAACAACGGGGTGGTGAACAATATTTGTCGTCTCAGGAAACTGTTCACGTATGTATCGCGATATGGCTGCGGCATTCTCACCTGATCCGTATTTATCCACTTTCAATTTATAAGTACAATCCATTCGGTACGCGTCACATATGGCCACGTCCACAATGTGAACCGTAGAATTTCTAACCGCAAGCAGGTCTGGCTTGATGAAGGAGGTGGCTGTCGGAATCCTCGGCTCCATAACAATGTTAATGCTTCGGCGCCGCAATTGCCTGGCAATCTGTTGGGCGATTTCATTATGACGTTTACAGCGGACATCATGCGTGATGCAGCACGCCTGAAGAACGTGTGACAGAGTCTCTTTTTGTCCGCAGCTCCCGCGGCAGTTGAGAGAAGCCGGGTCATTTGTAGATCTGCCTCTGCTCCGTCGCGTTTTGGTAGAAAGAACACCCCCCCGTAGTTGGACACCCCGTATGAAAAGACGTGGAAAAATCCTGTTGGGGTCCCTCAGCCAGTGGTGAGCGGAAGGTGACGTGACCACATTTCGCAAGGGAGAGCCATCCACTGAAGCAAAAAAAGCATCTCTCCAGGCATCCGTAGCTGAGCTTTTATCCATGACGACGCGATTACCGATGGTAACAGTGGAGCGCGCTAGACGATGGATGGCAGCGGCTGCAGGGTCCCGGATCGCCCAACTGGTCACTGGATGGCAGTTGGATAGGTGTCGTTCCAGCCTCTCCTTCCGTAGCAGGGGAATACTCGTTGATAGACACGGAATACCCAAACCAAAGCACGCAATGGGAGCGTGAAGATATGCAATGGAGGTGTCTGACGGCAAGCGCAGCCATTTTCTGACGTGTGATCTGACAATGCGATCCAACCGCTTCAACGTATTCCGGTGAACCACTGCCAGAGCTAACTGATGAACATGCTTGGGGAGCAGATAGGTCCTCAGAATCTCAAGTCGTTGTTGTGTTTTAAGCGGTGCCTTGGTAACTTCGTTAAGTTGCACAGTAACATCGTCGATTACTGTTGGAGGGAGCTTACCCTTCCAGTTAAAAGGCAGGCCCAACATCTTGAACTTTTCATTGGGCTGAATGGAGGGAATAAAAATGGGACCACAATCCAAAGCATTCGGATCCAGTATGGTTCGTTTGCGAGCGCCATCAACAAGTATATTTACCGAGAAAGATTTTAGATGGTTGATGTTGAGGCCGACGCACTGCAGTCGTTGATGGAATCGCTGAAGGTGATCTCCCAGTGAAATGCGGTCTTGAGCAAAGATGATCACGTCGTCCGCGTAAGCGAGGTACTCAATCGGGCCAGCCGGTGATATCCAAGGCGAAGTGGCGACTCCGTGCAAAACTTCATCTAGGGACATTATGAAGAGCAAAGGCGAAAGCGGATCTCCTTGCCGGACTCCTCTATCAGGATGAAGCTTGACATCATTAAAAATTGAAGACGCGGAGCTGTAATACGATGCCAAGTAATCTAATAATAGCGGGGGGGCTCCGAAAGCAGCTGCTGCTCGAAGTAAGGAGTGATGAGAAATGGAATCGAACGCCTTCGAGATATCCACTGCCGCAAATGAAAGGGGGGTACGAGAAGAATGAGAATGGCGAAGAGCAGCATGGAGTATGGACGGGGCTTCGAAAGCACCATCTTTACGAAGAAAACCAAATTGAAGGCGATCGGTAGGTAAAGTCGGAACCCAACGATCAAAGAGGATACGATGAAGAAGGCGTGGGAAGACAGATGAAACTGCGATTGGACGGAATTGGTCAGGTGATATGGGGTGGGAAACTTTTGGTACGAAGGTGATCCGAGCAGTGTTCATGTGGATGGGAAATGGGTGGGAAGCAAGAAGACAGTTGAGAAAAGAAGTTACAAAGTAGGGATCCATCTTTGATATATCGGCTGGCTTGATGCGGTCTACACCGGGAGCCGAACCCCGGCACCTTGCTTCCTCCCTTTTCCCTTGTATAGTGGGAACACAAGGGCACCTTGCAAAGAAACTGGCGCCTCTTCAAACCACGCTCGTTGCACGAAGTGCTGTAGCCTATATAGAATTACCGGCCCGCAGTTTTCAGCCGCGCTGGCGGTATCCTGTCGGCTCCGACGCACTTGTCTTTTCTCAGCTGTGGCATTGCTTTCTGCATCTCACGCAGTGCCGGCATGTCATCGTGACCGCCCTACACAGCATGTTTTGCAGCTGACGTAGCTTATCCCAGTCAGTTTCTGAACGGCTGTTCAAGACAGTCGAAGTCTGTGCATCACATCTGCATGATAGGTGTAGCCTGCGTACAGACAGCAACCGAAATAGTATCCACCAGCATCCTCATTGGCTACAAGTTTGGTTCATATGCTACCTTCAATCGCCAACTGTCTGCGCACCATTTATCAACTTTGTGGCATACCTGATCCAGTGGAGTGAAGAAAACATAAGTCAAGCAGCTCAGTCCGTTGTGTTCAGCCACTGACACTAACGCTTACTATGGCGTTAGGTAGAGTCTAGCAAGTTTTGAAATTTTGTTTGAAACGCGAAACACGAATGACCATTGGAACTGAATATCGCTTCAGGATTAACTGTTCAAATCACCTCTAAACATTCCTCATCGAATAGTGAGATTACAACGTTGGGTACATTGCACAATGTACGGTTAAACAGCGCAGTTAGCGCGGTTGTGATATGATACAAATGTTTAGGGAACAGCAATTTGAAAAGATTCTTCACGGCGTGAAAAAGTGAAATTTAAAGATAGCACTTCACCCTTTCTGTCATCCAGGTTGATACAAAGTTCGAAATCATTCCATGCAACAACGCTAAACATGGGGAATTTCGAAGTGATCGGACCTCGGTCTTGGTGCGATCAAACTCAAAAATGGAAATACCGGTAAGTCAAGTGTGATATCAATAATATTTCGGTTGCATCAGTATGCGTTATTAATCTGAAACGATATACTGTGGATTTCGTATGGGCAAAATGCAATCAAGCGTTTTAGGTTAAAAGAATAAAAGTAAAAAGCAAATGCGTCGGAAATAGTGGCATATATCGGTGGATACACCTACTCGGAGTTACTGGTGCCCACAGTTTATCTTGGTTTTGTTATGTACAGGTACCCTAGGTTAAATCGTATAAGAAAGATGAGCAACGTACCAACAAGTTACCACTAATATCCTATTGCATTTATGTACCCGAGTGTTGCTATACTTATGGCTGCAGAAGCTATTAACCACTGCATTTTTATCTGTCGGTGGGCTAGGGATAGTGTCCTGCTCTTTACTCCACATAACTCGCGGTCTCCTTACTTTTATAACTGGTAGATCGATTAACCGCCTCAATGGAACATTCTAATAATCTGGCATTCTAATTCACCAATCATGCGATAATCAGGGCTGATGCAATATGTGATCTACTCCGGCGCAACCACTGTACCATTTTGTGGTCCATAATTGCTCAATCCAACATTGAAAATTGTGCTTAGCCGGATAACCGACCAACAGTTTCTTGCATATAGAGCACACTGTTATTTTGTGCATCTCAGTTGTCCCTCAAGTAAACCACGCCATTGGTAGAGCCATGCGGAGGACAGTTTTAGTCAAAATTGAAACGGTGAGGTCCTTTATATCTGCCCACACTATAGGCTAAACTTTAGACCATAATATAGCCTTAACAGCTAAAAGCGCTGAAGACACGAACAAAATCACGGCGGAGGACTGTACCCAACCACTTTCATTAATTGATTAAATCGAAAGATACTCCTAAACCGAATGTTAAATGGTTGGTTTAAGCCCATTTGTACTGATTTATGAAACAAAAGTCCAGATGATCAACCCGATTTCTGATGGACTTTATTTACTTGTGTGTATAGTCCAGTTAACATAAACTAATGAGCTCGTTGTGAAACAAAGTGCAAAAACCTTGAATGTAACTTTTAAAAACTTTAGAACACACATCAGCACATACTACATCATTGATACAACCATTTAAGACTTCAATGAAAAAGCTGTGTGTGATAGATAAGTATGCATAGGGCTTTTTTAATCTAACTCTAGTCAATGTACGAAAGACAAAGCTGCTCATCTTAACAGTGATGTTTGTCAAAGTGACAAGAGTGCTCAACTCCTTCACACGATACCCTGAGTTCCGTTATTTCAGATATTCTTATCGGCTGCTTACATCTTGTCCGTTGAAATATGATGTTGCGTACAGAGGAAGCAAAGGGAAACACATTCCTTTTTAATGTGAAACAATTATGCAGCTCATTTTGGTAATGCGGAGCCGGTCAGAAACTCCAGCTGCCCGCACAAATTGGGCTCCTGGCACCGAGTCAATGAAGCTTCGCTAAACTAATGGTTCCGTTTTTGAACTTTGAACTTTTGAGTACTGGGTATGAAGGACGCAGGCAGACATCGTGCTTTTCAGCTCAAACCACCCAGAAATGTGATCCTATGTTTTTAGCAGATGGGTGGTGCAGTTCGAACCGGTGAACGATCGTGAAACGATGAGTGCAGTCTGCTGGTGACACCCAACGATACTTTCCTTGTGGCAGTTTTTGTCATCCGTCAATGTCCACCACAGAGATGGACTCCCGCCTAACCTTAGCCTTTGGAAGAGTCCTACGACGAGGCTACAGTCGTGTTCTCATCGGGAAGTTCCGGCATCCGTAAGCGACCAATTCAAGACCGACTTTTAAGAATATTCTGCGAGCATTCGGCTTTTCACCCATGTCACTTCTCGCACTTGATTCAGAACGGGGAAAAATACCATCTGCGCTTGATCTGGTGCTCACGAACGAGGAGCTTATGATTGAGAAACGAAAGATGGAGAGCCCTATGGGGCGGGGTGACGGCGTAACAAAAGTTTATAACATTGTGTGTTGTGCGGAATATCCACAAGCACATAGTGACTTGTTTCGAACAATCATGCACTGCGATATACTAACAGAACTTCTTGGAGAAACCAACTGGGAGTTTTCATACGACTGCTTCATTGACATTGCTTGGATGGCGTTTGTTGGCAATTTTAACGGTCTGATTAAATCCACATAGGTAAACAAGCCACTTTGTTCTCTAAGAGCACAATCACTCATTCCGAGCAGAACCGAAAAACGCCATGGCCTTAAGACACGCAGCGTGGAATTTGTACAGATCGAGCCCTATCCCTGACAACGGGAGCAACAATGAAATGTATCGTAATTACTGCACCACACGTGTCAGTGAGGATAAAGTAGTACATCAGCAGAGCTTAGTTGAAAAGTTCTGTGCTAACAAAATGCTTTCTACAGACATGTCAAGAGCATCCGGAGGGTGAAGCGTCATGTTCTCCAAATAATATCAGCAGGCGAATGTGCGCAAACTACTCAGGATGCAGCCAACGTTCTAGAGCTACAATATGCTCCGATTTTCTGACGTGCTACCGGCATATGTATCATACCTGTCCCATTCTCCCAGAGGCCAGTTTTTACAAGCATCACGTTTAGTTCAACGACTATTTTGAGGAGGATACTATCTCTGCGCACTCATAGTTCTTTAGCACATGATATTGAGCACATCCTGCCGTGTCTGATAATGGATGTTTACTCTCTTTCTTAATCCTGATTCATGGACCCAGTACCGTGCTTAAGTTAATGTTTCCAATAACGACGGAGCCATATATCATCCGATTTTGTTTAGCGTAGCCGAACCATTTGGCTTCAGCTCATGTCGGCGTTGGAGTAAGTTACACGGCAGATACTGTACTGCTGTACTGGTTTCAACTTAACAGCCGACTGTGCACGGTTCTGCTTTGGGGCTCATGCAGAATCAGTAAACGTCGCAATAATACTCAACTCTTTTAGATCTCTGCATGTACTCCAACTAACCGCAGCTGTGACTCGATCAGTCACAATTTTTATTGTGAACTTTATAAGCTCTTGGACAGAGCTGACAAGCGGGGTATCCCGATTTTGCTAAAGATTCCATCACACGGATCATTCGCATGATGCCCTGGTAACCTCAACTTGGAAATCATCATCCCGTCAATATGTAGTTCACACAAAGTGTCCATGCAATCATCTTTTCCTCAGGACTAGCTTCAAGCGTGCAAATCGACGCTTTGTAAATTGGCGCCCCTCTCCTCTGCGTTCACACATAAATCACAGTGCTATCAACTTCAGCTGACAATGCAGTCAGTGTAAGGGAGTGGCACGTAATTCTGATCCACCTTTCTCGACGTAGATCAAGTGCTGACCTGTGCGCAAATCTACATATGTTTCAGAGGATGCCCGAGAACGAAATACAATAGAACCGATAGCAACGGTCAAAACTTGGGTCAGCTGCGCCATCCGTGTATTAAACTTCGACCTAAGGACAGTGACAAAGCCTGAACTTGTTAGAAGATGTGGCGATGATATCTTTTGAAATGTACCCTTACATCATTATAAGGCCTAAATCTCCACCGGCGTCCTGAATCCATTAGACAGATACAGAAATATTCCAGTTGACTCAGATTAAAATGAACCGCTGCGCTCTGTCGGTCTGTATCTCAAACAAAGCTCACTTACCAGTCGCGAAGATTGATGGTCTCCATGCTCTCCGCAGATGGAGACAGCTGTCCTCTGGTAAAACTTACAAGTACCTCCGATCCGCCGAATCTATCAGAAATATGGTGTCAAAGTGACCACTTGAGAAGTAAATGTGTCCTCAATAGACTGCCTTCCGAGGTGTTTAGGTTATTAGACGGAGTAGTTCTTTTTGCAGTTCAGTTTCCCTGACCGTCGGTTTGCACACCTGTGAAGACTCTCGGTTGTATGAGCGATGATGACCGATGCGGAAGGGCAGAGATGAGACCAAACAGTCGCTGTCGACGCAAACCGACCTCGCTTGCAAAAGCCAGATAGATAAACAAGGGAAGAAATTACTGTTTTGTCAGGAACACCGGCGAGTCAGATTGGTTGGAACAGCAGCCAGCAGACAAAGTGTGCCAATGGGCGATCGTACACCAACGGCGCAGGATGTAATAGCAACCGTTCCACCGAGTAAACTGTGGCGACAGGAAGCTAGTGAAGAAACAGCGATTCGGGTGTCACCAACACCAGTTGACCGCAATGGCTCTGGCAGGACGGACAAAAGGGAACTGACGCGCCCGGGCATGATTCAAATGGGACATGGCAAACAAGGGAGAAATGTCGTGATACTAGCAGAACATCCGAAAATGAGAAGTGACCAACACGAAGCCATCGCAACTAAACGGCTTCCCTGTTTATGTAAAGTACAAGCGACGATTTACTTTACAAAATCAGACTAATTGATGCCAAAATTTCCTTTTGACACTCAGAAGACTACACAGCCCCTATTAGACCCATTTACCTGTAATTGTGCTTCTTACTGGATGTACCCAGCGAAGCAAAATTTTACCGTAAGTTTTGACACGAAGTATTTCGAAGCTGCGACTCCAAGTGATTTCTTCCATGGTGGTACAGTGAAGACCAGCCAGATAAAATTACTACTTCCTAACATCCGACTAGAGAAATCGGTAATTGCCTCGAGGTTTAAAAATCTCTTCGCACCTCAAGCATCATTCAGAGATACGGTACTATTATTTCGGTTACCTCCAAGCTGTTGATGTCCGTTATGCTTTGCAGTCTACCTGGAATTCGGGAATCAAAAACTTCAAAGAACGCATAGTGACATCAGCAGTACGCCGGTACGTCATACAAAGCTTTGCAGTTTAGAGGATGTAGGTTTAATTTGCAATCTCCAGCAATTCGTCGAATACGCTAGTTTTACTAAAGGCCGGTCAGCCTCGACTTTCTTAATATTCAGCTCGGTTTCTAAATCTGTATCATGATGCTTCTAACTGAGAAACGAATTCCCAGAAAAGCATCCCGCGGAACGATGCCCATCCGTTACCGGTAGCCCAGCCAGCTTTCACCAGTTGTTTTTTTCTCTCCTTTTTTCTTTGTATTGCGGCACAGTAGCTGAGGTGTTCCCCACCTCATTCTAACGTGTATGATGATGATGATGATCCCGCTGACCCCTTGCACTATACACCCATGTCTGGATAGCGTGAGTATTTACGGACAGCTTTCTTATTCTTTCGATATCCGCGGCAGTGTATGACAAGGCAAATCTATCACTGTTCCTCTTTAATTTTGCAGTTGGATACGTCCTGTCAAGAGCTCAAGATGGATTTCAAAAGTTTGGCTTAGAGCCCATTCTAATTGGGCCTGCGACCGAATTAGCCTTTGCTGATGGCAATGCTGTGTCTTAGCTCCTACCCTGTTTAATATTTATCTTCATGACCTCATGTCTTGTGTTTTGAATCCGCTTGTGCTTACGGTGTTCGTGTGGAGCACCGTATTGATGGTGGGTTGCTGAGTAGCCGTCGTTTCGGTGCGAGAACCCTAGTCTGTGAGACAACTATCTGTATGTTGCTATTTGTTAACGACTGTGTGTTTTGTATACACAGCGGGGATGAGTTGCAGCACATGACTAGTTCTCTGGCTTCGACGACGGCCAAATTTGGGCTCACCATCAACACAAGCAAAACCGTCTGTCTCTTTCAGCCTTCACAGGAGGTGCTATCTTCAATATTGCCGCGAATCAGATTGGTGATGACGGATTGGAAACCACCTCTCGCTTCTGCTACCTAGGAAGTGCAATGTCGATTGACCAGCAGATACACGTTGAGTTGCGTATTCGCGTGTCGAAGGCAGCAGCGGCATTCGGGAAGCTAGAGTACCGAGTTTGGGACAACCATCAGCTTACCGTTGGTACAAAGCTGGTCGTGTACAAATCCATGGTGTTGTCCATACTTCTATACGGCAGTAAAACGTGGACGATGTACCGGCGGGATGTGCGATATCTCGAGCGGTTCCACCAGCAGTGCGTGTGACGAATTCCGCGCATCAATTGGTGCGACAGAGTTGCAGACACGGAAGTTTTGCGCCGAAGTGGGATGTATGCAGTGGACTGCATACTTTTATTGAGACACCTGAGATGGCTCGGTCATGTGTGGCGTATGGATTCGACTCGGATACCGAAGCAGCTATTATATGATCGACTGAGTTTGAGGCGGCGGGATGTGTGCAGATCGAAGCTTCGTTACCGGGACATGATCAAAGTGAGCCTCTCACGTTCTACGCTTGATTACAGGTCATGGGAAACGAAAGCGGTTGATTGACGTGCCTGGCGCGATCTGATCACAAAGGCAGTTGCCGAGGTGCAAGAGGAATCCCTCGTACATGCAAAGAAGAAGCGGCAATTGCGGAACCGACAGGCGCTGGTGGGTTATTCTCCATCGATATCGAGCGCATAGCGCTGGAGCAGTTGCGCTCGCGAGTGCCGGAGTCAGGTAGGCCTAGTGGGAGATGAGCGGGGGCACACGGGGCCAACACAGAAACGACGACGAGTTTTGCAGAGAGCGTAGGTAGAACAGGTGCAGCGTTTGTAGGTACGCTGTATTCGATTTATTAACCGCGTGCTGGCATGCTGAGTCTCTTTTTGCAGGTGGTGGGTCTGTTATATTGTCTTGATGCTATTTTATATCATATCAATGTCTGCCTGAAGTATCTTCTATAAACTTGCACACGTTCATTAAACTATTTTAGTTAACTTCGATAACATTTTCCCATTTGTGGCATTTGCTTAAACTGTATTTTCTGATGTATTGAACTTATCGCGGATTTGTTCGTAATCAATTTATTTCTTATGATCATTTATTAAAGAGTTATGGCTGTATGCTTCATTCCATTTATTTTATTTGATCTCGGCGTTTCAAGTGTTTGGCTGTTGTTTGATATCCCCGGTGTGGCTGCGCTTGATGTGCATGTTGACAAGGTGCCTACCTGTCTATTACCCACTACCTCGTCCATCCTGGCTCCAGGAGACAGTTGGTCGTTGCTGGAGGGGACCGAATTCACGGTCCTTTTGGCTGTGCTAGACTAGAAGAGTGGTTCCATGCACCCAGTGTGGAGCGGACTAAGGTCCAATCACCGCCTTGTGTGCGCTTGATTTCCCAAATACAGCGTGCTTGTGTTTGCCTGTAAAGGAGTGTGGGCCGGCTCCATTGATGAAACTTGGCTCCAATCTACATGTCTCGTGGTCCTTAAGGTATTATCTGAATATAGGGGGGTGTGGTTGGAACTGCGGGTGGTGCAGCGCAAGCCACTCATGGTCTCTCTGTAGTCGCAGGCGTCCTGTGGCTCGCCACAGTGACAGGGAAATCCGAAACCGGATGCCGCCAAATATATATGCTGAACTCGAGCGCTTCACAACAAAGATTTTACACTGAATATACCGAAGGCTAGAATGAACGTCAGCTCCAAATTCTTGCTTTATTATATAGCTATCTATGGAATGGTTGGCGGCATCCGGTTTCGGATTTGTCTGTCACTGTGGCAAGCCACAGGACGCCTGCGCATACAGAGGGACCATGGATGGCTTGCGCTGCACCACCAACAGCTCCAACCACATACCCCATATCCAGTGTAAACCCGAAGGAATAAGACCGGGAGTCATGCGGATGGGAACCACATTTCATCAACGGAGCCGGCCCACACTCCTTCACAGGCAAACACAAACACGCTGTATTTGGGGAATCAAGCGCACACAAGGCGGTGGCTGGACCGTAGTCCGCTCCACACTGAGTGCATGGAACCGCTCTTTGAGCCTAGCACGGCCACAAGAACCGTGCACCCCGTCCCCTCCAGCAACGACCAACTGTCTCCTGGAGCCAGTATGGACGATGTAGTGGGTAATAGACAGGTAGGCACCTTGTCAACATACACATCAAGCGCAACCATACCAGGGATATCAAACAACAGCCATTCACTTTAAACGACAAGCTGAAATAAAATAAATCCAATAATGCATACAGATACGGTGGCATAACTCTTCGCTAAATTACCATATGAAGTAATTTGGTTAGCAACAAATCCGTGATAAGTAAGAAATGTCCACAAGTTACTTAAAATGCTACAAACGCAACAAAATTACCGAAGATAAGTGCAATTAATGTAAGCAACGTGGCCAGTTAATAGAACATTCTCCAGGGAGGCAGAACAAACCAAATAAAGCGGAATGAAATTTATCCAGCTTAAAAAGACCTAGTTTAAGTGTAAGTTGGTTTAGCCCAACTGCGGTGAAAAAGCATCAAGAATGCAACATCAGCCTCAGCATGGGGCACTGTCTATGGAATAAACTACCAATAACACTCAGGTCACGTGATAATGTAGCAACATTTAGAAGCAGATCCTCCAGTTACCTTGATCTAACCACTATAACCTCCATATTTACATGAAAAACCCCTCGATGGGCTATTCCAAGTGGGGTCCGGAAACGTCTAAACACCAATGTTTTTAAAACTAGGCTTTGGTCTCTACCATTCACCCTATACCCCAATATTCCACCTATGCATATCACTCATTCAAGAGCGTGGATACTTCTGTACAAGCTGATCTGTTCCGCTACAGATACAGCTTTTTGCATCAGGAGAATCATACGTCTGATATATATATATATTTATTTATATATGTATATATATGTATATATATACATAGTGTACAGGATAGCCCAGAAGGTTATGTAACTTCATGCCAATTACAAGGTGTTAGGTGCCTTGGCGTGGACTCTCTGTGTACTCTGAATCTGATCCTACTTGCACATTTCCTATTTGGCTTCGTATTACTATACTCCCAAACAACTCACATTTGATTGCGAAAATTCTTAAGCAATCAACCGAGGGCTTTGTCATGGCGCTTACATAAATTGAGGAGGGACAGTTTAATGTACCATTCTACCCGTGTGGTTATGTCTTATCCAGAATATGAGCACAATATCGCACTCCAACCAGGGGATTAGTATGAAAGCATTTCGGTGACAAAGCAATGGCTCAACAGCAGCAGCGAAAAGTGCCACTCTAAGCTCCATGGAATCAGAGTCTACTGTAATAACTAAGTACCAACTTCAGTTTGTGAACTTTAGCATTGTCTGAATGGCAACCATTTGATGATGCTTCAAATAATCAGAGTTCAGTGATAATCCGAATGAGTCAATTGGTAAAGTGCTTTATACTCTAACATGACGTGTCCGTTCTACCCTGCTAACATTTGGCTTCAGTTTTTCTATCAACCAACTGTCTCCGGAGAGAAACATGTTGGATTCTTCAAACTAAAAACATGCAACAACTTCGGTGAAATTTTGGTCAAATGCTCCGGTCGATCCATGGGTATGTCCAGTTAATGCAGTATTATCACTCATAAATAATGTACTCGAAAGTAAGAGATTGTCAATGGGCAACATAATTTACTCTATTCAGTTTATGAACTTACTCTTCCAGGAATAAAAGCAAATAGACATGTGCTTAGTATAAAACTACTCACCAGCAAACTGACACTTTATATCGTTCAGTCAGCAAAGAGAATCATTATCGATGTTCACTATACTCCATTCAGATAGGGAAAACAGGAGTACGTCTATCCCATCTTTCATAAAGAGATGGCAGTAGTGTATGCGGTAGCAACTGACAGATGAGCGGAGATGTCGCAAACACCCCTTTTATTGGCTCAGCAGTCCATCAGCTTATGCGACTGCAAAAAGGGCAAATTGTCTAACTCCAGGCATTGTACCGAATTACGGTTCTCTGCTTGAAAACGGGACACAAGCGAATACCGGCGAACTTCTTTCATGGGAACCATTGAGCGAAAATGTGAATTAGTTTAAACGCTCCTAAATACCCAACATTTTGGTCACCCAAATGTTACTTGTGAGCAGAGGCGTACCACAGAGGGAACCGGGGGCGGCTTGTGACGGCACGGCATTTTTAGTACCGATGGTTATGCGATGCAAAATATACACAGTGAAATTTCCAGAAAAGCTGGGAGTTGAGTATTTTAACGTTACTCAGTATGACCAAAAACACATTTGTGTCATCCGCCACATCTGTGCGAACGTTCTTCCCAGCGATCCCCATACTTGTCGAATTGTGGCCGCGTTTATCACACTCACCTCAGTGTTCCAAATGATTAGCCATTTCACGGAAAACCAGTGTGCACTTTACCCTGAGCTGATTTTGCGGGTTTACGGATTTACAACTGCAAAGGGGGGAGGAGAAATTTTGCCACCGTCCCTGGCGACAAATGCAGTTGTTCCAGCACTACTTCTGAGTCGTTATATTTCTCAGTAGAAAATATCAGCCATAAGTTTGATTATCTGCAACAGTTAAATGAAGAACATGATAACTACTTAGTGGATTTCCGAGTCCGTTATCCCCAAGTGCACGTGGCGAATGGCATAGGCTCACAATGATCGAGGTCTAGAATGTGTGAGACAAGCACTCTGCTCAGACTCAGAATTTTATGAATACAAAGGGTTACGTGTCATCATGTTATAATGTGGCTCATAAAATGCCTTCTCCAATTCGGTCAATTTGAACAGATTCTTCTTCCACAGATCACATTTTGTCACACAGTCTTGATGCATGATCGAAACTGAGTATACGGTGTCTTTATTTGCGATACAATTTATTAGTTTGAATTTACGTGGCGGCTGAACCTGTCGCTGAGCACGGCAATTTTGTTGCAAACGTTTACTCATCAAGTGAGGTAACAACATCAGGGCCTTGTTAAGTAGGGTGTAGTATTGGAGGGTTACGTAGGGAAGCCTCGGTGAAAGGCTTCCCCCATTTGAACAAACTGGGCTGCCGATTTTCATTTTTTTATTATGGATTCGTCAGTTGTGCTCGGTGGTTACTCCACAGTCGCGAGTACACTGACTGTTTAAGTACCGTTTAATTTTCATAATCTGTGATTGGAACCTCCGATGAAGGAGATGGGATGCAAGAACTCAGAAACTTATCGATCACGCCATCAAGCAATTTTGGAAATATTTATTATCTTGATAATAACTGCGGGCAGTTCTACGGATCATGCGTTGTCATACATGAGTATTTGTGTTCTTCCTGCCTCAATTTACATCTAACCATAGATAAGGTTCTGTTTTCGGCTTATCTTTTAGATGCCAATGTCAGATTATCCACATTAGAATTAGTCTTCGATGCTACAGCCTCCGGCCGCGTCACACAGAAGTCATTTCACGTTGTGAACCAATGCGAGCTTCCTGTGACCTATGAAATCATTTGTGGTCCAGTCTACTGTAAAACTGCAAAAACGCAAACCTGTTCCACCGCATTTCCCATTTTGGACGGCGCAGTGAATGGAGTAGTGGACAAGGGACAGCGTGTTAGGGTGGTTATAGGATTTGCACCCAACTTCCCAGGTCACTATTTCCGCCGGATAGCGTTGCTGGTCTCCGGTCAGGTAAAATAGCTAAAGACTACTTGGACGCATTTTTGAAATAGGTTCCTTCACGTTAGACTTGTGACATTCCTTTAGATGCTTACGATAAATACCAAAAAGTTTTCAGTTAAGTTGCAATAATGTTGAACGTGAAGTTTATAAGAGCACTTTAGGAAGTGCACCTGAGGATCTATGTGTGCATCCTGAACACAGTATGGATTAGAAGGGATTGGATCATGTGCATGCTTAAGTTTTAGCTATTAAATTGTTTTGTTCATCTACGAAGAAACCTAATGACCGCAGCACCATTCACAGGAAGCTTGAAATGCTCTGTATCACTGTAACACCTTTCTTGCATATGACCATCTTGGGGTGGAATGAGTCTCACCCATATGCCGAGTGGCATGCCACTGCTTGTGCTGCTTACGGATGTAGTGTCACTGCATCACAATCTATAAGCTAAAATACGCATTTAGAGTAGCATTAGCCTGGTTGATGCATACACGCCGTGTGGAACACAGTTTCATGAAATTTCTTCGCTTTATTTAGGAGCCGCAGTTTTTAAACCTTCACGGTTCTTGCCACAGCGGTGACCATCAACCGCACGAGATAGCGTTACCAAATCAACGAAACGACGGGTCAATGCTGGCTACGAATGAACAGCTGCAGACAGGCGAAGCTAACTCACGCTGTGACTATGTAAGTTACGCGAACTAGGTGTATTGTCACAAACTGCCTGAGTTTTCACATGACATGAACCAATTTAGCTTAATTCCAGTTACTGTGGGCCATCAGTGAGCATATTTACGCTAGAGGAATAATTATCTCGGACTGAACTGTTATTGCGAACATTCAGTGGCAAACTCTTCCTTAAGAGATAAGCGCAACAATACGGTAGTGATAAGAAGGAACTGATACTCGTTTAGGCGAGTTCAGTTGATGGGCCAGAGGTTTCCTTTGATTGGCTATTCCACAGGGCGGATTATTGCCGGTTAGAAGTCTCCAGAAACATGGCTGGTCAAACTTGAAATCTGTGACCTAAAGGCTGTATCATGTATAAAATGCAGACTACCCTCTGCCTTAACTTGGAGTACGCGGATACTGTGAGCAATAGGTCATCACCTATTTGGTGCTTTTAGCATACAGTACATCTGCCACCATTTTCAACCACTAGGTTACTCTGCTTATTCAGGGCTACCACTAGGACATCGGATCATGGCAACCCCTATCCACAGTGGAACTCAGGAATGCAATATTAAATATGACACTGAACTGTTGCGATGTTGAAACCGCTTCATTCGCTGTAATCCAAGGTGCCATTTGACGGAGGATTCTCAAGTTTCGACAGGTCTTATTCTCATTCTATTCACTTCTTACTAGACCCAATCAAGTATGGTCCCAGTTAATGTTGGAGATCAGTCTCCAAAGTTGCAAAATAGAACAAATGATGTTGACCTCCCTGACTTAGTAAAAGTGGTCAGATAAATAACTACAGTGTGTTACTTAAATGCCGTGTCTTCATTTCTACACACCTGACATCACCTTTGGACGGTCATAGCACATTGCTGACCCTGTAAAATTTGTCTGCCATTTCTAAATCGAGCGAGTAATGATGCGTGACCGCAGATGAGTGGAACTAACAATTCATCAGCATGGTACCTGGTTTTAGCGTGTCGCGTACTTCGGTGATTTATTAAGGTTACACTGAAATGTAAGTTATCAGTGCTGCCGAAACCGGTCATACTCATCAATCACTAGATGGAGGATGAGAGACTAGCTGCGACATCTTCCCCATATGAAGTAAGGTAGAAGGGATGCTCCTCTTTACCTAAGACTCGCCTGTAGTAAACAGCTTTCCATGTTTCTGTGAAAAGTACCTACTGCTTGATTTAATCAGATAGCTGAAAGACATCCGAAACAAGGTGAACCCGTTTGATTCCTTTCAGACACGATAACAGATGTCTCTACACGAATCATGCTTGGTTCGAATCCATCGCTTTCCTCCTACGAGTCTTGTGTTTTAGAACCCAAACCATGGGTAGCTCTGGCTGGTCATCGACTGGTGTGTAATTTGCGGTAAACTGACACAGAACACCAGGTTGTTAAAGTGTTACTTACAGTAAGGGCGGCACTTATTCTACTCAGTAGTCTGCTACCTCTAACTGCTAACCAATGAGACCCTGGCAGACAATCAGCTGATTAGCAACCAAAGTCTACCTCACGTTGCTCGTGATCGCGGTTTCATAGAGATAAGATATAGGATACGTGCGTGGATTGATGCAGACCTTTTAAGGTTGTGTGTGGACAGTTCGGAAATGATCTTCGCAGTACTAGTTAACCACACTCCAAAACCTGACTAACTTTCATTGAGCTTAGGGCTGGCTAAGTTCGGTTTGCAGTGGTGGTTCCTTGCAGTCCCCTACCAGCCAGCAGGCTTCGGAACACTGGAAAGGCACCAGACAGCTGGTTTGACCTTCTGGAGCTCCTCAATGGTGCGGATTCCTCGTACCCCGCCGGGTTCCGACCCCACGACTTCCGAATGCCAGCAGCTTGTGCTACTAAGCCATGGGTGACAGCTGCGCACTTGCATGACTGATAGTTGACTACGATATGGTCCGCTTAT
>OX104063.1:70522496-70550072 GCA_944474145.2 Dicrocoelium dendriticum
AACCTTTGTTGATGCATGACATTTTTCCTTTGATTCAGCCAAACAAACTCACTCCAATGCGTCCACTGTTGGCCAATCAGCGTGCATGCGAGAAACGTCTGAACGTCCAATTAGTTGCCGCCTTTGCTTGAGGCAGCCTAACGGCTTCCTTGTTGGGCTGGCACCGCACGTTCGTTCGAGTGTATACTCCCATCACATCCTCCCTTTTTCATGTTCTTGCTGCTGTACTTTGCTAAATAGTCCATACACTTTACCACTCCGCGTCCTCTTTGTTGGATCTGCCAATGTCGCCTCATTGCCGCACGCAGTATAACGCTCTCTCCCTGATTCATGCTGTCGCCTCGGACATCTCCTCAGCTGTACTCGGTTTCTTCTCAGCTTCTCCCCTCCAACGTTTACTTCGTATTACCTTTCACCGACTTTCGCGGCTACGAATTCTTTTCTCCACCGCTCCTGTCCATCGGGAATTGGTTCAACCCATACTTCTTCCCCCACTGTCAGCTCAGGTAATTCCCGTGCGCCGTTGTCGTAATACCGTTTCTGAGTAGCCATTCGCCTTTTCAAATTGTTCTGTACTTTCTCCATTTGTGGAGTGACAGGGCGCAGAAGTGTTGCGGATGCAGGCATCACAGTTCTGGTTTTTCGACTGTATAGGTGCTGCACTGGGCTCAGGCCGATATCCGTTGAAGGAGTGTTGCGACTCTCCAGTAGCATGAGGTATGGGTCCTCCCGAGTATCTCTAGCCTTCGCTAATAGTCGCTTGGCTTGCTTCACTGCCGGCTTTGCCTTCCCATTTGGTTGACTGTGATAGGGACTGGTTTGCCGGTGTGCGAATTCCCATTTGGTTGCGAAAACCTGGAATGCCATGCTGCTGAACTGGGGACCGTTGTCCGAGACTAGCTCCTCCGGTATCCCGTGCCGTGCGAATTGACATCTGAGTTTGTTGATTACTGCCTCCGTGGTCGTGGTGGTGAGTAAGTCGATTTCAAAGTAATCACTATAGTAGTCCACCGTGAGTAAGTAATCCTTTCCGTTGTCCCAGAATAGATCAACTGCTACCTTTTGCCACGGTCGCTCCGGAACATCATGCAGCATCATCGGTTCCTTCGTTTGCCGAATGTCGTGTGAACGGCACGCCTCACAGTTAGACACATGATCATTGATCTGACCTGTCATTCCTGGCCAGAACATCAGTTCTCTTGCTCGATTAATGGTGTAATTTGCACCCAGGTGAGCGCGATGGACATGCTCCAGCATCTCCTTTCGGAGAGAAGAAGGGATTAGGATTCGACTTCCCTTGAACAACAGACCGTCACAGACAGTGAGTTCGTCCCGAAAATTGAAGTAGGGTGTTAATTCCTTCGGGAGCTGCTTCTTTGTTTCTGGCCACCCATTGAGGATAACGTCTCGCAAAGCTGCAAAAGTTTGGTCTTCCTCCGTGAAATGCCTTAGGTCTTTCAAACGGTTTTCTGTCACTGCCAGATGCTGCACCATGTTAACTGTCTCGATCTATTTTAGATGATGTTCGGCCACTGGCGGATGTGCTGTCGACAGGGTGTCCGCGATGAACATCTGTGTGCCAGGTGTGTACGCAATGTCAATGTCATAATTTTGGAGCCGGATACGCTGCAGACGACGAGGAGCGTTATTCAGTGGTTTAGTGGCTATCGACACCAGCGGCTTATGATCAGTGTACACGGTTGTCTTTCTTCCAAAAGTATAATCATTGAAACGCTCCATGGCATAGACCACTGCCAGCATCTCTTTCTCGATCTGTGCGTACCGCTTCTCGGCCTCTGTGAGTGCTCGACTGCGGAAATCCAAAGGTCTTCCGTTCTGCAACAGAACAGCACCTATTCCACTCTGGCTACTATCACACTGTACCTCCAATGGTTGTGCTGGATCGTAATATCCGAGTACGGGCGCATTACTGATAAGGTTCTTAATGGTTTCGAAAGCCAAATCCTGTTCCTTCCCCCAGCTCCAATCTACTACTTTGTGAGTTAACTGCCTAATCGGAGTCATGACATCAGCGAGTCCTGGTAGGAAGCGGCTTAAATAGTTCACCATACCGTTTAGGCGATGGACTGCCTTCACATCGTTAGGGGACGGCATCTCTTGTATCGCCCTAATCTTCCCTGGGTCAACCCTGATTCCGTCGGATGTTAACACATGCCCATGGAAAATTACCTCCCCTTTCCGCAGCTCTACTTTCTCGCGTTTTAGCTTGATGTTCTTTTGCACGCAACGCCTCAGGAACCGGTGTAGCTTAGTGTCATGCTCTTCTTCGGTCGAACCGTAAATCAGAACGTCATCTGCCACACAGGTTACGCCATCTAAATCATCTATTGCTTGCACCAAACGCTTTTGGAAAATTTCGCTAGACACCTTCAGGCCAAACGGTAATCGCAGCCAACGATAACGTCCGAACGGTGTAGCAAATGTGGTGAGGAAACTGGATTCATCGTCTAGAACAACGTGTCAGAATGCGGAAGAAAGGTCTACTTTCGTGAAAAACTTAGCTTTTGTAAAACGCGGTAAAACATCTTCTAACGTCGGTAGCGCATAATGTTCTCTACGCAGGGCCTCATTCAGTGGCTTCGGGTCTATACATACGCGTAGTTCGCCAATTTTCTTCGTAATGATTGCGACCTGGCTAACCCAGTCTATTGGCTCATCAACCTTTGCAATCACACTCTGCATAACCAGCTTGTTCAATTCCGCGGAAAAACGGTCACGTAGCGCAAATGGGACTCTCCTAGAAGGTAATGCAATCGGGCGTACCAAAGGATCTAACGACAGGTGAGCGGTACCCTCGAATTCCCCTAAACCAGGGCTAAACACCGACGGATACAGGTCACTAACATCGGCTTCACTCTGACAAGCGTACACAAAACGATCATGGTTAAAAATGACAAAGCCAAGAGATAAAATCGAATCAATGCCGAGAATCGGCGTGAAATCCTTATCCACGATCACGAACTGCAGACGATGCGAAACACCGTCTCTCGGATTGACCACTTCAGTTGTCGCTAAGCCCTTTGGCATGAGTCTGAAACCATTCCACATGCGCAAATAATCTTGATCCGATTGAATTTGCACGCCGCGGCAGTGCTTTCTGGGCAAAATATTGATCGTCGCGCCTGTGTCTAACTGGAATCGCACAGACCGTCCCTCGATCAGAAGACTTGCATAGACACACTTCTGCGACGCTTTCCGAGACACGTTACCAATTGATTGTTCGGTGTCTTCTGTCTATTTGTCTGGAACGAGTGCACTGACATCTTTCGACTGAAAGCAGCGGGCGAAGTGATTGCGCTTCCCACATTTGACGCAAATGCGGCCCCACGCCGGACACTGTTCGCGGTTCCTCGGATGTCGTGTTGCACAGAAGCTGCAGGGCTCCTGTCGCGCGGTCGTGGCCCTCGTAGTTTTGCTCCTGGAAACGGCGCACAACTCTGAATCACCTGTGATTGTCATCTGCTGGAACTGATAGGCAGTGGAGGACTCACTGTTACAGATGTCGATACATTGCTGCAGAGATAGGTTGCGCTTTCGTAATAGTCGCTTCGTCAAACCTTCGTCATTGATCCCAAGAACAATGCGGTCCCGTATGAGACTGTCCGCCTTGCATTTAAAGAAACTGTAGGATCGGGCCAAAATCTTTAGCTCAGTGACGTACGTGTCAACGGATTCACCTGGCCGCCTGTTCCGCGAAAAGAAGAGGTAGCGTTGAAATGTCTCGTTTGTTTGGCCTTCGCAGTATTCACTGAACTTCTCAAGAACTGTCTCCAGATTGTTGGCATCTTCGCTCTTGTCGTAACACAATGTCTCTAGCACGCGGCGCGCATCATCTCCTGCTGCGTGTCGAAATATGGCCAAGCGGTACGCCATCGGTTGTTTGTCCAGACGTGATAAAGTGCAGAAATCCATCCATTTGCTCTTCCACAAACGCCAGTTGCTTGCCAAACTGCGTTCTTCCATGTTCAGCGGGGCAGGCATTTGAATAGCCGGTGCAGCTCCAATCATCGTCTGGGTGGTACTAATGTTCTTCTCCTTCTCTGACACCATGTTAAAAAGTCGGTCATTCAGGGACAAAACGTATATTCTGCAAACAACAGGACCAGGCGAAAACGGAGACAGACGTCGAGTGAAACATATCGGTATATACAGCTGGTTGGATCCCTAATTAACGACCTTT
Source organism: Dicrocoelium dendriticum (assembly GCA_944474145.2). NCBI lineage: Eukaryota > Metazoa > Platyhelminthes > Trematoda > Plagiorchiida > Dicrocoeliidae > Dicrocoelium > Dicrocoelium dendriticum. The sequence continues at coordinate 70,526,698 of OX104063.1, forward strand.
GTGAATGCATGACATTTTTCCTTTGATTCAGCCAAACAAACTCACTCTAATGCGTCCAACTGTTGGCCAATCAGCGTGCATGCGAGTAACGTCTGAACGTCCAATTAGCTGCCGCCTTTGATTGCGGCAGCCTAACGGCTTCCTTGTTGGGCTGGCACCGCACGTTCTTTCGACTGTATACTCCCATCACAGGTAGGAGCCGACCTCAGTGGCGTTCGTGTTGTGAGTTTCTTTTCCACTCCATCCCTCTTAGCCTTCACCTCAAACCACGATCTCACTATTCAACTTATATACTTTCGCGGAGTAATTTTTTGCTACTTATTATGCGGCTGGTAGCTTACTGGGACGATGCCCCTCCGTTACCGGTAGCTCAGCTGGCTTACACCTATTATATTTTCCCCCTATTTTTCGTATATGCATTACGGCACAGTAGCTGAGGTGTTTCCCACCTCTTGCTAACGCGTACAATGGTGAACCTGATGTTTTCAATAAGCGTTTCCTACCATTCTTGCATACTTTATCCTGCTGATGCGAGTTCTGGCAACTGGATCCACCTCACTTCGGTGCCCGGATGGTTGTTGTTCAAATGAACTGAGCTGAAATACCTAGTGTACGCAAAAGAGGTACAGGCAAGTTATGTTGGCCTAACGTTTGCAATCCTTTTACTATCTCATCACCAGAGTAGGGTATATGGAGCTGCATCCGGCATTTCTACCACACCTTTGGCTATAATTTGCCTGCCACTGATACTGCGAACAGCCACAGGGCGCATGCCCCTACCAAAGAAACGTGGGTGACTTGCGCTGAGACACCCGCAGCTCTATCCACACACTACGTATCAAATGTGAACCCGCCGGAATAAGGTTTGGAGACATGTGGATGGAAGTAAGGATAGATCCGGAGCCTAGCCGCAGGCCTTCAGCATGTATATCTTATATTTACAAAGTTGGAAACAAGTATAGCAGAAGTACATAGGGCTAATCGATAGACAGACCTACACGCGCACAAGTAGGGCCAGTCAATGCCGAGTGTGAACATCTGACTGGCGATAGTGACTAATCCGCCACACATGGGTCCACAGCCGCCATACATAACTCAGCAGCTTAAGTCGCTGACTCGTACGCGTAAGGTCACGCCTTCGAATCCGACAGGATTCAGCAAGTGAGCGATACTGACGTATTCCAATGAGACAAAACGGCTGGATAGCGGTTTTTTTAATATGGGCTAGATCTCTGCTTGTGTAAAGATGCGACGAATCTGCACGAAAACGACATTCTTGATGTGACTAAGCCGATTGCGGCGGTCTAATGCCATTAATAATACATATATTTCTCTTGATGAGAGAAAATTTGTCTATAGCGGCGCACATCAATTTGTACAGAAGAATCCATGCTCTTGCTTGGGTGACATGCATAGGTGGAGTTTTGGGATGTGCGTTTCATGTGTTAACATTCTGGCTGATGGTTGAGGCCAAAGCCTAGTTATGAATACATTGATGTTTTATGTTTTTAGACCCTTCTTGTAATAGCTCATCGAGGGATTATTCCCATGTGAATATAGCGCTTATGGTAGTTAGAGCAAGACATCTGGGGAGTCTGCTACTAACCGTTGCCACATTGTCACATGAGCTGAGTGTTATTGGTAGTTTATTCCACAGATAGCTGTATCTGACCAGGGAGAAATTAGAGCGGATGTTCGTTCTAGCCTTCGGTACATTCAATGTAAAATCTTTGTTGCGCAGCGCTAGAGTTGAGCAATGTTGTAAATTGAGTGTACGCACGTTGGAATAGGTCGTTGAAAAGCAGCAACAAGTTGTGCTTCAGTCGTCGAATGCGAAGGGCTTCGAGATGAAGTTCATTGCAGTACATATTAGATCGCGATAAGCTCATCTTTATCATACCCTGGTCACTTAGCGACTGTTCGCCCACGTTCCCATTCCCTGTTCGAAGATGCCCATGTGGCAAATCTGTTGACCTACTGGTGGATCGCATACAGCGGACATTCGCGAGGCAGCTCAAGTATCGCAGTAACTACATACAATTCATTCCGCACATGCCGCTCCGACGAAGACCCTCCGTGCCAGGAACTCTGTCATACTAACAGATGTGCAGAATTCTATGTAGGCACTGTTGATGGAAGCACTTGAGATATTTCTTATCCATTTTGCGTAGCGTCCGTCTTTTACTGTCGTAAAACAGAACCGACTTGTACACCGTCGGCTTGGTTATATTACTTCTCTCATGCTGAAAATGTACATACCCGGGTACACAAAGCCTATTTTGACTTGACTTGACTTGACTCCAAACCCAACGTTACCTCTTGCCGAAAGTTTCACATATCTGCGAAAAACCGGTGCACAGCTTACTGGTCATCTGTAGTTCGGCAGAAAAGACACCGCCCAGATTGCAAAATCTCGATGAGCTCTCTATAAACTTCTCGGCAATCTGGATTTGCGGCCGGCCCATGTACTCTATTTTTGCTGTAGGCGGAAAAAGACAAACAGTCTTGGTTGTGTTGATGGTGAGTCTGAAGTTTTCTGCCGTCAAAAGAACAGCCGTCGCCATACGTTGCAACTCATCCACCCTATGTGAAAACAACGCGCAGTCGCTGATAAAAACTGTACATGGAAGGTTGTTTCCCGCACTTTCGTTATTGGCCGGAATTAATGGCCACTCAGCAATCAACCATCAATGTAGTGCATTGTGTTCACAGGCTTTGAAAGCGGTTGACGTCACAGCAGTTACATAGATTTTGAACACGCTGGGTGCTAAGTCTCGAAATTGCTTCGCAGGCGGTACAAATCAAGGTCATCCGAGGTTTGTCCAAATAGCTCCCCTCTCGCTTGCACACCACTGTGCAAGCATTCAGTTTGACTTACGCCTGCAAACAAACTAACTCAACACCAGTCACCGTCCTTCGCGGTTCACCGTGTCAAACCTCTCAGTAAAATCTATGTACAGCGAATAGAATGGCTGGTTACGCTCATAGCATATTGTGCAATTTACATACCTCGAACCACATAACTGGGCTACTGCGGCACGAACGGAATCCGCATTGCTATTCCGGCACATTCGGTTCAACGGCCTGAGTGATGAAGCGGGTGAGCAGGATTAGTGTGATAACCTTCCCAAGACTACTTAGCAATTTGATGCCACGATAATTTGTGGCATCTTGCTTCATCCCTTTTCCCTTGTATAGTGGTACCACAAGGGCACCTTTCAAAGTAACTGGCGCCTCTTCAAACCACCTTCGTTGCACGAAATTCTGCAGCCTAGATAGACTTACCGGCCCGCCGTTTTCAGCAGCGCTGACGGTATCCTGTCGGCTCCGACGCACTTGCCTTTTCTTAGTTGTGTCATTGCTTTCTGCATCTCACGCAGTGCCGGCATGTCATCGTGACCGCCCTGCACAACATGTTTTGCAGCTGATGTAACTTATCCCAGTCAGTTTCTGAACGGTTGTTCAAGAGAGTCGAAGTCTGTGCACCACATCTGCATGATAGGTGTAGCCTGCGTACAGACAGCAACCGCAATAGTATCCACCAGCATCCTCATTGGCTACAAAGTTGGTTCATATGCTGCCTTCAATCGCCAACTGTCTGCGTACCCTTTATCAACTTCGCGGCATACCTGATCCATTGGAGTGAAGAAGACATAAGTCAAGTAGCTCAGTCCGTTGTGTTCAGCCACTGACACTAAAGCTTACTATGGCGTTAGGTAGAGTCTAGCAAGTTTTGAAATTCTGTTTGAAATGCGAAACACGAATGACCCTTGGAGCTGAATATCGCTTCAGGATTAACTGTTCAAACCACCGTTAAACATTCCTCATCGAATAGTGAGATTACAACTTTGGGTACAGTGCACAGTGTAAGTTTAAACAGCTCAGTTAGCGCGGTTGTGATATGATACAAATGTCTATGGAACAGCAATTTGAAAAGATTCTTCACAGCGTGAAAAAGTGAAATTTAAAAATAGCACTTCACCCTTTCTGCCATGCAGGTTGATACAAAGTTCGAGATCATTCCATGCAACAACGATAAACATGGGGAATTTCGAAGTGATCGGACCTCGGTCTTGGTGCGATCAAACACCAAAATGGAAATACCGGTAAGTCAAGTGTGATATCAATAATATTTCAGTTGCATCAGTATGCGTCATTAATCTGAAACGATATACTGTGGATTTAGTATGGGCAAAATGCAATCAAGTGTTTTAGGTTAAAAGAGTAAAAGTAAAAAAACAAAATGCATCTGAAACAGTGGCACAAATCGGTGGATATACCTACTCGGAGTTAGTGGTGACCGCAGTTTATCTTAGTTTTGTTATGTACAGGTAGCCTAGGTTAAATCGTATAAGAAAGATGAGCAACGTACTAACAAGTTACCACTAATAGGCTATTGTATTTATGTACCCGAGTGTCGCTATACTTATGGCTGCAGAAGCTATTAGGCACTGCATTTTCATTTGTCAGTGGGATAGGGAGTGTCTTGCTCCTTACTCCCTATAACTCGTTGTCTCGTTACTTTTATAACTGGCAGATCGAGTAACCGCCTCGGAAGAACATTCTAATGATCTGGCATTCTAGTTCACCAATCGGGCGACAATCAGGGCTGATGCAACATGTGATCTACTCCGACGCAACCACTGTACCATTTTGTGGTCCATAATTGCTCAATCCAACATTTAAAATTGCGCTTCGCGGGATAACCGACCAACAGTTTCTTGCATGTAAAGAACACTGTTATTTTGTGCATCTCAGTTGTCCCTCATGTGAACCACGCCATTGGTAGAGCCATGCGGAGGACAGTTTTAGTCAAAATTGAAACGATGGGGTCGTTTATATCTTCCCACACTATAGGCGAAACTTTAGACCATAATATAGCCTTAACAGCTAAAAGCGCTGAAGACACGAACAAAATCACGGCGTAGGACTGTACACAACCACTTTCATTAAGGGATTAAAATGAAAGATACTCCAAAACCGAATGATAAATGGTTGGTTTAAGCCCATTTGTACTGATTTATGAAACAAAAGTCCAGTTGACCAACCCGATTTCTGATGGACTTTATTTACTTGTGTGTATAGTCCAGTTAACATAAACTAATGAGCTCGTTGTGAAAACAAAGTGGCAAAAATCTTGAATGGTAACTTTTAAAAAACTTTAGAACACACATCAGCACATACTACATCATTGCTACAACAATTTAAGACTTCGATGAAAAAGCTGTGTGTGACAGATAAGTATGCATAGGGCTTTTTTAATCTAAACTCTAGTCCAATGTACCGAAAGACAAAGCTGCTCATCTTAACAGTGATGTTTGTCAAAGTGACAAGAGTGCTCAACTCCTTCACACGATACCCTGAGTTCCGTTATTTCAGATATTCTTATCGGCTGCTTACATCTTGTCCGTTGAAATATGATGTTGCGTACAGAGGAAGCAAGGGGAAACACATGCATTTTTAATGTGAAACAATTATGCAGCTCATTTTGGTAATGCGGAGCTGGTCAGAAACTCCAGCTGCCCGTACAAATTGGGCTCCTGGCACCGAGTCAATGAAGCTTCGCTAAACGAATGGTTCCGTTTTTGAACTTTGAACTTTTGAGTACTGGGTATGAAGGACTCAGGCAGACATCGTGCTCTTCAGCTTAAACCGCCCAGAAATGTGATCCTATGTTTTTAGCAGATGGGTGGTGCAGTTCGAACCGGTGAACGATCGTGGAACGATGAGTGCAGTCTGCTGGTGACACCCAACGATACTTTCCTTGTGGCAGTTTTTGTTATCCGTCAATGTCCACCACAGAGATGGACTCCCGCCTAACCTTAGCCTTTGGAAGAGTCCTACGACGAGGCTACAGTCGTGTTCTCATCGGGAAGTTCCAGCATCCGTAAGCGACCAATTCAAGACCGACTTTTAAGAATATTCTGCAAGCATTCGGCTTTTCACCCATGTCACTTCTCGCACTTGATTCAGAACGGGAAAATATACCATCTGCGCTTGATCTGGTGCTCACGAACGAGGAGCTTATGATTGAGAAACCAAAGATGGAGAGCCCTATGGGGCGGGGTGACGGCGTAACAAAAGTTTATAACATTGTGTGTTGTGCGGAATATCCACAAGCACATAGTGACTTGTTTCGAACAATCATACACTGCGATATACTAACAGAACTTGTTAAATAAACCAACTGGGAGTTTTCGGACTACTGTTTCATTGACATTCCTTGGATGGAGTTTGCTCTGATAAAATCCACCTAGGTAAACAAGCCTCTTCGTTCTGTAAGAGCACACTCACTCATTCCGAGCCGAACCGAAAAATGCCATGGCCTTAAGAGACGCAGCGTGGAATTTGTACAGAGCGAGCCCTAGCCTTGACAACGGGAGCAGAAATGAAATGAATCGTATTTACTGTACGACACGTGTCCGTGAGGACAATGTAGTACATCAGCAGAGCTAAGTTGAAAGGTTCTGTGCTAACAAAATGCTTTCTGCAGACATGTCAAGAGCATCCGGAGGGTGAAGCGTCATGTTCTTCAACTAATATCCGCAGGCGAATGTGCGCAAACTACTCAGGATGCAGCCAACGTTCTACAGCTACAATATGCTCCGATTTTCTGACGTGCTCCCAACATTTGTAAAATACCTGTCCCATTCCCCCAGAGGCCAATGTTTACACACTTCGCTTTTAGTTCAACGACCATTTTGAGGAGGATACTATCTCTGCGCACTCATAGTACTTTAGCACATGAGATTGAGCACGTCCTGCAGTGTCTGATAATGGATGTTTACTCTCTTTCTTAATCCTGATTCATGGACCCAGTAGTGTGCTTAAGTTAATGTTTCCAATAACGAGGGAGCCATGTATCACCCGGTTTTGTCTAGCGTTGCTGAACCAGTTGGTTTCAGCTCATGTCGGCGTTGGAGTAAGTTACCCAGGAGACACTGTACTGCTGGACCGGTTTCAGCTTAACAGCCGACTGTGCACGGTTCTGCTTTGGGGCTCATGCAGAATCACTAAACGTCGCAATAATACGCAACTCCTTTAGATCTCTGCATGCACTCTAACTAACCGCAGCTGTGACTCGATCAGTCACAACCTTTATTGTGAAGTTTATAGGCTCTTGGACAGAGCTGACAAGCGCGATATCCCGATTCTGCTAAAGATTCCATTGCACGAATCATTCGCATGATGCCCTGGTAACCTCAACTTGGAAATCATTATACCGTCAATAGGTATTTCACACATATTGTCCATGCAATCGTCTTCTTCTCCTCAGCACTAGCTACAAGCGTGCAAATCGACGCTTTGTAAATTGGCGCCCCTGTCCTCTAACTTACCTGCGTTCACAGATAAATCACAGTGCTATCAATTTCAGCTGACAATGCAGTCCATGTAAGGGGTGGCACGTAATTTCGATCCACCTTTCTCGACGTAGATCAAGTGTTGACCTGTGCTCAAATCTACATAGGTTTCAGCGGATGCCCGAGAACGAAATAAACAATGAACAATGATTTGTCACGGGATAAAAGCAAGTGCATGACACGTCCCGTAGGATGGTTGAGGTGAATATGATGAAATCAAAATATGTCTGGGTCATCTATCGAACGTCTGCCGAGATGAATAGTTTGATAGGTAACATCAGTGTAAAATTAAAATAAATTATCGAGCGCAAACGTTCAGAAAGACACTGGGGTGCAGTGATCATTGAGGTAAAGAGTGAGAAAAGTAAACTATGGTCGCTCACTTAGGTCCATTTAATACATAAATCCAGTTGAAATGCATTCTTGGCGTAATCCACAGTAGTTTAGGTAACAAAATGTTGGGAGCTAAGAGCAACATCTAATCGTTTTTTGAAAACATCCAAGGTAGGAGAGGATACGACTGAATCTGGGAGTGCGTTCCAAGGTTTGCAAACCCGAAGGGAAAAGTAATTCCGTCGACATCCTAGACGGCTGTATTGTTCCTTCAACTTTAAACAGTTACGCTGAGCTGCGTGTTGCGGCTAAGTTTCAGCAAATGGCGGCATACGTGGTTGGGGTCACTCAATACTTGATATGCTAATATGAGATCACCGCGCAGTCTTCGATAGCGTCCGCTGAAAATTCCCAGCAACTTCAGCCTTCGGTGGTAAGAGTGATAGCGCAGGCCCTTTACATGTTTTGTTGCTCTCCGTTGTGGCGCCTCCATCGCTTCTAGGTCACGCTTCAACCAAGGTTGCCAAGCTTGGATAGCGTATTCAACATGCGGGCGCACGTAGGAATTATGCATCATTGGGAAGATTGATGGGTCAAATCTCCCTAATGCTCTTCGCAGCATGCCGACATGCTGGTTGCCTCTTTTCGCAGCTACCTCAGCCTGTTTTGAACAGTTGAGGTCGCTCTGTACGATCACACCCAGGTCACGTTCCTGGGAACTATTCTCCAGTCCATTGGCCCCAAGTGAATAGGTGTAGTTATGAATATGGCGTAATTGTACAACGCGACATTTGTCTACTTTGAACGATAGGGCGTTTTGAAGTGACCAGTTCGACACTGTGTTATGATCGCACTGGAGCCGTTCATGGTCGTCCGCTCCTCTGATCCTTCGCCATACCTTGATATCATCAGCGAAAAATAGGAAATCGGAAGTGATCGATCTCGCCAAATCGTTAATGAACACCAAGAATAGACGAGGTCCAAGAACCGAGCCTTGTGGTACTCCGCACGCCACATCGATTGCATCAGACAATGATTCTCGGACTCTCACCACTAGCCGTCTTTCTTGTAGAAAATTGTCAATCCAACTCAGGATTGGGTCGCCAATGCCGTAATTCCGAAGCTTGTGAACGAGAATGCGATGGCTTAAGCGATCAAATGCTTTTGAAAAGTCTAGGTAGATGACATCGACTCCTACTCCATCATCAACAGCTTCAGTCCAGCTATTACGTGCAATTAATAGGTTAGTATTACACGAATGCTTTTGACGAAAGCCATGTTGCTCTGGGACTATTAAATTGTGGCTTTCCAGGTATTCCATCAGCGCATCTGCGATGATTGTTTCCATCACTTTGGATAGTACTGGAAGTAGTGTTATTGGACGGTAGCTTGCAGGATCAGTGCGGCTACCTCCTTTATGAATAGGAGTGATGAGCCCTCGCTTCCATACTGGTGGAATACGGTTCTCCTCTAGACATCGCTGATAGGAAATAGCCAGTGGTGCTGCTAGATCACTAGCTACCGCCTGTAGAGCCTTTGGTCGGATGTTGTCAACTTCGGGAGAACTGTGGATACGCAAGGATAACAACTTCTTCAACCCAGCTTCCGTAGTGAAGGTGATGTTTTCTAAACCAGATGGTGGAGTAGTAGAAATGAGGAGAATGTTTGTGCTGGTTACCCCCTGGAAAGTTCGGGAGTAATGAAGCCGTAGGAGATCAGCTGCTTCCATTGCTGATCGCGTGCACCCATCAGGCGTGACTAGTGCTGGAATCCCTCGCTTTACCTTTCGAATGCCGTTAACGTGCCTGTACAGAAGTTTGCGGTTAGTGCAGAATCGCTTCATTAACTTCTGCTGATGAGTGACCTTGTCTTCGCGGATCAGTTTCACACAGAAGTTACGATGGGTCACGTATGTGTTCCAGGTTTCGGCATTCGGGCAGTCCTGGTGATCTCGCCATGCCAAATACCTCTGGGACATACATTTACGTGTCCTGCTTCTCAGAAATGAATTACGCTTGTTTTTAGATTGGAAGGATTTCTGCTCTGATGCGTGGGCTACCAGTGTACTAAACGTCCTTGTAAATGTTTCCCAGGCAACATCTGGTGGGCGTTCGGTTAAGAAAGTCCAAGATGTATCCTTAACAAGCTTAGAAAACACATTGTAGTGTGTGACAGTATGCACTTTATCCTCCTCCTTTTCAGGGTACTCGACATAGCATATATAATCAAAGAGTAGAGTAACATGATCACTACGATCCAGTGGTGTGCTTGTAACTATCCCGCTAACCATGAGTTCTTCGCTAGTGAGCACAAGATCCAGTGTCGACGGCTTGTTAGCAGTTCGAAATCTGGTGGGGGAGATTACGTGGTTGTAAAGAGGGTGGCTAGCAACAAGCTCTTGCATGCAGGCTTTAAACTGCATACCATCAGTTGCCGGCGTTTCTATGTCGTGCACGTTAAAGTCTCCAGCGCTAAGAATGTGGGTGTAGGACTTGTTCAAAGCAAACTGGAAAACGTGGTTCAGTTTGGAGTCCATTTCCAACGTTGCGTTTGGTGGGCGATAAATCACGTCTAATAGGCATGTGTCCTTGTTTCGAAACCATAGGCGGCACCAAATCGAATCGGGAGCTCGGATTACCGGGTGGTCGATAACTTCACATCGGAGGTTTGTATTATAATAAAGAACCACACCGCCCCCTTCCGGTTCTATCGGTCCTTAGTAGTGACATACCGTGTAAATTGATCTCAGAATCGGTTATCTCAGGGGTTAACCATGTCTCTGTAATCATGACGAGGTCCAGCGGTTGTGAGGCATGGAGTTCTCTAAGTTCTGCCAACTTACTTAGAAGGCCTTTGGCGTTTGTATACATGCAAGATAGGGCTTTTGTTGTTAGGAATGCATTGATAGATGTCAAGTTTGTGTTAGCTTTTAAGCCGGCCGTTAGGTGGCCGGCAATTAATCGTTTTTTGGTTTATGTATTTCAGTCGTGTTGCATGGCATTATTAAGCGTTCCTGTACAGAAGTTTCACTGGTGCTGTGCTCGGTCCTCCTGTGTGCCGTGGGCGCTGTTGTGTCGGTCTCTCCGCAGGACTGTGCAGATAAGGAATTTGCTGCGTTTGCAAGTTCCGTTGAATTGCTTTCGAGTTTTGGTCGTGCGCCTGCTGCTTTTAGCCGGATCTCAGTTGGCAGCCTAGCTCGAAACTTTAACCAGCTATCCAACAGAGTGTAGTATTACTTTAATTAGCTTTGGACCGCAGCCCTTGTAGTTAGGTGATGACGGAACTCTTGTCAGGGATTTGGCAATAACATTGTCTACAGAGAGTGCTTCGCGGATGCAGCACCACTGCTCTCGGTCATGAGTTTGTGCATCGTGATCAGAAGAATGCAGAAGCTCAGGAAAACCAAGAACAAATATTGTTTTCTTGCTATCTCTATTAGCAATGCCGCGTTGGTCAACTGCTTCTTTTGGGCGATCTTTCCAAGGTAGATCCGGCAATATGCGCACTCCGCTCGGTGAGTTGCGAAGACGAACTGCTGAGAGCAGGACAGCCTCTGTCTCATCTGCTGAGTCCAGAGTTACTCGAAGAATTCGAGGTTCACCAGAGTGCACTGAGGTCGGGTGACGCGCTACGCGTTGCAGCATTACAGGCTCAACCCGAATGTTAAGTGCCACTCAGATGGAACTCCACTGGTTGCGATCGTCTTGCAACTTGCCTTTTATTGTTCCAGATTTGGATTCGGGAACATTGGTGCACACGAGAGTTAATGCAGCGTGGTTTTGTCTAGCGAGTGTTGGCTTTATACTTTTTGCCGGCAATTCGGGTTGTTTAGAGGACACCACTGTATTGGACGGTGAAAGCTGCTTTGCGCCACGCGTGTTCGGTACTGAAAATTGACCTATGTGTGTCCCTCCCGGTGTGTTTGTCGAGGCAATTGATGCGTACGTTACCTGCTTGTTATCTGCACCGGATTTCCTTCGGCTCTGAGCTGTCGGTGTCATGGCTGAATCTCCAAGTGAAGCCTCTATGGTTGGAGAAGTGGAAGTAGGCATGTTTGAGGCTTGCCCACTTATGGGAGTCAGGTGACCCAGTGGATTTAGAGTCACAGACGCTGCAGTGCGGTTGGAGCGTCTAGCTCTTTTCTTCGGTTTCGACTCAGAGCTTACTTTGGCCGGGTGAGACATTATCGTGGCCGTATTTACCTCCGGGGGAGCAGTTGACCACTGGAATGACTTGACATGTTGGGCAAAACCAAATTGTGTCATCAACTTGGTTTTTCTGTCTCACTTCTTGGACAGATTTGCCTGCACATTGCGGACAGTATGATCTAATGCAGCTAGAACAGGTAATACTGATCTTAAGCAGTTTACTGCAGTTGTCTGAGCAACATAGGCGCCGTTGAACCATTGGAATGTTAGTTGTCCTCTTGTTATTTACAGCAAAGCCTATCTTAGCGCTCAACTTGACAAGTGTACTTTGCGCTAGGGGTGACGCAGGAACAGGTCAGAACACGCACACGAATAGATAGTTGTTCAACCGAACCAAGATCAGGCGGAGATGCAGATGGAAGTCGTAACGCGCAGACTGTCGGATTCAGCGATCAATCGACTCGCAGTGGTACACACACACCCACACAAAGCGGCAGCGTGTGTTAATCGGCCTGCCTTAAGCGACGATGCAGGTGGAGCGCTGATAAGCGTCCCTAGAGCTGCTCAGTTGACGAGCGGAGCAAAAAGGCTGTAAGTTTGTTATGCTGCAACTTACAGGGATGGTTGCCGCGTAGTTCGAAAGCCCACAACTTCTTTTTCCGAATGAGACCAATATCTTTTCCGAAAGACTGGTTTGATGTAGTTACACAAGTGGAATTCGGCAAATAATATGCCGAAAACTGGGAACTGGAGCAAGAGTTTAATCCACACAGGTTAGATCCAGGAGATGGAAAGCACTGAGTAGAGCTCGTCGAACTGGTTCGAACGAGCGCACGCACAATATTGTGTGGGGAGAATGGGGGTCGCCACAGAGGGCAAAGTGAGAGACGAGTTAAAGTGCGGCCGCACGGTAGGGTGTCACACTTGTTTCCTATACAATAGAACCGATGGCAACGGTCAAAACTTGGGTCAGCTGAGCCATCAGTGTGCATAAGTAAATGTATTCACCTTCGACCTAAGGATAGTGACAAAGCCTGAACTTGTTAGAAGATGTGGCGATGATATCTTTTGAACTGTACCATTACATCATTAAAAGGCCTAAATCTCCACCGGCGTCCTGAATCCATTAGACGGATACAGAAATATTCCAGTTGACTCAGATTAAAATGAACCGCTGCGCTCTGTCGGTCTGTATCTCAAACAAAGCTCACTTACCAATCTCGAAGCTTGGTGGTCACCATGCTCTTCGCAGATGGAGACAACTGTCCGCTGGTAAAATTTACCTCCGATCCGCTGAACCTATCAGAAATATGGTGTCAAAATGACCACTTGAGAGGTGGATGTGTCATCAACAGACTGCCTTCCGAGGTGTTTAGGTTATTAGACGGAGTAGTTCTTTTTGCAATCCGATTTCGCTGGACGTCGATTTGCAGACCTGTGAAGACTCTCGGTTGTATGAGCGATGGTGACCGATGTGGAAGGGCAGAGATGAGACCAATCAGTCGCTGTTGACGCAAACCGACCTCGCTTGCATAAGCCAGATAGATAAACCATGGAAGAAATTACGGTTTTGTCGGAAACATCGGCGAGTCAGATTGGTTGGAACTGCAGCCAGCAGACAAAGTGTGACAATGGGCGATCGTACACCAACGGCGCAGGATGTAATAGCAACCGTTCCACCGAGTAAACTGTGGCGACAGGTCGCTAGTGAAGAAACAGCGATTCGGGTGTCACCAACACCAGTTGACTGCAATGTCGCTGGCCGGACAAACAAAGGGGAACTGACGCGCCCGTGCATGATTCAAATTGGACATGGCAAACAAAGCAGAAATGTCTTGATACTAGCAGAACATACGAAAATGAGAAGTGACCAACACGAAGCCATCGCATCTAAACGGCTTCCCTGTTTATGTAAAGTACAAACGATGATTTACCTTACAAAATCAGACTAATTGATGCCAAAATTTCCTTTTGACACTCAGAAGACTACACAGCCCCTATTAGACCCAGTTACCTGTAATTGGGCTTCTCACTGGATGCACCTAGCGAAGCAAAAGTTTACCGTAAGTTTTGACACGAAGTATTTCAAAGCTGCGACTCCAAGCGATTTCTTCCATGGTGGCCCAGTGAACACCAGCCAGTTAAACGCACTACTTCCTAGCATTCGACTAGAGAAATCGGTAATTATCTCGAGGTTTAAAAATCTTTTCGCACCTCAGGCATCATTCAGAGATACGCTAGTATTATTTCCGCTGCCTCTAATCTGTTGATATCCGTTATGCTTTACAGTCTACCCGGAATTCGGGAATCAAAAACTTCAAAGAACACAGAGAGACATCAGCCGTACGCCGGTATGCCATACAAAGCTTTGTAGTTTAGAGCATGTAGGTTTAGTGTGCAATCTCCAGCAATTCGTCGAATACGCTAGTTTTAATTAAGGCATGTCATCCTCGACTTTCTTAACATCCAGCTCAGTTTCTTAACCTGAATCATGACGTTTCTAACTGAGAAACGGATTCCCAGAAAAGCATCCCGCTGACCCCTTGCACTATACACCCAGTCTGGACAGCGTGAATATTTCCGGACAGCTTTCTTATTCTTTCGATATCCGTGGCAGCGTATGACAAGGCAAATCTATCACTGTTCCTCTTTAATTTTGCAGCTGAATACGTCCTTTCAAGAGCTCAAGATGGCTTTCAAAAGTTTGGCTTAGATCCCATTCTAATTGGGCCTGCGACCGAATTAGCCTTTGCTGATGGCAATGCTGTGTCTTAGCTCCTGCGCTGTTTAATATTTATTTTCATGCCATGATGTCTTGTGCTTCTGATGCCGCATGTGCTTACGGTGTTCGTGTGGAGCACCTTATTGATGGTGGGTTGCTGAGTAGCCGTCGTTTCGGTGCGAGAACCCTAGTCTGTGAGACAACTACCCGTTTGTTGCTATTTGTTAACGACTGTGTGTTTTGTATACACAGCGCGGATGAGCTGCAGCACATGACTAATGCTCTGGCTTCGACGACGGCCAAATTTGAGTTCACCACCAACAAAAGCAAAACTGTCTGTCTCTTTCAGCCTTCACCGGAGGTGCGATCTTCAATGTTACCGCGAATCAGATTGGTGATGACGTATTGGGAACCACCTCCAGCTTCTGCCACCTAGGGAGTGCAATGTCGATTGACTCGCAGCTGCACAGTGAGCTTCGTATCCGCGTCTCGAATGCCGCGACGGCTTACGGGAAGCTAGAGTACCGAGTGGGGAACAACCAACAGCTTACCCTTGGTACAAAGCTGATGGTGTACAAATCCCTTGTGTTGTCCATACTTCTATACGGCAGTAAAACGTGGACAATGTACCGGCGGGATTTGCGATATCTCGAGCGGTTTCAGCAAGTGTCTGCGACGGATTCTGCACATTGATTGGTGCGACAGAGTTTCGGACACGGAAGTGTTGCGCCGGAGTGGAAATATATGCAGTGGACTGCATACTTTTACTAAAGACACCTTTGGTGCTTCGGTCATGTGTGGCGTATGGATCCGACGCGGATACCGAAGCTGCTTTTATATGGTCGACTGAGTTTGAGGAAGCGGGACGTGTGCAAATCTAAGCTTCGTTACCAGAACCTGATCAGTATGAGCCTCTCACGTTCTAATCTTGATTACAGGTCATGGGAAACAAAAGCGATTGATCGACGTGCGTGGCGCGATCTGATCACGAAGGCAGTTGCGGAGGTGCAAGCGTAATCCTTCGTGTATGCAAAGAAGAAGCGGCACTTGCGGAACCGACAGTCGCTGATGGGTTGTACTCCATCGATCTTGAGCGCATAGCGCTGTAGCACATGCGGTCGCGAGTGTCTGAGTCAGGCAGGCCTAGTGAGAGATGAGCGGGGGCACACGACGACGAGTTTCGCAGAGAGCGTAGGCAAAACAGGTGCAGCGTTTGTAAATACGCTGTATTCGATTTAGTAACCAAGTGCTGGCATGTTGAGTCTCTTTATTTCAGGTGGTGGGTCTGTTATATTGTCTTGATGCTATTTTATATCATATCAATGTCTGCCTGAAGTATCTTCTATAAACTTGTACACCTCCCTTAAACTATTTTAGTTAACTTCGATAACATTTGCGCATTTGCGGCATTTGCTTAAACTGTATTTTCTGATAGCTTGAATTTATCGCGGATTTGTTTGTAACCAATTTATTTCTTATGCACATTTATTAACGTGTTATGTCTGTATGCTTCATTCTATTTATTTTATTTTATTTCAGCTTTTCAAGTGTTGGGCTGTTGCTTGATATCCCCGGTGTGGCTGCGCTTGATGTGCATGTTGACAAGGTGCCTACCTATCTGTTATCCACTACGTCGTCCATACTGTCTCTAGGAGACAGTTGGTCGTTGCTGGAGGGGACGGAATTCACGGTCCTTGTGGCCGTGATAGACTAGAAGAATGGTTCCATGCGGTCAGTATGGAGCGGACTAAGGTTCAAGCACCGTCTTGTGCTCGCCTGATTCCCAAAATACAGCGTGATTGTATTTGCCTGTGAAGTAGCGTGGGCGGGCTCCATTGATGAAGCTTGGCTCCAATCTACATGCCTCCTGGTCTTCTTCCTTCGGGTATTCGCTGAATATGGGGTGTGTGGTTGGAGCTGTGGGTGTTGCAGCGCAAGCCACCCATGGTCCGTCTGTAGGTGCAGGCGTCCTGCGGCTCGCCACAGTGACAGGGAAATCCGAAACCGCATGCCGCCAAACATATATGCTGAACTCGAGCGCTTCACAACAAAGATTTTACACTAAATATACCGAAGGCTAGAATGAACGTCAGCTCCAAATGCTTTCTTCTAATCTATAGCTACCTGTGGAATAAACTACCAATAACACTCAGGTTATGTGATAGTGCAGCAATATTTAGAAGCAGATTCTCCAGTTACCTTGACCTAACTACCATAATCTCTATCTTTACATGGAAAACCCCTCAATGGGCTATTCCAAGTGGGGTCCGAGAACATCTACACACCAATCTTTTCAAAACTAGGCTTTGACCTCTACCATTCACCCTCTACCCCAATATTCCACCTATGCATGTCACTCATTCAAGAGCGTGGATACTTCTGTACAAGCTGATCAGTTCCGCTACAGATACAGCTTTTTGCATCAGGAGAATCATACGTATTATATATATATATATATATATATATATATATATATATATGTCAATAGTGTAGAGGATGGTCCATGAGGTTATGTAACTTAATGCCAATTACAAGGTGTTAGGTGGCTTGACTTGGAGTCTCTGTGTACCCTGAATTTGATCTTACTTGTACATTTCCTATTTGGCTTCGTATTACTATACTCCCAACCAACTCACACTTGATTGCGAAAATGCTTAAACAATCAACCAAGGGCTTTGTCATAGCGCTTACATAAATTGAGGAGGAACAGTTTTATGTACCATTCTACCCGTGCGGTTATGTCTTATCCAGAATATGAGCAGAACAGCGCACTCTAACCAGGGGATTAATATGAAAGCATTTAGATGACAAAGCGATGGGTCAACAGCAGCAGCGGAAAGTGCCACTCTAAGCTCCATGGAATCAGAGTCTACCGTAATCACTAACTACCAACTTCAGTTCGTGAACTTTAACATTGAGGTTCTGAATGGCAATAATTTGATGATGCTTCAAATAATCAGAGTTCAGTGATAATCCGAATGAGTCAATTGGTAAAGTGCTTTAAACTCTAACATGGCGTGTCCGTTCTACCCTGCTAACATTTGGCTTCAGTTTTTCTATCAACCAACTGTCTCCGGAGAGAAACATGTTGGATTCTTCAAACTAAAAACATGCAACAACTTCGGTGAAATTTTGGTCAAATGCTCCGGTCGATCCACGGGTATGTCCAGTTAATACATTATTATCACCCATAAATTATGTACTCGAAAGTAAGAGATTGGCAATATATAACTTAATTTAATCTATTCAGTTTATGAACTTACTTTTCCAAGAATAAAAGCAAATAGACACGTGCTCAGTACACAAGTTTAGGAATATTATGTGCTTAGTATAGGACTACTCACCAGCAAACTGACACTTTATATCGTTCAGTCAGCAAAGAGAATCATTATCGATCTTCACTGTACACCGTTCACATAGGCAAAACAGAAGTACGTCTATCCCATCTTTCATAAGGAGATGGCAGTAATGTATGCGGTAGCAACTGACAGATGAGCGAAGACGCCGCAAACATCCCATTTATTGGCTCAGCAGTTCATCAGCTTATGCGACTGCAAAAAGGGCAAATTGTCTAACCCCCGGCAGTGTACCGAAGTACGGTATTCTGCTTGAACATGGGACACAAGCAAACACAAGCGAACTTGTTTCATAAGAACCATTGAGTGAAAATGTGAATTAGTTGAAAGGCTCCTAAATACACAACACTTTGGTCACCCAAATGTTACTTGTGAGCAGACGCGTACCACAGAGGGAACCCGGGGCGGCTTGTGATGGCGCGGCATTTTTAGTACCGCTGATTATGCGATGCAAAATCTACAGGGCGAAATTTCCAGAAAAGCTGGGAGTTGAGTATTTTAACGTTACTCAGTATGGCCAAAAACACATTTGCGTCATCTGCCACATCAGCGCAAACGTTCATCCTAGCAATCCCCATACTTGTCCAATTGTGGCCGCGTTTATCACATTCACCTCAGTGTTCCAAGTGATTAACCATTTGACGGAAAACCAGTGTGCACTTTACCCTGAGCTGATTTTGCAGGTTTACAGATTTATAAATGCCAACGGGGGGGGGGGGCAAAATTTTACCACCGGCCCCGGGCGACAAATGCAGTTGTTCCAGCACTACTTCTGAGTCGTTATATTTCTCAGTAGCAAATATCAGCCTCAAGTTTGATTATCTGCAACAGTTAAATGAATAACGTGATAAGTAGTTAGTTGATTTCCGAGTCCGTTATCCCCAAGTGCACGTGGCGTATGGCATAGGCTCACAATCATCCAGGTCTAGAATGGAGATAAGGAGTCTGCTCAGACTCAGAATTTTATGAATACAAAGGATTTCGTGTCATCATGTTATAATGTGGCTCGTAAAATGCCTTCTCCAATTCGGTCAGTTTGAACATATTCTTCTTCCACAGATCACATTTTGTCACAAAGTCTTAATGCATAATCGAAACTGAGTACACGGTGAATTTATTTGCGATACAATTTATTAGTTTGAATTTACGTGGCGGTTGAACCGGTCACTGAGCATGGCAATTTTGTTGCAAAAGTTTAGTCATCAATTGAGGTAACAACATCAGGGCCTTGTTAAGTAGGGTGTAGTATTGGAGGGTTACGTAGGGAAGCCTCGGTGAAAGGCTTCCTCATTTGAACAAACTGGGCTGCCGATTTTCATTTTTTTATTATGAATTCGTCAGTTGTGCTCGGTGGTTACTCCGCAATCACGAATACACTGACTGTTTAGGTACCGTTTAATTTTCATAAACTGTGACTGCAACCTCCGATGAAGGCGATGGGATGCAGGAACTCAGAAACTTATCGAGCACGCAATCAAACAATTTTGGAAATATTTACTATCCTGATAATAACCGCGAGC
This sequence comes from Dicrocoelium dendriticum, assembly GCA_944474145.2. NCBI lineage: Eukaryota > Metazoa > Platyhelminthes > Trematoda > Plagiorchiida > Dicrocoeliidae > Dicrocoelium > Dicrocoelium dendriticum. The sequence continues at coordinate 70,546,138 of OX104063.1, forward strand.
GCTTCTATGGAACATGCGATGTCATATATGAGTATTTGTTTTCTTCCTGCCTCAATATACACCTAACAATAGATAAGGTTCTGTTTTCGGCTTTTCTTTTAGACGCCAACATCAGACTGTCCACATCAGAATTAATCTTCGATGCTACAGCCTCCGGCCACGTCACACAGAAGTCATTTCACGTTGTGAACCAATGCGAGCTTCCTGTGACCTATGAAATCACTTGTGGTCCAGTCTACTGTAAAAGTGAAAAAACGCAAATCTGTTCCAGCGCATTTCCCATTTTGGACGGCGCAGTGAATGGAGTACTGGACAAGGGACAGCGTGTTAGGGTGGTTATGGGATTTGCACCCAACTTCCCAGGTCACTATTTCCGCCGGATAGCGTTGTTGGTCTCCGGTCAGGTAAAATAGCTAAAGACTACTTGGACGCATTTTTGAGACAGATTCCTCCACATTAGACGTGTGACATTCCTTTAGATGCTGACGATACATAGCAAAAAGCTTTCAATTAATTTGCAATAATGTTGAACGTGAAGTTTATAAGAGCACTTTACGAAGTGCACCTGAGGGGCTTGGATCATGTGCATGCTTAAGTTTTAGATAGTAAAATGTTTTAGTCATCTGCGAAGAAACCTAATGAGCGCGGCACCATTCACAGAAAGTTTGAAATGCTCTGTATCACTGTAACACCTTTCTTGCATATGACCGCCTTGGGTGGAATAAGTCTCACCCATATGCCGGGTGGCATGCCACTGCTTGTGTTGCTTACGGATGTAGTGTTACTGCACCACAATCTACAAGCTAAAATACGCACTTAGAGTAGCATTAGCCTGGTTGATGAATATACGCCGTGTGGTACACAGTTTCATGAAATTTTTTCACTTTCTTTAGGAGCCGAAGTTTTTAAACCTTCACGGTTCTTGCCACAGCGGTGACCATCAACCGCACGAGATAGCGTTACCAAACCAACGAAACAACGGGTCCATGCTGGCTACGAAAGAACAGCTGCAGACAGGCGAAGCTAACTCACGCTATGACTATGTAAGTTACGCGAACTAGGTATGTTGTCACAAACTGCCTGAGTTTTCACATGACATGAACCAATTTAGCTTAATTCCAGTTACTGTGGGCCATCAGTGAGCATATTTACGCTAGAGTAACAATTATCTCGGATTGAACTCTTATTGAGAACATTCAGTGGCAAGCTCTTCCTTAAGGGATAAGTGCAACAATACGGTAATGATAAGAAGGAACTGATACTTGTTTAGGCGAGTTCAGTTGATCGGCCAGAGGTTTCCTTTGATTGGCTATTCCACAGGGTGGATTATTGCCGGTTAGAAGTCTCCAGAAACATGGCTGGCCAAACTTGAAATCTGTGACCTAAATGCTGTATCATGTATAAAATGCGGACTGCCCTTTGCTTTAACTTGGAGTACGCGGATACTGTGAGCAATAGGTCGTCACCTATTTGGTGCTTTTAGCATACAGTACATCTGCCATCATTTGCAACCACTAGATTACTCTGTTTACTCAGCGCTACCACTAGGACATCGGATCATGACAACCCCTGTCCACAGAGGAACTCAGTAATGCAATATTAAATATAACACAGAACGGTTGCGATGTTGAAACCGCTTTATTCGCCGTAATCCAAGGTGCCATTTGAGGGGAGGATTCTCAAGTTTCGACAGGTCTTATTTGCATTCTATTCACTTCTTACCAGACCCAATCAAGTATGGTCGAAGTTAATGCTAGTGATCAGTCTCCAAAGTTGTAAAATAGAACAAATGAGGTTGACCTCCGCGACTTAGTAAAAGTGGTCAGATAAATAACTACAGTGTGTTACTTAAATGCCGTGTCTTCATTTTTACGCACCTGACATCACCTTTGGACGGTCATAGCACATTGATGACCCTGTGAAACTTGTCTGCCATTTCTAACTCGAGCGAGTAATGATGCGTGACCGCCGATGAGTGGAACTAACAATTCATCAGCAGGGTATCTGGTTTTAGCGTGTTGCGTGCTTCGGTGATTCATTAAGGCTACACTGAAATGTAAGCTATCGGAGCGGCGGAAACCGGTCATACTCATCAATCACTAGATGGAGGATGAGAGACTAGGTGCGACATCTTCCCCATATGATGTTAAGTAGAAGGGATGCTCCTCTTTACCTAAGACTCGCCTGTAGTAAACAGCTTTCCATGTTTATGTGAAAAGTACCTCACTGCTTGATTTAATCAGATAGATGAAAGACATCCGAAACAAGGTGAACCCCGTTTGATTCTTTTCAGACACGACAACAGCTGTCTCTACGCGAATCATACTTGGTTCGAATCCATCGCTTTCCTCCTACGAGTCTTGTGTTTTAGAACCCCAAACCATGGGTAGCTCTGGCTGGTCATCGACTGGTGTGTAATTTGCGCTAAACAGACACAGAGCACCAGGTTGTTAAAGTGTTACTTACAGTAAGGACGGCGCCTATTCTACTCAGTAATCTGATATCTCTAACTGCCAGCCAATGAGACCCCGACAGACAATCAGCTGATTAGCAACCAAAGTCTACCTCACGTTACTCGTGATCACGATTTCATAGAGATAATATATAGGATACATGCGTGGATTGATGCAGGCCTTTTAAGTTTGCGTGTGGACAGTTCGGGAATGATATTCGCAGTACTAGTTAACCACCCTCCAAAACCTGACTAACTTTCATTGAGCTTTAGGGTTGGCTAAGTTCGGTTTGCAATGGTGGTTCCTTGCAGTCCCCTACCAGCCAGCAGGCTTCGGAACCACTGGAAAGACACCAGACAGCTGGTTTGACCTTCTGGACCTCCTCAATGGTGTGGATTCCTCGTACCCCGCCGGGTTCCGACCCCACGACTTCCGAATGCCAGCAGCTTGTGCTACTAAGCCATGGGTGACAGCCGGGCACTTGCATGACTGCTAGTTGACTACGATATGGTCCGCTTATTCTGAACTGCCGCGCCAGTTGCTATGAATCGGGCTATATGATTGTCAACTCAGGCATGCAGCTGCGCATAGTTGCACAAGCTGTTGGCATCCGAAAGTAATGGGGTCGGAACCCGGCGGGAGTATTAGGAAGGCGCACCCCTGACGCAACTCAGAAGATGGAACTAGCTGTCTGGCACTTTTCCAGTCCTGCCAAAGCCTGTTAACTGAGGGAACTGAGACGAACTATATCTACAATTATACCGATCTCCCCACTACTCTTTAGTGAGTTCAGATTAAGCAGCAGTACTAAAGCACACTTCCATTTAGATCGCCATTTCCGTGATTGACGACCATAGCAAACGCTCTAGGTGTTAAAAGGAACAAATTTTCTCCTTCCGAGCAGGTCGTCGGAGAACATCATCAGTCTAAAAAACTTAATCGTTAGTGCTCATTGATCTTCATGTTTCTATTGCGGTTCGCGTCTGTTGGTCCCGGTCTAACTGAACCTAACCAATCCTGACTTCGTAAGGAGCCGCCCGTGGTCTTGAGGCTTCGTTAATACACTGACGACATTAAACAGAGGACATTCCAAGTTGTACCTCCGTGTCAAGCCGATAAACTTACATCAACCTTCCCACAGAACAACCGTGATCTGTTTTCGAGCCCACAGGCACACACGCGCGCACACACACAAGCGAACGTACATACACACAGCAAAGCATTTTTGCAACGGATTTCTCTATACTCGGCTGGGATTTTATAGTTGATCTACGGATCCTGAGGCCGTTGCCTACTTTCCTCATGTTTGGGTAACTATCTTATGCACCCAAAAGCTCTGTCGAAAACGATCGGTTTCGCCAGTCATCATGTGCGTGCAGCGTAGCTAATGAAATTATTCGCTAGGCTTGGGTGACTTGAGGGAATATTGAGTTGAAGATACGGTACTCTATAAAGAAGCTCACACAGAATGGAGAGTTGCCA